>JAWWMK010000008.1:17026309-17055375 GCA_035047105.1 Galeopsomyia nigrocyanea | reverse complement strand
GAGGGTGGGCAAGAGGATTGCGAAACTTTTGATGCTTCATAGAGCCGCGTAACCCTAAAATTGAGAGCGTACCCTCAATTTGAATTTTTGAAAAAACGCTACCAAATTACGGCAGTTTTTTCGTGGAATTGGCCATATATCTATATGCACAAGGAAGTCAAAGCGTTTTGCACGCCGTTTGCCGATAGTATAATTAGCGTGAGCGCGGCTATATTTTTAGAAGATCACACGAGCGAGCGTTATAAGCGAGCCAGCCATGCAAATATAGACGCAACGAGTATCTTGACCTTTGCCATTTTCCGAGCGCGCGACTACCTACGCCCCCGCGTGTAATATGCACCTTTTTTTCTTCTTTATTTTTAAAACTGGCAATGCGGCAACTGAAAAATCGATTTTCTACTCTCACCTTTCGAATTCAACGTATTATATATACATGTATACCGTTAGAAATTCGGTCGGTCGATGTAAGTTTTGGGAAAATTTTCCTCATCTCGGATGTTTATAACAGAAACGGCTAATTAAACTTTTTTTTTTTTGGATAACGACCTTCGATCGATTGTTCGACTCGATTTGCCCAAAAGATTACTCATCTACACGCTGAGAGAAAAAAAAAGGGTAGCGACGCGCCTTCTCGAGAGCCAAATGGAAATTAACAAGTGAGATTGAAGTGCAACGCCGCGAGCTTTCGGCGCGTAATCAATAAACGCCTCGCCGCGCGGTGTTACGTAAAAAAAAAGGCGACGCCGGTACATCTTTACGACGTACGAATACAAATTAGAAGTAAGTATACAATTTTTATCGAAAGAAAGTAGCATACTTTTGATAAAATATGTCTTCTCGAGAATTATAAAAAAAAATACATGAATTTTCATTATTTACTCCTCCGACTAACGAGGCGCAAAGTCTCGTCGACGTTTTTTCCACATCGAATTAAAAAATCTAAAATAATAGGTCAAAGTATAATAATCGAGCTCTCGCGCGCCGCCCATTCAATTTTTGGTCGTACGATAACAAACGCGAGCACGAAGCAACGACGCGGAAGAAAAGAAGAAGAATCTTCTATCGTCGTATAGAAACGATAATCCCCTCGTCATCTGTCATCCACAGTCAGCCGTCGTCTTGAATTACCACACGGAAAAATCAAGATAAAAAGAGAAAAGCTATGCAGTAATGTCAGCTGATCGATATGTATAATATAGGTGTCGGTTCGTAGAGGTGCCAATGTATATTACATATATCAATTGGCATGAAGAAAAGCGAAAGAGCTTGTTTTCTTTTTTTTTGTCGTATTCTCTAATTCGTAGCTGTCAAACGTGCTTCTCATCCAATAGCGCATATGGAAAGTATAGCGAAACGATGAACGATAGCAAGCTTGAAATTATCTCTCCGTTTGATAGGACAGTAATCTACTCTCTCGGCTATATATATACGTTAGGATGTAATTCTACGTTGGGAAATAAACTCTTCCACCTACTGTAATTTGAAAGCACTAACGACAAGGAACTTGTCATATCATCGAGAATTTCATTGCCAATATAGAAATAAAACTTAATTCAATGTATCTCCGAAAAAAAAAATTTTAAGCACAACAACGACGAAGTCGATCGATAAATCAACCGCGAGAAGAGATGAGAAAATAACGAGCCATAAAGGGCGTATAGAAAGCTCGGTGACGTTAAATAATTAAGCAGATTTACCGTGGCATCAGCAGTAGCAGCAGCGAGGAGCCTCTCTCGCGTAAAAGAATGGGTGCGCGATAGGGAGAGAGGGGAGAGAGGCAGACGACGAAAGAATTAAAGCGCACAGACTATACGACGACAGGTAGAGATGTATATATATATATATATATCTATTATACGAAGAGACGTACGAGCCGAGAGAAATGAGAAGAACAAAGCGCGAGTCACCCTTCTCTCAAATTAAGACTGAAAGTTTATTAGGATTAATTTAATCGCGCGAATGAAAGAGAGAGAGAGAGAGAGATGAAACTGTTAATCCATCTGTCGAATCGAGTTTGAAAAAAAAAAATTGACGTCGTGTGTATGTGTGTGCGAGTATAAAAGGGAGAATCCAGTTTTTGGGTCTGCACCTGCCCTGCAGGATGTTGGCCTCTGTCGAGAAGAGAGGAATTTTTGCCACGCGTGTGTTATGAAAGGTGCACACGTATACTCGAATTAACATAGTATTTAAAAACGAGGGTCGTTCTCGTAACGTAATACCAAAGTGCATTTTTTTTTTTCTTCGAAATATCTCTCTTATACACTACAAAAAATAGTTCTTATTTTAAGTATGCAGCAAATTTAAGAACTTTCGTTTTTCTCGTGATTATTTGCAATTTAATTACCAGGATCAATATTTTTGCATCAAACTCTTCTTGGCATAAGGAATAAGACCTATTCATTTTTAGATCAACTTTCCAACTGCTTCATTAAAAAAACATCGCGTTCTTAAATTTGCTGCATACTTATTTTAAGAACATTCGTACTTAATTTAAGAAATTTTTTTTGGTAGTGTACGATCACCAAAGTGAAATGAATGATTTTCTGTACGAAAAAAAAAATGAAAACTATCAATCTACTTGACATTGCAACAGCACAGAACGAGAAAAAAAAATCCTGCAACTCACCACTGACCGTGCGTTAACCCCACAACTTTAAAAAAAAAAATTGAAACGAAACGACACCTGCGCGCGCGCGTTTCATAATCAACGCACACACACACACGTATACACGCGCCGACGTCCGATATCCATCGGGATTATTCGCTATCGCGCTAATGCTCGACGCTTTTTTTTTTCGTTGCCTTTTAAAAGCTCGAAGCGCGCGATATCGCTGTACGTATATTTCGCGTATAGTTGAACTTTTTTTTTTTTGATATTGAAAGAGAGTCTCTCTCTCTTTTTTTTTACAAAGCTTTCGCGAGGGTGCTAAGAATAACGGGAAAGGGGTGGCTTAAAGCATTGATTTTTTTTCCCTTGCGTTCGGGCTATATATCGACGTATATCTACGCGAGAGAGTTTGGCTTTTCGAATTTCAATTTTATTTTTTATCAATCAGGTCATTAATTCAAATGAGGTATTTCTTTGATAAAAAAAAAAGTGAAATTTACTTGAGTCAATGGATACACGATTGCAATAGACCGTGAACTTGATGTACGAGCGAGAATTACAGCGAGTGTAGAACAGGTGTTCTAAACGAGTGTCATTGAACGCACGTGTCGCAATGATACATACGCGTATAGTGACTCATTAATTATTTATTCTCACACACACGACATATATATACTTGAAACGATAAGCTCTGAAATTGCTCGCGCGAGAATAGATATATACGACACGATTTCCAAAAAGGAAAAGGGTCATTTAGCAAACAGACAGGGGAAAGGGGGGAGGGGGGGGGGGGGGGGAATCGATGAATCGCGCGAATAATCATACGAAAAAGAAATGAGGGTGATCTGAAAAATTAATCTTCATCCCCGATAGCGAGGTGCTTTAAAAATAACAACTCTTGACGTCTGCCTCCTGCAAATTGGATTAAATGCATTATTCATAAAATTCCGTCGCTGCTCGCCTTCTGCTTTCGCAGCCGAATCGAACGCGCGCGAGGAATCAATTCGAGCGACAGATTAGTCACGAAATTTAATATTGGCCCTATATAACGATTGAAATCTTTTTGTTTCGATGCGCGCGCGCGACGATGATTCTTATCGTTTTGATTTGTCTGAGTCGATGAGCATTTAAATTTAACTAGCGAGGATTATTGCGACAGCACTGTACAGTTTGAGATGGAAGTTATTGATGTAGGGACGCTTTTCTATATATTTCGAAACGAGATTCTTGCTTCGATGAACGATATTTTTTGATTTATTTGACTTGTCGTATTGGAAAAATCGTATCGATGAATATTTTTGAAATATGAACGGTGAAGAAAATCAGATTATAATATATGACAGCGACGCGACTAAAGTTTTCATTTATTCATATAGTGAACAGAATGAAAATTTTACGTAAGAAGCAATTTACCAATAACTTGTGAAATATAGCAGATAAACTATGGAATAAAGTTCATTTTCCTTCCGTGCTTTCCGATATTAAATAAGTACTCTAAAAATACTGAATAATTGAATCAATTTTTTTTAATCGAATACATTATCTATCAAATGCAAATCTAGTCGACAGATTGGATAACAAATTCAAAATCATAAATAAAATTACATTGAAGCTCCCAATGTTAACGTGACTTCAGCGTTTACAGCGCTCCAAATTGATTTTTCCATTGTATAGCTTATGTAAATAAGTTATACAGTAAGGTATACAGCAGCTTTTATAGCCTAAGAAGCGATTACATCGACGAACGCGCGACTGTATAAAACAGTTGCGATTCCCGAGTTTTGCCTCGAAATTAATGCCGAAAGATTGGCTGATTACAAAGAAAAAGGGAAAAAAAAGTAAATTAGCCGCAAATTGAGACATAATTTTCAAAAGAACATCGTAGTAGTACTTTTTCTTAGCCACGCTCGTGCGAACATTTTCTCAACTCTCTCGTGACGTATTATTAATAACGCCGTATAACTTTAGTTTTAACAGTGACTTGCTTTGCATAGATAACGTTGAAAAGTTTTTTTTTCAACCGCTAATTTATTATGCACATATTATCATTTTTAATAACGCCAAGCTCGCGTACAGCCTTCGAAATCGCGAAAAAAAAAGAGAAGAAAAATTATGGTAATTTGAAAAAGTGAGTCGGGTCAAATGTCGTCAACCTGTATTTTCTAATTGATTTTCTTACGACGGCGGCGGCTCGTTGTAAGAAGAAAAACGTCTCGCTAACGTAACAAAATTTTTGAAACTTACCGGTAGAAAGCTCATCAGCGATGTCACCTCCATTTTGGAACTCATCGTCGGACTCTGTGCCAGAGTCGTGATCATCGTCCGCCTGGAAAATCAAAGCGATCTTTGTTACTGAAAATTACTCGCTCCATCGTCGACTTCAAAGAGAACTTGCTTAATTTTCGAAAATTTCTGCCGACGCAAGAAATTGTTTTATAAATGACAAATAAGATGAAGCCAAAAAAAAAGTTAGTGAGCTACTTTATTGCTGGTTTTGTAATCCACTTTTTCTGGATTTTCATATTCATTTATAATGAACCTTAGCGTTTCGAGATACGAGAAATCAAATTACATTATGCGGGATAAATCCACTCTCCAATATTAGATTAAGAGATTCTCGGAATCTCAAAGACGCTTTTGACTCAGTTATAAATTTCGATCGAATCAATGCTCAAAGAAATTCCACTGACAATCTTTAAATTTTGAATACTCTCAAAGTGTGAGTAATCGATCAAACACACACACACACACACCCAAAAAGGAAAATTGAAAGCTGGCCTCTCGGAAATCCGGCACATAAACTCATCTCAATCAATAGGACGAAAGCGCGCATTTCTAAGAATTCCAAAAAACATTCGTACGCGTGAATCTTCGAAGATACAGCCGGTGTTCAGAGATATATACGTGCCATTCAACAAAATTCAGAGAGAGACACGTGTTCGCACGAGTGATTTCCGCAGTCTCGTTATCTCGCACGCTCTCTGAAAATAATGATCGGCGTCATGTACACGTATATCTGTTTAATTTTGAATTAACTCGCGACTTTTCTATGTATGTATACACAAACATACACGTGTCCCCCACCTCAGCTTTTATACAGGTAGCTTTTGATCAAAACGTAATCCAACACGTCAAACAAAGGAACAACAGCCGGCATAAAAAATTCATGTGAAATACCTTGTCTGGATTGGGTTCCTCGTTGAGCGAGTGCGTCCTGAGCTTGTGCGTGAGGAACTTGAGGATGCGTGACGATGATCCGGACGAAGATGAGGTGGACGCCGCCGCCGCCGCTGCATCCTGCTCGTCCATATCTGCCACCTTCTCCTCTCTCTACCTATCTTCCCCACCTCACGTCCATTCACATCCTCGGATCATCGCCACTACGCCATCGTCATCCTCCTCGTCCTCATCATCATCATCGTCATGATCCTCGCCACCACCACCACCACCACCGACGACGCTTCCACCACTGGAGCTTCTGCTGCTGCTGCTACTGAAACGGTAGATGCACTTTCACTGAACTGATAGAGAGGTTATGTATGCTCTCCTCGTCGTCGCGCGTCCTGCGCGAAAGATTTTCGACGGCGGCGGCGTAGAACACGGACGTAGTACCTACATACATGTATATACACCCGCTTTATATAGGCGGGCGTTATATATATAAAAAAGAATGAAGCGAGATAGAGAGAGAGAGCAAGCTCTTTCTCTCTTTCTCATTCAACGCGCTACCGCTCTCTCTCTCTCTCTCTCTCTCTCGGTAACTCTCTTTCATGAGCGACGACCGAGGTATGCGCGCGACCGACCGACCGCCCGCCTGCTTGCTTACTGCCTCTACTCCACCGCCGCCGCCGCCGCCGGCTTCCGTGTTTTATGGAGGGGAAAAAGGACGATGGAGGATTTTCGGAGAGAATGAAAGAGAGAGAGAGAGAGAGAGTCGATAATTTCCCACACGAGATGGAGACCTGAGGTATTGTTTTAAACGCATGGTGAAAAATTTTTAAGGTCCTTGATCAAAGATGAATTTTGATGAGAAAAAATGTAATTATTCATGCTAACTCAATGATGCGAAAAATAGAATAAATGATCTACGTTAATCTTGGAAAATCTAGTTTTTGAAAATGTCAATAATTTTTGTCAAGATTACTTTCTATTGAACTATACCGAAAGGCTGGAATTTACACGGGGCGCAAGTTTTTGTACGATTTCCATCCGTGAAACGTTAAACCTCGCGCTAAGAGAGAACATTTTTCTCACATGGGCATGGTTATTGCGAAAAATCTCAGTCGAATCTCATTCGCAACGTCGGCGAAGACGAAAAAAAAAACTTGCACGATACAAAAAAGCGCGAATAATTCCTGTGATACCCGATCACGCACGGTAAGTGTAATCATACACTGGCTTGCTATTATCATCGTCGACGATCTGTATATAAAGCGCGCTTGAGCTGCGCGCGCGCGCGTTCTCTTCTCGCGCGAAGTATAATAGAAGTTGCGCGAAGAATTAGCTTAGAATCGAGTCACAATTTAATCGGTCGTCTTGTGTTTGTGTATATAATAATAATAGATCTGCGCGCGGCGTGCGACTTAACATTGAATGGCCCCGCGCAATGTACAATAAACAAACACACGCATAAAGCGAACGATGCCTCCACCACCTTATTTCACGAATAGAACCTCTCACTCGTTCTCTCTCTCGCGTGTACGTTATCCCCACCATAATATTCAGCAGACGAGAGAGTAACATATCATGATAGCGTGCTAAAGACGATGCCCTCTCCTCCTTCTTCCGCGGTTGTTTACTATTTTTTTTTCGTCGGATTTTCAGAATTTCCCCCTTTCAGAAACTCCAAGTATTAAGGTATTGAATAGCGCACTGTTAGCCTGATGTGCTTCTTTTCTTTCTTATTCTCGCTCGTTCGCTCTCCCTTCGTGCAAGCGTTGTGCAGTTCCTCCTCTTTTTTCCCTTGGAGGATTTACGAGGGACTCGAAGCTCTCTCTCGGCAGGCTGCGGGAATTTAGCCGTGCGAGAGAGAGAGAGAGAGAGAGAGAGAGAGAGAGAGAGAGAGAGAGAGAGAGCTGCTGCGCGCGAGGGACGCGGAAATTGGGATTCCGAGTTTTCACGCTTATTTAGCTTTCCAGCTGAAGACCTTTAAATACGTGGAAAGATTTTTGGCTTGATACCTGTAGTCTATTTTTTGGAGTATAAAAGGAGACTCTCGCCAAGGTGGCTCGAGGGAAAATGTTATTGATTTTGGCCGAGATATTGATTGACATTTTTTGTTTCAATTGCGTTGAAATTATTATTAACTTATGTAAATGTTTAACAATCATTGGAACGTCTACCGAATAGCGTTAAAAAAGAAGTGACCTGCTAAATTTTCTAAACTGGTTCGAACCAGTTTCATTGTATTTCACCTCAAGCTATTGATTTTCTACTTGAGAGCTTGGAAACGATTGTTTTAACGCTAATGGCGACTTATTAAATTTCTAAAATTGAGGCTCTTTTTTTTATCCGGGAAATAACTGTCTAATAATAATTGACGTCCTGTATTACACTGAAATCGTACGTTTTTTTTTCTATCACAGCGAGAGATAAAAAAAAGACTCTACTTCCTATTTCGACAAGTTATATTGGCATTTGAAATGTCCATACCTTACAACTTTCGAAGTCTATCCTTACAACGTCAAATCACTAGTTGTTTCCTTTTTGAAATCTCTCCACGAAATAACACACGTACACAATACACTCTTCTCGAAAAGAAAAAGAAACTGTAGCCCGCAATCAACTCGCGCGCTCGACTCCCATAAATAACGAACCCTCAAAAACTGCACTCTCCTTTCTTCGTCAAGGTCTCGTCGCCCGGGGGGTCACAGAGCACAGCGACCAAAAAAAAGGGAAACCCGCGAGGTATCCCTCCATTGAGCGCGTCGAGCATATAACACGAACCCGGGCGCGTTGTTGGGAGCGAGAGAGAGAGAGAGAGAGAGAGAGAGAGAGAGAGAGAGAGAGAGAGAGAGAGAAGAGAGAGGTCGGGTCTCTTTGCGTTGCGCGGGGCAGGAAAAGCTTTTACTACATTTACTACTACTAGAGTACTACGGCGCGCGCCGCTCAATGGGCGCACGTACGTGTGTCTCTTTGTTCACCTCTTGCCCAGGACAAAGGAGAGGTAGAGAGAAAGACAGAGAAAGAGAGAGAAGAAAACTCTTTACTAACCACGACGACGAAGACGACGGCGACGACTACGGCGATGATGAACAAACTCCTTTCTTCTCTCTTCCTATATATAACACCACACGCACTGTTTTACTACACAAAACTTCAACGAACTAACGATAATATATTATCTTCTCTCTCACTCTTTCGGAAGAGTTTAAAGTTGGCGAGAGTATGACGTGATTATATATAGGTAGTACGCGCCGCACTAGGATGCTGCACACTCACGACTGCCTATCTACTCGTCGTACGCCAGTCGGAGCGGCGAGCGAGATCAGAGTAAAGCGAAGATGTCGGTCGTGTACGGGCAATGGCGCTCTACCACACACCACACACACACACACACACCTACAGTACACATATATACGTACACATATATATGGACGATGGAGTGAGGGGGGTTACGCAAGTGTGTGCGGCAGAGAGAGAGAGCGAGCGAGCGAACGCCAGTTGATTTTTTTGCGACGCTTGCGTACTACGGCTCCCCACGTGTTTTATACTCGAGCGTACGCGACGAGCTTCCAAAGTGTGAGTGCGCGTACTCTCTCTCTCTCTCTCTCTCTCTCTCTCTCTCTCTCTCTCTCTCTCTCTCTCTCTTTCGATGCTGCGTGTGCGCGACGGCTGCGCCGCCGTGGGAATGCGCCGATCGAGAATATATACGTGTATTAGGGTGGGGGTGGATAAGACGACATTCTTCGTTAGAACATTATCTACTACTACTATCTGAGAGCTTGTTTTTCTTTTTTTTTTTGTTTGATCGTTTATGTATTTGTTTGATTAATCGTTAACATTTAGGATAAAAAATAAATATACAATGCACGGTATTTACAACAATGAATATTTACACGGCGAATTTGTCGTTTTTAAAGCTAAATACTGTTTCCGTAAAGATTCAGAGCTGAGTCTCGGGCTTGCGTCTACTACAAGCTTGCTGCTGCTGCTGCTGATGATGATTATTCCACATGTCCTCGTGATATGTGGTGCGTCTGCTGCTGTCCTTGCCCGTGGACCCGTGCACTTTGGGCGTCAAGCCAATACGCAGCTGCTGCTCCGTGTCCGTCTCCTCTTCGTTGTCGGCGCTGTCTACGTCACCTGTGGAGACACACACATAGACGCAAATTACACACGTGCGATTGAGGGATTAATTTTAGCTGCGCGGGTTGACGCTTTTTTTGAAGAAAAAAAAACAAAGGAAAAAGGAAAAGTGTTTGGGAGTTTTGAAATTCGAGTAAGCGCTGACGTCGTTCGCTAAAGATAGAGTGATTTATTGGTGCTTCTTTTGGTTTTACGATAAGCGGTTAACAAATTGCTTCGATTTTTCTTTTCTTTTTTTGCGAATTTTTATTTTGTAGTTGACGGGATACAGAAAGAATTTTTGGAGTTTTAGTTGTAGCAAGAGTAATTTTAGATTTCGGTAGAGGGTTTTGATGAAAATTACGCTTGCGATAGCGAAACGAGCTTTCGGTAAAAATGTCATACGACCATATGCTCGTAAGTAAATATTGACAACGGCTGTTTGTAAACAGTCGCGTTTACAAGCACAGCTAGAGTTTTTAAATATTTTCGAATTGCGTGTTTGGTGTCTTTTTTATGGTAACAGTACAATAATATAAAAAATGGTATAAATAATTGATAACGAAATACTTTACGCATTGAAGAGTGTATCAACATCGAATAGTATAAAGATGACTCAGACCAATATAGAATGGCATATGCACATCATTTGACTTTCTTGAGTCATCTTTGTCAATATACTTCATATATAAAAAATAAAGTGTGAAGTATCACTTTGCACATTTTGTTTCTACTTTAAAAATTCAAGCTAGATGGTCTATGAGACTTTTCGTTTATTCGGTTAAAAGAATATTTTAAATGAATAAAATACTCGGAAAAAAAATATACAAACCATCAGAGCTGTTTGTAGAAGGCAGGTAGTAGCGCGCACCCGTGAATCTTGCAGCTCCGTCTCGTCGCTCGTTATTCTTATGATACTTGAATTCTCGTGGTAACGTGTAGCTTCGAGGCAATGATATTTGACTACCTTCGATATCACTAACGTCCTCGTCACCATGATTCTCGTCCTTGGAAGTCTCGTCTAAATCGTTTTCATTATTGCACAACCTGCTTATAAAGTATGATAACCACATTAATTTTAACGTAATAAAGCAAATTGCGAGCTTTATTGAAAATCAAACTCTACTCACCTATGATTAGCGATCATCGGTGGGGTCCAATGCGCATAATGATATGGCAAACATCTTGGCGCAAGTAAAATTTCCGACGTCTCGATGGCTTTCTTCGGAGGCGACCTCTTCCACTCTGTCGTCGGATGCGCGGAAGGATAAGACGGCGGTGGTGGCAGTAAACAATGCATCTTCACCGGTGGCCACGCCGAAACACCACCGTTCTTTGCCTGCAGTGTCGTTGCACTTGGTGATACCGACAACGGCGTGTTTGGCGTTGTGTGCAGTTTGGTCGGTGGTGGTCGTTGATTGGATGTCGTCGAAGACGTCGATGGCGGTGGGACTAATTTACCTTCCTTGATTTCCTCCTGTATGGCTCGCAGCTCGCGCAATTGTTGCTGCTTCTTCTCGCGCAGTTTCTCGTGAATTAGATTCACGCTGAGAGATCCGCCGATCGTCATGTCTGGCTCGTTTTTCTCTCTTGTTGTTTCGTCGTCCTGCCAAATTTCAATAATTCATTGAACTCTTACCGTTTCTATTTACATTCAAATGAAAAGTAAATGGCAAGTACATACGTTATTTAAACTCGGAATGGGCAAAGGCCTCTTCCAAAAGGGAATAAGCTGAGGCCCGTTGCTGTTGTTATTGGCCCATTTGTTCGCATCCCCGAGTGTCGTCATGGGTATGATATTGGCTTGCAGTTGCGTGGGCGGTGGGACGAAAGTCGTTGGTTTTTTCTTTTTACGATTTGGATTCGCCACGTTGGCTGGGTTGGCGAATCGGCAATTGAACACACCTGGTATACCTCCGTTGTTGAGTTTCATTTTACGCACGGCACAGCCGTTGTTCTGCTTGTCGTCGAAACCGTTCATGTGCTTTTCTTGATAAGGGTTCTGAAATGAAATTTTGGAATTGTTTGAAAAACGCAGTTTTCATAAATGTTTATATTAATTTATTTTTAGTTTTTAATTACGATATTTCACGGTAAAAGCTCAATCGAACAAAAAGCTCTTTCACAACGCGTTAAAACTGAATGATTTCTAGACACATACCTGCTGAGACAACGTCGTGATTGCGTTATTACCATTCATCCTCCCTCCAGCTTCGTATCGCAACCGTCTGACGTGAAAGAACCTACAAGCAAATAAAAAAACACTTCCATTGAAGCGCGAAATCCGGCAATAATTCATTCGCGCGATCGGCAAATACGAAATCTCACCTGTAGTACAGTCCCATGAAGAAAAGTCCACCGAAGAAAAGCGCCAGCAGCGTGGATATGACCGTGAGAGGACGAACGTTACGATGCAATTCGCTGTTACTCACGCCAACCAGCCACACTCCCATGAGCAGACAATTTTCCAAAAACATCACCGAGTAGAAGATCAACATCTTCTGACGATGATTGGTCTCGTGCAAATTCACGTATGAGAACACATAAACAAAAGCCAACATCGACGCTATGAACAACTTCCTCGTGGCAGTCAATTGCTCCCTGCCATTGAACAATCCATCGGGTGTGATCAACAACCAGGTGAGCATGGACAACCAGTGAAGGGCAATGACGACGAGTAACCATTCGGCACCGTAAATCGAAGCGTAAGCGACGAGTGCACCGACTCTCGCGCTCACGGTACCCAATCGCCATGCCAACTGTGCCAATACACCCAACCACGTGAGTACCAGTCGTTCGAGATTACGAAGCCTTGCTGCACCTTTGCTAAACGAAGCCACTGCCCAGCAAACGCTCCAGAGTGATAAACCTGCTGATACCGTGGCCAATTCGCCGAGTTTCGTTTCCGCTGGCTGGGCCGGACGAATCATACTGTCGCCGTCGAAATCCGCCGATCGGTACTCGCTGGAACCCAAACCTATGGCTAGTAGGTAGACTTGTAGGAGTAGCATTGGCGCTGCTTCGCAGAAGGCGTGGATCAAACGTAGCATACATAACTCTCGCACCTGAAATTCACAAGTAGCTTCGTATGACATCGATACACATTTTTTTTTTCTTCCTCTTCAATACAACTTTCGAATCTCACTCTCCGGCAATTTTTTTTTTCGCGAATTTAAAATACAAACGCGGAAGTTTCGATACCAAACAAGGAAATGACGAGAAAAAAAATCAGGTCGATAACACTAGAAACTTTCAGAAATCATATATGCAACTTTCTCTCGTTTGACATCTCTCGATAATTTTTTTTTTTTGCCCTCGCGCGCAAAAAAAAAAAAACGTTACGCGGACTACTTAATAAACTCAATAATAAAAATACTCACTTCGTGCTTGACGTGGGTAAGGTCGACGGGTATGAAGAGTTTGAAGTATCGCCAGAGAACGCTGGCTTGGCTGAGATGAACGAGTAGCACGCATCCAAGCGTCCAATTAGCAGTCTTTTTTACCCCATTAATATCACAGTCCGTTTGGCTGGCGTTTGGCCGAAGTTTACCCCTCGCTCCCCACAGATACCACTTGATGCTCATTACCTGCGAAATAAAGACCAATCGAACATTGATGTATGAAACCGTTGTTCGATTTTTAATTCTTGTTTTCTTTTTTTTTGGTTTTTGAGTTTGAGAGGAACACGTTTTGCATTGATCGATTTGGCAGGAGGGAATGAGAGATCGGATGACTTTTATGTATGGTGTAGAATTCAAATTAAATTGTGTTATTTACCTTTGTGCCGTTATGCTATACATAAATTGAATTAAAAGCACGATATTCATCCAACAAACATCGCCGATAGTCGTTATTACGTGTTTTGCCGAAGCAACGGAAATAATTCATCACAGCGAAACCGCGAAAGAATCGTTCAAAAGAAAAAGAAAAGAATCCGAATAATAAACAACGTACTTGAATGATAACAGCGCGTGCAAAATAGATGTATACATATTATATGAACAGGATCGCGCTGCTGCTGCTGCGCGCCTGTCTTTTTAAACTTTTTTGAATTCTTGTTGAATGGGAATTTTATGGATGCATGAGTAATATATCAGCGCCACGGGCAATACTACTTTTCAAAACTTGTATTTATTTCCATACTTTTGTGCGAGACGAAGATGCTATCTAAATATTTTCTCAAGCGAGTATAGTAAGCTGCGAGCTTATATATGCAATAATGAGGCACAAAAGAAATCTTTTCTCATTTATCAAGCTTGAGTTAAAAAGACACACTCGAGAGATTTAACTTTGCTCGTACCGGGTATTATCTTTACTGAGATTTTGTCGCTTTTGAAAAAAAAAAAAAAAAATGCGCGAGAATTCACGTCGCGAGTATCTAGTATGAAAAAAAAAGTGGTTTGACCGATTTTGGAGTGTTGTTTTCTTTTTTCAAAGTCACGGAACTCCAAAAATTCATTTTTTATTTCTTCAACTTTTCAAAGCGCGTTTCTCGTAAAAAGTCATCGATCGAATATTCAACAAAGAATTCCCAAGGCAAAAGATTTTTTGAATATTCAAGTGAGATTCCATTCGACTGGAATGTCGGTGATCCCGCGAGTGCACTTTAACGATCGCGAGTGCGAGTGAGCGAGAGAGTAAAAAAAAAAAAAGAGCCACTCCGAACCGCGAATGCAAAACCCCATAGGTTGCAGGTAAGAAAAGCAGAAAAAATACCTGTGAGACGACGAGCGAAGTGAAAACGAGGCAAACGCTGATTGGGAAAAGGAACCTCGGTGCCTCGGGATGATAGGCAAGGGCGTAAGCCATGGCGAGGTCGAACACGACGTCGCAGAAGTAGGATGCAAGCGAGATGATGTTGAACAGTACGTCGCACAGCGGCAGAAATTCATGCTGCTCGACTCGCTCGGCCATACCGATCTCACGACACCCATTTGGTTCTTTGCAACTCGTGTTTATAATAAAATCACTCTATATCTTTCACGTTCCTGTTCACCATCGTGACGATATCTCCACACGGCACAGCAGCGTCGTTACAACTGCGGCATATGGAGTCGCGCTGAAGGAGGAACGTCTAAGGTTGGCCGACCTGAACCTCCTCCTCTCTCTCTCTCTCTCTCTCTCTCTCTTTCTTGGACCTAAAGGAATCCGAGGAATGCCGCCTCGCCGCCAGCGTTATTATAACTTGTTGCTTGCTGCCGCTGCTGCGCTCTCTTCCACACACACAAGTTCCTTTCCTACCTTACCTCCTTCTTTCTTTCTCTCGCGAAAAGAGCGCGACTAGTGCGCCACCACCACCACCGACGCAGGAATGCCATAGGAGCCCTTACGGTAAATCGCGACATTTCGACGACGACCACTACTTCTTTCTTGAGTTTTTTTTTCCTTTTTGGTTTTATCACTTTTTTTTTTCGTATTCAAATTCCAATGCGAGAGGATCTTTCTTTTTTTCTTTTAGTGGCGCATAAGTTATGCCGCGATTAGAGCCTTCTAGCCGATTAAGGTATGACGCGGCCCGCGGGCGACGTTATTTATTATGCGCTGCGCTTCTTTTTTTCCAGCAGAACGAGAGAGAGAGGAGACTCAGAGACCGGATTGTCTGCGCTGATGGCTATGAAGGAGGAGACACAAACACAAAAGTCTTGAAGGATGTTGTTTTTTTTTTTGTCTTTTTAAACAAAATTCGTTTATTACATGTTTTTCTTTTTCCTTATGTACAAAAAGCGTCCGTTTTCTTTTTTCGTTTGCGGATATACATTGAGAGTAGTAAAATAAACGAAGCTTAAAGATTTTTATCGTATAAATAGCGATGGTTGTTTTTCTTTTATTGCAATAGAAATTGACGTATTCACGCAGAGAGAAGATTATTGTGCGAAACGATATGTATATAACTGAACTTTTTTTCATTTTGTTTGCGCGATAATCTTACAATGCAAGCTCTCATAGTGATCGTTATATACAAGCCGATAAATTACAGCTCGCGATTGATATATTATAATTTATACTTACACAGTAAAAAATTTTACTCATTTTCGGGACAAAAAAAATAAAAAGCTACTCAAAATGAGAAATAACTTTTTACTTTTTCTGTCCCGAAAATGAGTAAATTTTTTTACTGTGTATATCATATAGTTATTCGTTAAAATTAACAAACTCAACAAGTCTTTTGTAAAATAATAGTTTCACAATTTTATAGCTATACTCATTTTGTAGAAAAGTTTTTGCCGACATCATCGTATAATATGAAAAAATTGGACAATTTTTTTTTATTAATTCGTCGATGCCCAATCTCGTAGAAATGAGTTTATATATCAAGCTTACAATACGATTTCGTTTTTAAAGTCTCTAGTTAGCTCTTTGTGCGGCAATATTATGGAATTCAGCAGGATTTTTTCGGAAGCTAGGCTCACGCAGGATCCTGAAAAATAAAAAAAAATGAAGAGAACAAGGTCGTTTTACATGATAATTATCTAGCGCTTCGCTTTAGGGCGCTTCGGAACTAGTGGTTATCCCTAATTTAATAGGGAGGCTTTTATTTTTATGCTAACGTTTACAAATCACTGGGTTTCGAGTTTCGCGAATAATTTATCGCGTGTGTATGCAAAAAAAAGAAGAAGCTGTAACTTGTTTGCGTCGTCGAGGCGTCGCCGATGTTGCTCGGACCAACGAAATGATTAGAATGAATTTATGAAAGCTCGGCTCTCAATTTTTCGAGCAACACGCGTTCTATTAGCATTTTACGACAAAATTGCGAGAATATTATATTTTATTTTCAATTAATACATTCATAAAAATGTCTGACCTAAATGAATTTGACGCAAAAATAGATATTACATTTTGATAACTTTATCAGTCGAAAACTTTATAGCTGCGATTAGCGGTTTAAATCTACGGCTAATCATCGATTCTAATCACCAATAACAAATTTTAAAAAATTTGAAAATATATATACAAAAAAAGCTATAATTACCAAGGATCGTCGCCGAAGGGTTGAGCTGTCCGTGATTGTTAAAAAGTGGGCGATTCTCCATCTTTGCGAAAGGCTTGTCGGGATTAGGGTCACAGGGTGTGCCTTCGACACGCGCCCATTCGCCCACGCAACTGTCTTTGCCAACGATGCTGTAGAGGACGATCGAGTGCGCTTGGATACGCGCGTTATCCATCACTATCGTCTCTCGGATACGAACTCCCGCGCCGATCGACACGTTTGCGCCTATCGATACGTTTGGTCCCAGCTGCAATTTGCGAAGATAATGACGATTGGATGAAGGAAATTACGTACTTTTAGAATTCATAGTCAATTGATTATTTTCTGTTGGGTGAATTATTTGAAAGGATGTAAATTTTAAATAGCTAGTGATTATTCCACTTCAAGCAAGTATTTTAAATCTTCATATATTGCATACTGATAATTCGAATTCTAAACTTTGGTCCAACCATAGAATCAGTTTACTAAGCAATTATTTGAATGCTCTACGATGGAGTTCATAATTTCCGTGCTGTATAAGTTTATTTATTATAATTATATATATATATATATATATATATTACAAGGTTATTTATTATAGGGTTATTTATTATTATTTATTATAAGTTATTTATTATTTATTATAAGAATAAAATATAAACTTCACTATAGAATGATGGAAGCCATCTAGTGGAGTATTTGAAGCGGCTAAATTGCCATCATCTTAATTGAAATTTATTTAAAATTGAAATAGTGAATCGGCTGTTTAAAAAAAAAAAAAAAAAAAAAAACGTTTCGCCCGAACACGTCCATTCAGCGCGATAAATTAAATATGTTTATCTCAAGAATAGCGCGGATGTCGAACGGTTCAATATGATAATGTTCAAACTAGGAAAAGTAGCGGGACTGTGTCATATGCATAATCTTAATGCACAGCATAAATAAAATTAGATGAATTCAATTATCCATCGCCATAAATTAAAAATAAAAGTATTTTATGCTGTAATTATATAATTTAAGCGGAAGTCACATTTTTTTGCATTATAATCTGATGCAGTTTAGATAAAATATCTTCCATCTTTAATTAATCTTTATGGGTCAATAAATTTGAAGTATGACTAAGAGTGGAAATTTAATTTGAAGATGGAAACTCGTCAAGTTTATTGTTAAATAATTATTAAACATCATGTTGAAAGATCTTTTTGCAAGTTACCTATTGTTTACTCTGAATACATAATTGTTCAGAGTATATTTTAATCATAAAATAGCTGAGCATTTAAAGTTCTGTCACGTTCCACGTATATTTCGTTAAATACTTCCTTGATAAACATAGTGCAAAGTCTGAATAACTAAAGAAAAAAGTTAGATAAATCGCGAATAATCTTATCAAAATATACGAACGACCGCGTTAAAATTTCGTCATGAATTTTCCCACTCGAAAATAAGTAATGAGTCATATTATTATCTGAAAATACTTACAACGGCAGTAGAATGAATTGACGCTGTAGGGTGAATGTAAACGTCACCTATAATTTGACATTTGCTAGTCGTCGCCGAGGCTAATCGCTCGGGCCTGTGCAGCTTGTAGAGAGCTAAATAATGACGGTTCACGTAAATGGCAGAGCCAGCAGTTTTCACCTGTGACCACCAATTTGTCACTGGCAGTGCAAACAGCTTCTCGCTCCTTATCAATTTCGTCATTATATCTTGCTCCAGGGATATGTAGCCAGAATCTTTACCATAGCCATTTGCTATTCTGAAAATGAAAAATAATTTACAGCCATTATTGAATATTTATAGAATTGTACGGAGGAAAAAGAGAAGTTGTTAGGTAACTTACGTCTGTTTTGCTGCAGGTCGATCGGAATAAAACACATCAGCCATTGTTTGAAAAATTTCATTGGTAGCTACGTAAACACCACAGCTAATTTGTGTTGACACAAATGTCGAGGGTTTCTCTACGTAATGGGCAACGCAGCCTTCGTTGTTGAAAACCAAACAGCCATAATTCAAAGACTGCTGTCTCGTGGCCTCTGTTGACATAATTGTGAGAACAGCTCCTCTCAATTTGTGAAACTGCAGGAGCTCCGCCAGTGGGAAATCAGCACAGACATCGCCATTAAAAACAATGAAACTGTTTTCCCCACCAGCTCTTATTTGATCTCTAAAGTGATACATTGCTCCGCCGGTGCCTAAAGGTGTGAATTCTTGTAGATATCTAATGACGAGGCCATTGTTGCGTGACATTTCATCAGCAAATGGTTGAATGTCTGCAGCATTGTAGGAGCCTATGATTAGGACTTCATTGACACAAGATACTTTTTTACATGCTTCAACATGATGCTGAATCATAGGTATCCCAGCAATTGGAAATAATGGCTTTGGTATGTCAAGTGATAAAGGCCTGAATCTAGTGCCTAAAAATTGACAATTTTTTTCAGTTAATACTCACTGTCAGCATTCAAAGTTTTTCTATTGTTTTGAATGTTCGTTGAGTCTGATATTTAAATAATATTACCTTTGGAAGGACCTCCAATGAGAATAACAGCCTTCATGATGCAAACAAGCGTAAAAAAATAAGCAACTTATCATAAATTTCGCCAAAAAGCAAAGGAAAGGTGAAAACTAAAATTTCTAGCTATCACAATAACGATCAATTATTTTTCAAAACAATCATCCACTTGTCACAGAGATATCAGCGCGATATTTGTCATCGAACCAGCGTCTTTTTTCGGCAATTATTCCACTTTTTTTCCATAAAATGCGTCTAGATCGATGCAAAAATTCTACTGTAAACAACGCATAAGGTCTCCTGTCAATAACCCGAGTCCTCTCGGCGTTTGTGTAACACTTTTGACTTTATATATCGACGACTGTATATTGCTGGATCCTGATGACGTGTGAACGAACGACGACACGACGACTGCTACTATAGTAGGTGTGCACTGTGCGCGCGCAGCTCTAAATATATATAAGTAGGCGACGTGTACCTAACTATATGCAACAATGCAACATTACCGCCGTTCGTGTGCTGTTCGTGTGAGTGTGTTTACATGCGTGTAAATGACGAACGCGGGAATAAGCCGATTGTTATTTAGTGGCAGTTGTTTGTAGTCAGGTAATATTACTCGTTGAATATACTCATCCCAAGTTCTATTTGATAACGTGGCAACTGGCACGTGAGTGTCGGCACGTACGCCGGTAAACATTTACCAAGTTGTAGTGCCGCTAAACTTTTTCTAACCTCTTATCGGATCATCGATGCTTTGTTGTGATAGTGTGATGTTGTTAAGATTTTAATTGTTGCAATTGTTCGTACAAGTACTCAAACCTGTTAATTTTGCTTTACAGGTGATGTTTGCTATTTATTTTTGGTGATTTATTAGTGGAATAATTTTTACAAGGTAAATAAACGCGGCTTTATAGTTTCACATTTGCGAATATTCAATTAAACATTGTGCTCATCAAGTATTTGATTAATTTCAGTTTAATATAAGCTACAACAACAATGTTCAATCAAAGTGCAACACTTGCTACAGCAGCACCATCAACTTCAAATCCTATGAAAGATTTTGAAGTTGTTTCACCACCAGATGATTCTATATCAAGTTTAGCATTTAGCCCGTCTACTATTCCTCAAAACTTCCTAGTTGCTGGATCTTGGGATTGCAATGTCAGATGCTGGGAAGTTGAGCAGTCTGGGAAGACTGTTCCCAAATCTATGCAAAGTATGACTGGACCTATTTTGGATGTTTGCTGGAGTGACGTAAGTATTCTATCCCAGAGGATTGTAGGAAATGTACTTTGACCAATATCATTGTTAAATTTATTAACTAATTTTGACAGGATGGAACAAAAGTATTCATGGCATCCACTGATAAAATGGTCAAATGCTGGGATTTGGCTTCAAACCAATCCATTCAGGTTGCAGCTCATGATGCTCCAATAAAAACTTGTCATTGGATCAAGGGCTCAAATTACACATGCTTGATGACTGGATCTTGGGACAAAACTTTGAAGGTATTTATCAAACAACAGTTTGTTAAATACTTAAGTATTTCTTAATTTTACAAATATGCATTTCAGTTTTGGGATACTAGATCACCAAATCCAATGTTGACAATCAATTTACCTGAAAGATGCTATTGTGCAGATGTTGTAAGTATTTTCAACAAACAAATTTCAAAAAATTGGAAAAATATTAATCGTGTATATTTTATAGGACTACCCAATGGCAGTGGTAGGAACAGCAGGAAGGGGATTGATAGTTTACACATTGGAAAATACTCCACAAGAATACAAGCGTATAGAGTCGCCATTGAAACATCAACACAGATGTGTTGCCATTTTCCGCGACAAGAAGAAAGTACCCACCGGTTATGCATTAGGCAGCGTAGAAGGCCGTGTTGCTATTCAGTATGTCAATCCCACCAACCCAAAAGATAATTTCACATTCAAATGCCACCGTTCAAACGGGGCGCCCAATGGCTATCAAGATATTTACGCGGTAATTGATTCGTCATTAAAATTTTTACACATCTAGAAGTAAGTTTACTTACATGTTGTTAATGTTGCTAGGTCAATGATATAGCATTCCATCCAATACACGGCACTTTGGCAACGGTTGGCAGTGACGGCACGTTCAGCTTCTGGGATAAAGATGCTCGAACAAAACTGAAGCCATCTGAGCCTATGGAACAGCCAATTACTCGCTGCTGTTTCAATCAGAATGGCCAAATTTTCGCATACTCTGTATCTTATGATTGGTCTAAGGTAAATTTAATTCCATTCTTTTATTATTTTTAAGAAAAATGACAAAATTGACGATGGCTCATTCATTTTCAATTATTATTACAGGGCTATGAATTCTACAACCCTATGAAGAAAAACTACATTTTCCTCAGACCTTGCTATGATGAATTGAAACCTAGAAGTACATCGTAAATATTTAGAATTAGTTCCTTGTATATTTTAGATTTATAAACTCTTGTCAAACAAAAAAAGGATTTTCAAATAAAACAGTTTTTTTATCAAATTGCATTGTTTAGATTATGTGATACTCGAGATTTGAGAGGAAAACACATGATTGAAATCTTTAAATTTATATAACACTTTATTTCACAGCTTTTTTCTGTTTTCATACCAAAATGTCGTACAATATATTAATAATCATTATTTTACAATTGGAACAGACATTTATATGGTATGTACAGTCAATTACACGATAAAGCAATTATTCGATGAGTTATACATACATTAACAATTTTTTGGCAAATGTGAATAATCTTCACAATTTACGTTTATATATTTATGTACAATGTCTTATTTTTTTATTCCTCTATATGCTTGAATATAAATTTAGGTAGTGTACAACTGCGATTTTTTTTAAAAATACAACAGCGTAAAGGTAATAAAATTTCTTCAGGGGAGATAAAAAAATAACTGTACAAAAATTTATGAAATTATAATTACCACAAGTATGTACATTCTAGTAGTAATATTTCGTAGAACGTGAAAATCGTTAATTTACAGGTATTTTTATATTCTTATGTCCTATGATATTAATCTGTACAGTGATTTGATATTTAGACAATTATACATACTTCATATATCAACATTTGTGTTTATTAAAAATTTTATAAAGCAAATTTTGACTTAATTTGAAACACATTTTTGTTTTGTTTTTTTGTTTAAATTATCATCAATCTTTACGTAAAAGTATTACAATATGTTTATGGAATCACTGTATAATGATATATATGCACATTTACACCTCTCACTTTATTTTTTACAGTACGTAAAAACATTAATTATGCACCTATTGTATATCCCTGACAGTGTCAAACAAATTTTCATCGACTGTTGACAGGAAGAACGATCTTTGACTTGTTATAGGTAGATAATTGCACCAACAGCGAAATAATCTGTTATTATAAATCATCGTGAGCATGTTTCCTCTTACGTTTGCTACCGACGGTTGGCTGTTCGTGACTTTCCGCCGCCGATGGAACTTTATTACTGCTCTTATCACTAGAAATTTCAGAGTCTTTAACTGGAGTAGTAGGCACTGATTTTTCAATTGCTTTTTCACCCTTTTCTTTTGACATTATTGGTTCTTTCACATCTTCTATTTTGTCGCCCTTCACTCTCTTGATTGAACTTGATTGTACTCGATCGTCAATTTCGATATCTCCTCTCTGAGCTTTTGGTTTAACAGAGCTGCTTTCATCTTCGACAATCGTGTCGGAAGGTAACTCAATGCGCACGACGCCTTTCTTCGTCTTGGAAATTTCAGCGGTTTTCTTCTGGTTTGACGTTGACTTTGAATTAACGAAAACCCTTTTGACAATCGACAGATCTGTCTCGTTATTTATGTAATCGTTGATAGAAAAAATGCCAATTTCCGAATTGTCTTTGGAGGTGGCGTTTAAGCTTGCATCAATGATGTAACGAATAATAATCGGCATATATTTCTTCATAAATTTCTCAAATTCCTGCGACTGTGCACTGTTCAGTATGTCGCCGAACTTTTCAATCATCAGTTCCGTCACATAAGACTCGCTAAAACCTTCAGACTTCATGACTGAATCTAAATCGGGAAACTGTCTGATGTTGTACGCAGCGTCTCTAAACAGATAAGAAAGCAAGTGCTGCTTGTTGATCTCGTGATGTAGTTGAGTGTACAAGGCAATTACAGATGCATCAGGTGGAACTTGACTCAGTTCTTTCATGAACCACACAATCTTTTCCGACACGTTGACTTTGTTAATCGTCTCCTCGTCCACACCTCTATCCTTCATGATCAGCAAGTAAGCTTTTTCGATTCCCTCGGTGTGTATTATAATTCCATTATTTCGTACCATGGTGCCAAAGAGCTCATTGACCAAAAGCTTTCTCATCAACAACCAATTGGTCTCGTTAACGGGCGCATTCCTGAATACCGTATTCAAGTCAAAGTTACTTTTCAAATTGACGCTTATTCGAATCAGCTTTTCTGGCGTTTTATCCATATCTGCTCGAAGATAAGCGTACGACAATTGATCTTGATCAGACGTTACACTTTCAGCAGCTTGGCTCAGTATTGCAGATGCTGGTGAGTTCTATATGGAAAAGAAAAACACCATCGTTTCTTCATTTCAGTTTTGAGCTTATTACAAATGGGAAACTTACGACTACATACACACGCAAATAAAAAAAAAATATGCAACTAAAACGTAACATAAAATACTCGGCTTGCGGTGCGCAAAGTAAACAAAAATCGACGATAAAATTATAAAATAAAAAAACGTAACTACTAATAATATGTGCACAAATAATTTTTTTTTGTCAGCTGGGAAGATGTTTCTATATAAATGTATATCACCTCACATGCACTACAAAAGAAGCTCTTGAATGTGAATAAATCAGTCCTTATAATACTAACGGCGCTATCTCTCGCATCAAAAGATTAAAGCTCTTTACATAGATGATAGTTAAGCACGAAACAATACAAACCTGCGATGCTAATTCTCTGCTTAATATTTCTTTTAACGTGCCCTTTAATTTCTCAAACATTGACTGGTCTGTTGGAGCTTTCAATTGAACTTCATCTTTGGGCAGCGAGCCTCCTACACAAAAAGAAAGACAAATAATTATTGAAAAATGATTCTTTGAAATTGTAGCAATATTATTCAGCAAATGATACCTATGGTCACATGTAAATTGCCGTGAGTGGCAAGAAGGGCCTGAAGTAATTGACTAGCTTCTGTACTGAAGAGAAATACAAAAGGAATAGTCACGTCGTCGACGTGTTTTCCATCACCCGACATGGCAAACATTGGTGAATTGTGAACACTGGATGATGGTGTATTGTCAAATACTATTCCCGCCATAGCACCAGCCTTCTGTAAAATTCTGGCCTGCAAATACAAAAATTGTTTAATCATAGCACAAATATAAAAACCCTTTTTCAAAAAATAAATCTCAGAATTTGTACCTTATCTATAAACATACAGTTGCCTCTATCAACAATAACAATCATGCCCTTGTAAATCTCTGGATTTTTCAATTCCTCACAGCCCAGTGAGGGAACAGCAATCATGAGTCTTCCAGTGATCTTTTCGTTTCTTAAATCCCTTCCAAATTGTGCAGGTCCAGCCAACAAGGTAACTTTCTGCTGCGTACTAGGTTTGACAAACGCAAGTTGTACTGGTCTTGTCTCTTGTTGATGTGACTGTGACTTGCTCAATTCAACCATCTCTTGCATGAATAGTAATCCTTCCTCGGCATCTTGAGGTGATTTGGCATTTGAGAAAGTGTGCAACAGTTGAACACTGCCGTCGCTGAGGGTGAGAATGGTAATACCCATGTCACTGAGGAGCTTTGAGTGCTCGAGGTTAGACGGTACAAACTGCGAGGCACTCAGTCTTTTCTTTAGCAGTCGTTTCGGACAAACGTCTTCTACCATATTACGCAAAGGTTGGCGTACTGAAGCTGGGAATAAATGCACACTGTTGGGACAGGTGCGGTCTGTTTCTTCTACGTGGACTTTTTCTCTTTCAATGTCCTGACAAATACACAACAATGTAATTTAGTTGTAAAGCAAATTTTTTTTTTGCATGTGCTTTTTGTACGGGTAGCAAGATACTTACTGCTGTAGCATTAAATCGCACTGAAGCCAAAGACAGCGGCAGTAGATGGCCCTCGGTAGTGAATACATATTCGTCTAAATTGAGTATCAAATCACTGGGATCGGCAAACAGGAGGTACAGGTACTTGAAGGTTTCCGAAAGCACAAAGCTGTCCATAGTGTCATCGTGCTTGTTCGTCCTAACGTCGGAGACGGCAGCAAATCCACAGGTCACTCTTGCGTACGTTTGAAGGCTCTTGAGAACCTTACGACCGACACCCAAGTAGTAATGATCACCCGTTGCTTTGTATAGGAAGTATGTGGATTCTAAGAACTCTGGTCTCAAAGGATGATGACCCCAATGAACCTACAATTGTTGTTATTGAATATTTGGTTATTTTGAATTTAGGAGTTTGTTATTTGACACACCGATTGATCATCTCAAAAGAAAACTCATTGTGCTTGAAGACAAAAGTAAAAAAAAAATTAAAAAATTCAGACAAAACAAAGCTATTGGAGTCGATCAATTTACATGTCCAATTTCTCACTCCCCTTAGCAGTGACAGGAATAATGTTAGTTATATTACTTGAAAGTCAGTAGTAAATGCTTCTGGAATAAAATTATGCCTTTGCATCACTTGATACAACATTTCGTGTGTTTCTACTGCTGGTTTAATGTCACCTTTTAAAACCTAGATAAAAATGGTATTTAGTAAAGAAATTTCGTAAAAAAATGATTTGAAGATTAAATATATACGTTGTATGTACCTGCAATCCTGGCCAAAAAGCTAGCAATGCATCCATAAAGTTTTTTGAATTTGTATTTGGCCTGTGCATGTGAACATCTAACAACATTGGTCCTTGACTAATGTATTTCATTATAGCAGAATAGTGTTTATTGAAACGACCCAAGTATTTTTCATCACCTGAAAGATAATTAAATCACTACTAAAACTGTTCAGCCTTGAAACAACAATAATCAATGTGTGAGAATGGCTTACCCAGAAGAATATAAGCTTTTAAACAATATTCATAATAAGAATCAATTCCAGCTCCAACACCAGAATCCCTGCGAACCCAGTCTCCAGAATTAACATTTAGTACAGAACCCATCAGGTCAGTTCCTCGATGCCTCAACTTCCATAAAACATCCATAGCTTTTTGAGCCTTTTCCTGTAACAATTGATATATACTATACTGAAAATATCAAACTAACGAAGCAACAACAATTTTTTACCTCAAATACGGGCTCTCCAGTCAACCTTGACAATGCAGCCATTTCTAAAATCATACTACCAGCACATGCTGTACAAGTTTCTCTCATCATTTCCGAGGGTACACCTTTCATACCAGACTTCAAATTTATCTGCGAATTAAATAGTTTGTTTGCACTAATAATAAATCCATTTTCACTTGAGTAATTGCTTAAAAATTTGCATTACTCACTCTTCCAAAAGGTATTCCGGTAGTTGTGTTAAATGCAGGTAAGAATCTGTAACCCAAATCTTTGGCTAAACTCAATAGTTCACCTTTGTACCAAGGCATTGCATTTTCTCTTTGCTTTATGTAATCTGCTAAAACGTGACCACTCAAAAGTCCACTAAAAATTAAATGTTTATTAACCTTCCAGTTATTATGTAGAATATTTGCTTTCAAATAAATCACAAACCCTAGTATTCGTATATTTGTTTCAAACAATGAAACTATAACATCTGTATCAAATGTAACACCCTTAATAACAAGTTTCACAGCTTTTTCAAATTCTGCTAAATCATTCATTACCTGGAAAAGAATGTGATCATTCACTAAAAATAATTAAAAATTTCAAAATAAATTTAAATCTAATTAAAACTCACCACAAGAGTATCAAGAGTATCGACTAATGTCAAAGAAAAGCTGGAAAAAAACAAAAATTCATTATTAATTTATCTTATCTCATTTGCATACTAATATAGATAAGACGAAAAAGCTTTCACACAATGTTTGCATCAAACACTTTTTAGAAATTTTTCCTACTATTTGAAAAATAGCTAATAAACTATTTTCAACTCACTTTCCAAGAACAGAATCTATATCTCCTCGATCTTGCTCTGACCCCCGATATCTTCCTTTACAACTCAATGGCATCAATTCATCAGCAGGATATGCATTATCCATGTAAGCATTATAGGCATGGTAGAACATGTCTTTTGCTTCTTGCCTGTGCAAATCAAGTTGTTGGGCATTTGTATCAATTTCTCACTGGAATATTTCCTTGTATAAAAACTTACTTGAGCAACTCTCTCTCTTCCCTGCTCATGTATTCTATCCGCCCATCGTCAAATATTTCCATAGCTCCCTGCACTCTGCATCCAAAGACCAGCAGCAGCATGCAGCCATGGTAAAGAAGTGATGTATTTGCCATGGTGAGCTGATTTCGTACGTCTCTCGCTTTGTCAAGAGGTCACTATTGAAACAACACTCATTGTTTGGGTACAAAGTGTGCGTCTTGCAATCAAATGGAGCAAGATTAAGATTCTCTCAATTACATCACTGGAGCTTCAGCATCTTTCTTTTCAGCTTCTGTAAAATAGAAAAAGCTCTTCAATCAAGTATACCAGTCACAAGATCACTGCCTAGATTGAGCTAAACTTGGGAAAAAGTGCTTGAAAATAAATCAGACATTACTCTAATATGAAATATTAAAACAACCAAACAACGCATTGACTAGACGAAAACAAATGCCAGCTGTCAAGTGTTTTCCACGCTAAAAAAAAAAGCGTAAACTCGTAAATAAGCATTGAGGGCAAAAACCTTCAGAAACTATATAGCTAAGACGGTTAATCGAGGTCAGTGTACAATCCGAATCTTCAAACAGATGGTTATCCAGTGGGCTGAATTTTAACCAAAGCAAACTAACGATCCTATGAATAACAAGTACCGCGTAAAACTATGTAGACGTGCTGTCGATCGCGCACTCAAATATATATCGCATTATTTTTATCAAGGACGGATGATGTGGCGGCACGATGTTGTGTGCGTGATGTGACGGCTTTGGAAATCTTTTTTACCAGTGGAGAGATAGTTGGCCTCTCTATTCGCTATCCCATCACAAAACGATGATGATGATACTCTTCTAAATCACTTGTGGTGACTTCAATCGGAGGTGATACTCGCGAACGACGCTTTATCATTGATCAACGCTGATGATAAACTCTAGCAGCAAGAGAGCGAGTGGTTTTTGCGATATTGCCTCCGCCTTGCGCGCATATATGTATATCTAGCGAAAGAGTATGAGATAAAAACCTGCGCGTATATATATATATATGTATATGTATATGGCTCACCTTTGCGCGCGCAGCTGAATGGTAAATATTTTAATTTTTCAGATGATTTTCACTCATTGTTCTGATTTCTCGTCACGTTTCGTATTAGATTAGATTGTCCGGTTGTCTTCCAATGATAACAGTTTTTTGTTTAATTTTTTTATTACAAAACTTTCATCACAGGCTCTCGTATTTAAGGTTATATTTTCAATGTTTTTTGGAACGAAGTTCCTTATCGCACGTTATCGCGGTCCTTACCGCAGCCGCTAGCCCGGCGCTGGGAGGCTAGCA
>JAWWMK010000008.1:16989154-17026209 GCA_035047105.1 Galeopsomyia nigrocyanea | reverse complement strand
CAATTAATTTAGTCAATTGTTAACAAAAAAGCAGAAATAATGCGCGCGAAGCGCGCTCGGACAGCGCTAGTATATTAAAAAAGTGACAGAGAATCGGATGATAATTCAAATAAAAATGGATAAAGTTTCCGCTCACGTGTCATGCGAAAAACGTGTTTTCTTACTCCACATTCCAAGACTTTCGTCGAATCAGTGGAATCGTCTCTAAAAATAGAAATAAAAAAAACTTTGGTCATTCTCCAATAATTCAAACTCATCAAAAGCTATTCTAGGTTCTATGTACCTAAGCAACGAAAATATAAACGACCCTTTTGATATTCTCAAACTCTAATGACGAGATGAACATTTAAAGATATTACTAGTTCTGGGCCTGATGACTTACTCTTTATTTTTGTTCAAGCAAATTGGTACACGAGAATATTTGAACATCCAAACACTAATGTACTTATCTCAAAGTTCAGATGTAATGTGAATTACAGTCGACACTCGCTTTGATTTCAAAATAAATTTTCTATATTTTTATTTAGACAATGTATTTACTTTTAATGAGTATATAAAAATTAAAGTAGATTGACAACTTTTGGGATTACGCGATCTCCATCTGTCGGCGGCAATTACTTAGATTTCCTTGGTTAAATTTATCATAGCCGCAATTCATTAATTAGAACGACTTGTCGAAGCACAATCTAATTTCCGAGAGAATTTGTTGTTTGATACCCTGTCAATTAAAAGGAATAATATGAAGTCATAATTGATTATAAATATTTTGAAAAACAATAAAAGTTAATTAACCTTCTTATGCGCACACGCAACGAAAACATTGACTCCGAATGATTTTTTCAAAACTTTTCTGAATATCTTCCAATTGATACTTTGCGTTTGGCACAATCTCTGCCTCATCCAATGCATTTCCTACATCATGCTGATCGTACAACTCAACAGTCTTTGAAAAATATTCCGAGGTGCCATTGAGATTCGACGCGCAAGTCCCGTGTTTTTTCCACTCGTGGCTCCAAAATGTTTCGTCGCTGTTGAAGTTCAAACTTGGCTATTTACGTCTCAGTGACTTAATTGTGATTTTAATTCGTCGCTCAGTAGTGTTGGGTGGAATGGAGTGTTACTACATTGATTTGCACAGACTGCAAGTGGTTACTGTGCCATTGCTCAAGAAGTTTCGACAAACCGTTGGTGACCAGTTTGTACTCAATTTTAACGAGTCCTAATCTTTTTTATTGGATCCTCTCTGTCTTCGTCTATTCGATTAATAAATGGATTCAATTATTTTTAAAATAAATTAAAATAAAAAAAAACAAACCCTGAAAAACTGCAAATTACACTGAGAAGAAACAGTGAGAATACAACGAAACCTGACTTTAACGCCATGGTTGCTTATTTTGAAATGACAACAACTAATATTCAAAAGATGAGTTCCCGCATTATATAGAAAAATTGTGAAATCGATCGAGTAGAACAATGTACGTCAAGAAGTGCACTAAACTCGTTACTTCTAATAATTCACTGGTTTTGAATGAAACTAATGATACGATAGCGAAACGTGAACGTCAATATTTAAGAGATGAATATTGAGTTTCAATGGCTGCGAAGGAAACGAATTTTTTTTAATGCTCATTTTCAACTACTGTTTTGTTCGTTAAACGTTCATCAGTTCCCGAATTATTCTTACATTATGCATAACAATGAAATGTCATCAATTGATTATCAAGAAGCACAATGAGTTAAACTCATTATCAAAACAATCGATATTCAAATAATAAAAACTGTAATGCTCAAGACGTTATAATGCAATGATCATTGAGAGTAGCCGCAGGTGAATCCCCCTCCTATTACATTTTTCAAACGATGAAAAAAGATAGCGCATAATGGGATTGGGGGGAGGGAGTTTGAAAGCTGCGTGAATTTCAATCGACATCTTATCGGGTACCTGAGCACGCGCGCGCGCGCACACACATATACACACTCGCAAGTTGGGTGTCGAGTACCTTGGCGGCGGATCGTGATCAAGTGGACCTCCATGGCGAGGACAATGCGCGTCGTCGCTGCTCTTTTGTGCGAGAGCTGCCCCGGCTGCGAGCCAGGAAACTGACAGTGCAACTATCGCCCCCGAGAATCAAAACCACCCCCTCCCCTCCTCCTGCCTAGCTTCTCCCTTTTCAAAGCAAATTTCTGTGTTTTTTTTTTCAAAAGCTAGTGAACCATTTTTGGCGTGCATGATTTTTTTTTCTGAACGGGTTAACGAGAATTTAGTTTTTAAAGTTTCATTGTTCCAAGAATCTTCGCAAAGACAAATCGAGAAATGCAAAAGTTATAGAATACTTATATTGAATCACATGAATGTGTGATGCAAGGCATTTTATTAAAGTGAAAATTAAATTTCAATCCCGATAATTCCACAATAGCATCCACTTAACGGTACGATTTAGAAACTAAAATTCATCTAAACGCGAGAAAAAAAAATCCCTCACTTCTTTCCCTATCAGTAGCTAAAGAATAAAAATTCCGAATTCCTCATCGCCCAGTCTCCGCAAGTCTTTCTCTTATTAAAGCCCCAATACACAATAAATCATCCTTAAAAAGACACTCAATTCGCTTGAGCCCAAATTGTTTCTCTCCGCGAGCATCTTCATATAGTCCCTCGCTCGTTTTCGATAGAGTCTATATATATAGAAAAAGTTTTGCTCTCTCGCTCGCGGTGCTTCGGCGTAATAGAGTGGCGAATATTATACATCGCCTTTATCGCGATCCACCAACAAGGATGCAAGTCACCATCACTGCCGGCATCCTCTCGGCTGCCGAGATAGCAAGACGTTGATGTGAATTAATGGCTGGCTTAAAGCTTCTCCGAAAGAGAGTGCTTCTATATTAATTAACAGGGACGACGTTTACGTATGCAAAGTCGCTGGCTAACCCCTCTTGTAAATATTAAGACGCCAAGTTGAATCTTGATTTTCATTTGCATTCGCTCTCTTTCTCGTTACTTTTTATTATTTCGGATATATCCGCTTTGTTTATGCGGATTTTGCGGGAATATGATTTACCGTGTGCTTTTTTTTCCAATTACGCAGATCAAATTATTTTACCTCGATAGATCTGCATACTCGTAAAAATAGCTTACGTAAAAAAAAATAAGAGAAAAAAAACACGAATGTCGCATCTACAATAATAAAGTCAATAAATCACGTATACCCCACGAGAAAAAGAAGAAAAAAACATCCGCATCCAGGCGAGAAAAATCCGCTGATGCTCGGATATTAATCCTCCACGGTGTAGAGCGATTAGAAAAGACGCCAATATCGACGCATAAATGTTTTACATGCAATAAGGCGATCCGGGAATTTTTTTTTTCTTTCCTTTCTCGACCGTCGTCGTCGTCGTCGGCTGGACGTAAGTGGTCGCAGGCCAGTTTTATTGCCGACGACCACAGAGAGATAGAAAAAAAAAGGGAACGGGGAGGGAGGTGCGTGGTCGTGGCTTTGTTCGCGTAATCCGCGCGTGTCGTCTTTTCTCTCTCTCCCCCTCGGTCAGTGTGGAAAAATGTTTAAATAGGGTGTCGCACGAGCTTTGGCTTTTCGATATGTGTTCGCTATGTGACAGACAAAGTCTTGTTTGTGTTTGCTTATCGCGTTAGTATTATGTCCTGCTAAGGGATGGCGTTGCGGAATTTTTGATTCGGATTATTGTATTTGACCTGATCACGAGATATATATTGCGGGATTGACTGGGCGAGATGTAACGTAATCTAATAGATTTTTCTGCGAGAACTAGATACTTGTGCTGTTAGTTATCTAACTATATATTTGTTTTTATCGTTCTACTACATTGCATCATATTATTGTAAAGGACTATTAGTCCGTGAAAACTTTTTAAATAAATAAATAAATAAATTTGCTGATTGTTTAATGTAGTCTGCAAAAAATCATACTCTCAAGTAAATATTTTTTACTTAAGTACGGTTTTTAACTATCCTTCAAAAAAATATACTATGAATTTGGAACACTGAAAAAAATAGTAGTCTTGATTAAAATTTTAATAAGAAGAAACCCTCATGTTACAAGAAGGTGTCCTCTTGTAATAAGAAAATTCCTCTAGTTACAAGAGGAATCCTTTTGAAGCTATTTTGAGAAGAAAAGCTTCTTGAAACAAGAGGATTTTTGTTCTCAGTGAAACATTATTATTTTCATTATTCTAATCAATCACAGCACACCGCTAAATTACCAGAAGCCATTAAAGAGCAATAGATCAGAGGTTTTGAAGTAAAAGCTTGCGGCCAGCGACAATTGAAGCGCAATGTGGCGGCAAATAGTTGGCAGCATTTCTCATAATCTCATATCTATTTGCGCGATTTCCTGAAGGGTAAGCGACTTTCCTCTTTCTCTCCCTACACTCCCCTCCCCATTCAAAGTCCAACTTCCCGAAAGAAAGAATGAAAGAAGGAAGAAGAAGAAAAAGACTTCGTTATCCTCCCACGCTAAATCTTTAATATTCGCCAACGTCCGAGTGCCGATATAAATCTCGTTGGAGGCTTTTCCCGCCACTGCACGCGTTATAAATCAAAGAACCGAGGGCGAGATATAATTGATATTTGTAAGGATTACAAATTTCCGACGAGAAGAAAAAAAAAAGAATAATATTGAAAAGGAGTAGGACTGGGAATGGGAGAGAGAGGTAGAGAAGTAAACGTGACGCGACGTTAATGGGACGTCGCGCGAGTCTGACGAGAGGATTGGCCTCGTTAACACTGCCAGTGTGTTTGTCAGGACCATCCCTCGCAACACGCTGCTGCTGCTGCTGCTGGACGTCACGCGCATCGACTTCATCGTGATACCTGATACTTTCTTTTTCTTTTTTTTTTTTTGTATGTGTTTGGGTGTGTTTTTTTTCTTTTTGTAGTGATATGGGTTATCTAGGCGATTGAGTGCAAGGAACGTTTGTTTTTTTATATACGCTCAATAATTTTGAAGTTTTTTACAATAGTTTCTATCTTCTCTTCACTGCATTGATGTTACTTGAAGATTGTACACTAGGTGGCTGATGTAAAGTTATACTAATTCTCGATTCTCGATCAATGATAAATAATAAAAATTGTGAGACTTAAAATTCATATTTAATAAAAAAATCTTTGATATTTGAAAGGAAGCTTCTGCTTGGCCTATATTTGAGTGCTTCAATATTACAAATTATATTCTATTACATACAATATATTTTTAACAAATAATCATCATTGACATGAATTTTTCGATACAATGTAACTGAAGTAATCAAAACCTTAATTATCAAAATTGTTCGTATTTAATAATCGTTTAACCATCCCCTTGCTTTCAAAAATGAAAAATGAAATAAAATATCAACGTCATCACAACCACAGCAACTCAAATATAGCAACTTGCAAAAATAAAAAAAAATCGTGAAAACACTCCTAATCATCAAACTTTATCTTCACCGCGAAAGAGAGAGAGAGAAAAAAAGAAGAAGTTCACCCGAGTACATACAATACGCGGATGCGGATATTGTCAAAGCTGAACGCGTGAGCGATCCGGTTAGCCCGATGACCCGAGATGCGCGGTGGCGCTTTTACCTGGGCGCTTGGTTTATATATGACGCGCGTTGCGAGGCTTCGCTTCGTTTTCTTTTTTTTTACAATATGTCTCTATCGACAGCCGATCGCGCTCTCTATATACACGCTTAACCCCATTCACTTGACTTGCGATCCCAACCACCCAACACGACTATGTACTCTCTGCCTACATACCCATATTCTCTCGGTAGACAACGCGACGCGGCTGTTACACTTGTATTTCTAATCTGGGAAGGCTTGATTCGGCTTTGTGTGCATTGTTGGTGCGATTGTTGGATTTTCGTGTTTTGTTTTGAGGTGATGATGTTTGGGTTCTTTTTGGCCTTCAAAATTTATATTAGTTAAGAAAAATTGACGAGAAAACCGGGCAAATAATAGGATTTATCGGTAAACTCAATAGTTCGTTCATTCATGTATGAATTCTTTTGACATTTCACAGCTCAACTAACATATATTATTTTTGATAAAATCGGCAAGGTCATCCATCTAGTGTTAAAAAAAAAAATTAATCTATTTTCATATATTTTTCAAATCTATCTTAAGATTAATTTATTTAACATGCACTTTACAAAAAACAGTCGAAACTCATAAAAAACAATTATTTCCATTCTTATATTATTTATCTTCAGGCATTATTTAAATTATCCGAAAAATTAAATTCTGCAGCACGAAGATATGAAACTCTCACGCAGTAGGTAGGAATCGATGGCTAAACGCTCGTTTGTAACGGATCAAGTGTTAAATGACTCATCACTGGCAGATGATTGACGGCTAACAACCCCTTGGCGCTCGAAAGTGACACCTTCGCGTCAAGCTTGGACACGTATATAGAAAAAAAAAGAAGAAGAAGTAAGAGGCGCAACGAGATAATTCAGCCATCCTCTCTTCTGTCTCTTGATAAATTCGTCCCCTCTCCTTTTTTTTCCTACCGGCGATATATATAATAAAAGGGGGAGCGCAAAGTCTCATACCGTACATACAACTCGAAGGGTGAGTTTTCGTCCCTCGATATATATATATATATATTGAATCTCGTCGATGCACCGAGTCGCTTGTATAATTTGTCCGTCTTGCTCTTCTTCTTTTTTTTTGGGTGGTTTTATAGGCGACGAGCAGTGGTAGTAGTAGTAGCAAGCCCGCACCGTGCACAGCAGCGCAATAGTACTAAAAAGATAAAACCAGCGGCTTGGGCTTGACCATCCCTTGCGCTCCGATCGACCGGACACTGATACGCCGACGATTTCGTATAGCGCCCTGATGTCCAAGCGATTTCCAACGTCTTTGTTCTTCTTCTACTACTGACTTTTTTTTTGCCGAGGAGATTTGGAATGTCGTTTTTATTTTTTTTTTTTTTGGTGGTTGATAGACTTGGAATAATAATAATTCGTTGATTATTTTTTAATGGTGTGAATTTGGTGTTTTGGTTTGGAAGATTAGATGCTTCACAGGTTTTTTGAAACTCTTTTTTATCGGATACTGATTGTTTGATAATCTTTGGGCAGAACTTTTTAAGGTATATACTATAAGCTATGTTATGATTCTTCCACTAGATGGAGTGTATTTCACCATTCACTACAAGAAAATATATAACTACCATGATAAAAGTTTGTGTTTGATGAATTGTGAGCAACTATTCATTATAAAATCAAGAATAAAATTGGTATTTCCTTGGTATTCCTTATTGTTTGCTATTAACCTCGTAATCATTCAGAAATCTACATCATTAATAATCACGAAACAGTATACAATTGAGAAATTCAGTTCCACAAAAATAAAATAAATAATACAAAAAAAAAGAGAAATAACCAGCATCTTGCAACGAGCAATACAAAAGCGATACATCACTGGAAGCCGAACCTTCCCACCTCGTAACTCTTTTTCAATCAGCATAACTCGAGGAAAAAGCCCGTAAATCCAGTGTCCGAAGTCCGAGAGAAAAAAAAGAAGCAGCGCAACGAAGTTACATCGGAAGACTTCGTGTATATATACAGTGCAGAGCGCTAATAATGGGCGGAGGGGGTAGGGGGCAGTGAGCCAGTTGACCGTGACTAGATAAAAAATACTGCCGACAGCCCCCTGGCGCTCTCTCGTTTTTTTTTTCTTCTCTCTTTCTTCCTTTCTCTCGGTATATATCCTACTACGACGATATTATCCGGCCGCCTGGACTTGGACTTCTTCTTCTTCTCTCTCATGCTAATCGTGTGATACGCATTGGCTGCCAAGTCGCGTGGAACTATACTACCGTCTGGCTATATGCTGTAATCCTTCCGATTGACAAGCTTGAACGATTTATCGGTGGATCGCCACACATACATATATATAGAGGTCGAGGTCCGATGCATGTAAGGGATTGCGCGGAGTGTAATGGTTTTATGCTTTCAATGATGATTTATTTTTGTGGGTTTTTATTATTCTGTATGTATTTTATTTTATTTTTTTTTTTTGGTGGGTGAGAGTGAATTAATGGAAATTGTATTCATTAGCATCATAGCTTCGAATGACTTACTTTTCATGAAAAATAATATTTTTTAATGACTTAAATAAATACAAGTGTTATTATTAATGCTAGCTCGATATTTCCATGCAGCTAAAATTGCATTAGTAATTCAAAAAATAAAGATAAATAAACGAAATTTTAAAATGATTAAGTAATATTAAAGCAATATTTTTTATCTCGGAAACCATGTCCATCTAGCGGCTAATCAATGACCTAAAAATAAGGCTACTGTAATAATACTACCAAGAAAAATTATTTTGAATGATATGCTTGATACAAACTCACATCAGTACTTTGGCAAACTCGAAACCCTTTAAAACCCTACAAATCCCAGCAGTACACGTATATAAATCGAATTGTCCAGAGCACATGCAAAAAAAAAAGCTCAAAGGCACATTGAGAATTGACTTATGAAGAAGGTATAAATATAGTCCAGTATGGCGAGCAGCAACGATGGTCAGCGAGCGCCGAGGAGCAGCGTGTAATAAAATAAACTGTCAGCAGCAGCGGACGCATAAAAATGTTAAGAAGCACCTTACGTATGCGTTCGTTTAGCCATTAAGCCACGGCCGATCGTAAATGCAACGGACATTTGTATTCTATAGGTATTTTTTTTTTGTTATAGCGAGTTTTATGCGCGCGTGTGTCTCCTCTCGATATACACACACGCGCGCATTTATGTGATCGATGTACGGCTGATTTGTTGCGTATACGTCATTGAATAATATTGCAGTTATGTTGTGATGAGTATAGTGGAATTTAATGTCTCGTTAGTTTGGAAGTAATTCAAGAACATTGTGTGTATTGTGGGTATAGATGAAACATTAAGATTTGAGGGACATTGATAATTTTCAAAATTGAAAATATCAAGTATTTGTTGAATATCATCGAAAATATTTATTGTTCGAATGTAGTTCGCTAGGTGGACGGCTTTCTACTTGCCAAAATTAATGCCTTTCATTTCTAAAAAGGAGATGATATGTCAATTTACATGAAAATGCCTTTGATTGCTTCGAAGAGTGCTTCCAACTTACCCAAGTCGTTGCTCTTCATAAGCAGCGTTTTTGTAATAATACGTACATACATATTAGTCAAATTTATTACATAAAATAATATTTATAAAAAAAAAATATTTCCGTTACATATTTCACGTTTGCTTTCTTACATCAAATCAATTATATCAAAAGAAATAAAAACACCTAATTTCCATTTCCGTTTATCATCTTCGAATATAGCCAAAACTACAATCGCACTAACATTTTGAAATAAATAGTAATTTCCCGCAAAAAATTTCCTGCGTCTGGAATCGAGTTTGCTTAAACGTTCATTCACTTTCTCGAGAGACATCGACTTACGAAGAAGAAGAAGAAGAAAACTATCGAACTCAGTGCACGTATATAAAGAGTCGTCGGCCGGAAGAGAGAGTGGGATGAAATTGGCCGTTGGGCTTTGGCCGCGCGGGGGCCGCCCGCACGAAAAACGAATCGGCGCGCTGGCGCGAGGATCATGGAAATGGAGAGGACGCGCCGCTATCATATCGGCAATATAGATATCCGACCGACACACACACACACACACAAAGTACACACACACAGATGCCTATCGGAGCGTCGTTAAATCATTGCCGAGACATTTAACCATTATATTAGCGGCGCGTCCGCCCGAATTGAAATGATCGAGCTGCGCATGTGTATGTGTGTGTGTGTGTGGCTGATTGATACCGCGTCGGCTGTTAAGGGTTGCGCCCGCGATTATTATTATTATACGTATGTAGGGGGGTTACGCTTCGGATGAGCTGAATTATTGCGTTGATCTAGTTTTTGATTTAAACGATATTGAAGCTTTCGCTTTGATTGAATGGATTGTTTTCACGTGTAATTTAGTGCCGAGTTATTTGTTTGCAGAGATTTACATTTATTATGCAAAGATTACAATGAATTTTTTAGATATAGGTATTTTTTGTCGTCGAAATTTCGTGGTAATGTTAAAATTCTAAAATTGAATGTTTTTATAAGTATTTTATAATGCAATCGACAGATCGATGGATAGACATTTCGGAAAATACTGTTTCGATAAACAGAATGAAACGTAAAATAAAATTTGAGACTCCCATTTTAAAATCGAGAAATGCTTTTTTAAAAGATCATCCACCTGGCGGGGATAAATCTACAGTCAACTATTTCTACAAATTTTTCCACATTACATAGACAATATTGTAAATCACATGTATGCATTAACAAACAACCAACATCATCTTCCTTCACCACAAAACGTTCATTCACCAATAACCCATATTCCGCTCTCACATATCAACATCGTACACACAATCGTCAATCCTGCACAATCATCCATCTCTCCGTAAGTAGTAAACAAGCATATTCGGTCAGCCACACCACAGAAAATTACATTTCACGCGTCTCACACTCTCTTCCTCGTCGTCCCCCTTTTATCTCTCTCAAAAAAAAAAAGGAAAAAATAGAACAAAACCTTCGTCGCGTAAGGGCAAAAGCGAGAGAGAGAGAAAAAAAATCGAGTTTACAACTCGAGCGTCTCATTCGATTGCGGCTCGTTACGCTTTCTCTCTTTCTCGCTCGGTGTCGTGATTCGCGCTCGGAGCCTCTAGCTGGCGCCCTCGGTTTCTTCTTTTATAACGATGTTCGTGTGTGTGTATATGTGTGTCTGTGTGTAGGTGTATGTAGTGGCAAGCTGCTGCTGCTGCAGAGCCCCGCCTACGATACAACAAAACCCTCCTCATACCCCCACACAGACACCTCCTCTCGTACCTGCGCAACCGCCAATCCCAAGGACTATATCCCATTCGTATTGCTCTCTCTCTCTCTCTCCCCGGGCAAGCGCACTACTAAAACCTCCTCTCTCTCACTTTCGCATACTCTCGTTCTATGCAAATTTTTCTACGCCGGGCGATGGCCGTACTACCTACTGCTCGCTTTTCAACCCGAAAATTTTACAATTCTCGGGTTCTCGAAAACTTCTTTTTTTGTCGAAACATTCTTCGACAAATCGTTCGATATCGATAAACAGCATCACCTAATCCAGAAACCAGCGCAGTCAACACAAAAGATTGTCATTGGATCTTATCAAACATATCGCGTCGCAGCATACACAGTCCAATAACAATATCGTTCGGGAGAAACGAAAGGAAAAAAAAAGAAGTAGGAGAAGAAAAGGGTGCTAATCGCACGGCAATACACATAACACGTGTAGCCGAGCAATGCAGCACGTCGAACTTTATTACCGGATAGCCGATAAGATTTTCAGCTCACGATCCGTGATTAGGGGGAGGCCAATACACTCTCTTCTTCTTCGACGACGACGACGAGGAGGAGGAGAAGGAGAACGGTAATGACGGCGACGGCAAGTGAAGGGGACACAAGTGAGACGCAGAGTCTCTTCTCTCATCTGATTAGCGGCTATCGATTGGCCGCCACACACTCTACAGGGAGGCTATCTCTTCAACGACTGGGTCAGGGTACGCGGCCTCGTGTGTGCTTGCATGTGTATGTGTGTATTACATGTATATCTTTAGTTTGAACGAGAGACGTGTAAACAGCCAAGCTCGTTTAGATATATGTATGTTGATTAGACGCTCGTCGCTCTTTGGTGACCTTTTTTTTTTTTTTGTTTGGCGACTGACAGAGTTTTCGCAGTTTGGATTGAGATGTGTCGAGAAGGCAAAGATGTTTGTGCTATCGGCATGGGTTGTGCTCATGGCGTAGTTTGTTCGAGCTGAATAGACTTTGAGATCATTGGAGATAATTTGGAATTTCCATTTTTTTTTATCGAAATCTGCTTTTTTCTTTTAGCTAACCATCATACAAAATATAAATTAGAATAATTAATTAGTAGAATACTCATACGAAAAATTTAATAATCTTTCATTGAAAACTATGATTCTACAGTGATAAAATTCATTTGAAAATGTCAGTATGAATTGAGAACTATATTGCGTAAATGTAACGGCTCTAAAATTGCATATCAACTTGTCACGCACGAATTTTAACAATTGCTTATTTCAACGAAATTACTAACACTCTATAAAAATATAGAAATCTTACGCAAACAGAAAAAAAAAATCCAAAAACAAATTCAAATAAAGAAATAAAATACGCAAAAACAAAAATTGAAAAGAAATAATCGAAATGAAAACAAATCGTGCGAACATATGATCGAGAGCAAAAGGCCAGAAGCCAGTGGGACAACAACATCGTTGTCCTTGGGGGTCGTCTCTCTCTCTCTGTGCACATGCAAGCGGAGCGAGAAAGCTCGCGCAAGCTCTCGCCGCGTCATCAGTAACGTCGACGGCGGGGCAGACCTAGCATCGTCATCACAACCACGCGTCAAAGATGCTGGCGTCGTCGAATCTCTCTTTGGGTGCTTCAGCAGCACAGTTTTGTTCGCTACTCTGCTGGAACAGCAGCAGCACGCCGCGTGACGTCATACCCCGCCTGCATACACCCGACGGACGACTACACGCGGCGACCTTTGAGAGAGTGAGAGAGCAGCTTTGTGCAACGCGCGTTTATCGGTCGAGTGCTCGATTCATTGAGAGTATGGATTTTGTTTTCGTTTGTTTGGGGATTTACGCTGTTGTAGGTTCGGATTTTTTATAGGTTGGTGTGAACATTTAGTTGTATTTTTTGTTGCTTAGTTTTGTTTAAATAATGTTTCATGGGATTTTGTGTCTACAGGAATTGAAACGGATTTAGTAATCCTAATCCACTTTCAGAAACGATATTGAAAGTACAACTTACCCAGAGAAGTTTAGTTGATCAGAATCATTATTTGTGTTTGAAACTGCTTCTGTACAACAATTTCGTATCTTAAATTTCTTCTGAGCCGCATCGGAAAATATTCTGCTAAGAATTGAACATAATTAGGCGATTCAGCACAAATATTTAGAGGTATGCAATAAATTTATTATTGAACATTGATGTCAAAAACTTAACCTAAAATAGGCATCGTGAAGTAAATGACATATAAAGTCACAGACAAATATAATTGCTGTCAGCTGTGCATTAATTCTGACTTGTTTGATAAAAAAGTTTCTGCAAAAACTTTTTTTTTGAAAAGTACTCTTAATATTAAACATTAAACTGCTATTTTTCAATTACACGTTCAGCCGCATCTCAATTAATTTGACTCGCATCATTATTATAGTTAAATAACACGTATTTATATTTTATTATGATGATGCTCATTCGAGGCTCAACCGTAAAATGTAAATTATTTCTAAAAACTTGATGACAAAATCCTTATAAAAAACGTGTCGTTCAATTTCAGAAAGACTTCAATACCACCGTCATGAAGTCTTCCAGCGATATCAAATCTATAACAGACAGCAACGAGCAAGGCTCCTTCGACATCATTGGTAATTTGCCACTAGAAATAACTCAGATGATTTTTACATATCTCTGTAAAACCCCGTTGCAATTATGGGGCTTCCATTCCATGTATCATTCTTCCCAAGTATCACGCAAATGGTTGTTAATTTGCGAATCAAGGCCTGAATTCAAGCGACGGATTGAACACGAAAAAAATATTAAGTGGTTCGAATCTACCATAGATAGAATAAAAATGAAACATGGCTTATCCAGTTTAAAATTGTATAGATAATTGAAATAGAATAAGAAATCTTTATAATTTACCCACGTACATCACAGTTTATTTCTCCCTTTATCAACGTTTCTAATACATCTTAATACATGTTTGATGAAGATAAATTCCTTGTCTGAATACAATAGTTTTATATTTATAAGCCGTGTCATTTCATTCGTGTTAAGTTGAGTGTAACTAATCCGCTTGTCTTTCTACTTAAACACTGCCAAATCTAATTATCAGGCTTAACGATTTGGCTTTGTCTATAGCTAATCTCTTTGGTATCGTCGTTAAATACCGAAGTAGATACTACTTTGAGGTGTATTTATAGGAGAAGATCGCTCCAAAACATATGAAAACAGATGATTTCGTTCAACGCGGTTACATGTAAGTCTCAGACGTAGTAGTACTTTGAAGAGTTGAAAACTTATTCATTTTATTTTTAACAACTGAGCATCTATCGGATAACTTGTAAGTAAATTGATATATTATATTAGAATTAGAAAGATAAAGGCTTTTCGTATTATTAATCGATTTTTTTTTTTGGTTTATGCAGATAAACTAAACTCCATCTTAGCAGCTCTATTATGGCTCCATCAATTAGAATGGTTGACTCTTGCAACAAACCCAAACAAGTCAACGAATATATCAGTGAACTGCCGACCGAGATGATTCAAACTATTTTTGACTACCTGGATGGCCATTCGTTGCTCAATGCAGCTTTGGTGTCCCATCAATGGTTTGGGATTTGTAAATCAAGATTGTTTTTAAGAAAAAAGATTCGCGTAAGCATTGCTGTAAAAAATCTCTGCTTGATTATTGGCGCGACACCCAGCGAGATTGAATCTTTTACCAGCTAATGCGACTGCAGTATTATAGTATACAGCATGACATGATATATTTTATATCTTCATTATACATCTAATGACTTTAATTATATTTTAATGTAAGTATCATCTACCCCATACCTTCTGATCCGAATAAGTTGGCTGGTAAAATAATTTATACAACATAAATTGAAACATGTAGTACATTTAAAATAATTCTATTTTATTATTGTAAATAATAGTGATAAATTTTTGACAATCACTGTATTGAAAAATGCCGACGATAAGAGTTTAAACTGCCAATAGCATTATATTTGTAAATATATTTAAATTAAAAAAAAAAAAGCAGATTGTATTTTGATTTAGCATACATTGATTCCTTTATAAATCCAATGAAGTTTACACTACTTAATACTCATGCTGAAGCTATAGACAGAGTTATCTCTTACTAATCTTTTCTGCTTGTTTAAAACTGCTCCTCCTTGATTAGTTAGTTCTGAAAATTCAGTAGTGGACCACGCCTACATACGTGACCGCTGTAGCGTAGAAGAATTATCTGTTATAGTGTCGCAATGGAATTTAAAAATTGAAGATGATAATAATGGCTTCGATATCACCTATAATCTACCGTTAGAAACATCTTAGAAAGTTTCCATTGTTTTTATGGAAAGTGATAAAATCAATATTGTTGTTTATGCAAACGGTTGTATACATCTCATTCAGATTAAAAACAAGTCGATTACTATTATAATTTTTTGAAAAATATACTTTGTCATCTGTAGTATTGACTTAATTTCAATAATTATTTATAGGGGCAAAATGATTAACACCTAAAATAAGCAATAACTTTATTACAAATCCACTACCTTTATGTGGACATTGTTCAAGTATCAACTCGTCTCGCCAAAAAATTCAAATATCCAATGCAACATCCCGAAACAATCTCATAACTTACCTAGCGCTCGATCGCAACGGATATCCGCGAACTTCACGATATCATCATCAAACGAAGTGCATATATATGTTTGTAGAGCAAGCGAGAGCTTGCTAGCAGGCAGTTCAGCAGTGTTATCGGAAAAAAGACGAGCGACAGTCGCGCAGCGTTCGCGACCACCCGCTTGCACTCGTCGTTAGGTGCACACTTTACTATATATATATACTATATATGAAACAAGTAGAGGGTTGGGATGATCCGTAGATAGGCCACGTCGTGACACTTAAATGCAAAACTCGCGCTTTACCCTTACCGAGCGAGGCATATGCCAAACGCTTCCTTCCTTCCGTTACCGCGCGTCTAAGTATTATGCGAGTTTTACGTTGGGCTTTTGTGGACTTTCTTGCGAGAAACTTGGAGATTCTTGAGTCTGAATATAGATGGGGTGGAATGGTGTGTGACACTTTTGTGTTTTCATTTTTTATATAATTGAGTTGTTCCATGACGAGTTTGAATAAATAAAGAATTATATCGAGTTTTAATTTATCAAATTTGGTTGTGCAAATTGTTGCAAATAAAAATCCAAAACGAGCTGATTTGATACGGACAAAGCATGTATATAACGGTGAATAAACCAATAAAAATTCAAACTGAATATTTTATAACCACCTCAAAAATTACGGAGTTCAAGGCCGCCTATGAAAAAAAAAAGAAAGAAAGTCTCGGTAAAACTCGACGATAATAACGAGCGTATATTTGACGTGCAGTAAATATAAAAGGCGCAGAGGCGAGTTCGCGAACGGTTAGCGCGCGTGCATGCATGCATGCATGCACGTACGTAGAGAGAAAGAGGAATCGGAGAGAGTAGTGTGTGTGTGTGTGCTCTCGCGCCCATAGAGCTTCGTATAAAAGCGCTTGCTCAGCAGCTTTTAGCTGCGCGAAATACGAATCGCCGGAACTTTCCGTTGCCTCGCGAAATTCACCAGGATGGGGAAATGTAGCGGGAGTAGGAAAATGAAAAGAGAGGAAGAGAAAAAAAAAGAGAAACATGGATTATATCTGAAACAGTCGTCGGCGACGTTCTTTATTTCATTTTATTCACTTTTTTTTTTGTTCAATCGTTATAATAATAATAATTTTTTTTTGTTCGTCGTTCTCGTGTATTTTGTTTATTTACAAGAGAGAAAAAAGAGATAGACTGTTTGTTTGTTTTTGGACGCGCGTCGCACGCGCGTATTATTTTAATTACAAAGCGACGTTTTCAAATCGTCCCCTATATATTATTTGAGTTCTCACATTATTCTGTGTGATATTTGTATATAGATTACAATTTACAAAAAAAAAAACCACTGTCTCTCTCGACGTGTATTATACGTCGTTGTATTCTTCTTTTATTACTTTTTATTTTTGTGCCATAAAATCATACGATTCAACAGATATATAACAATTATTATTATTATTATTCCACACCGCCAATGTACAATGTATTCGTCTCCTATAAAGCTTACGTCGCTAGAGAGAAAAAAAAAGAGTGGAAAAAACAATTCGCAAAATAATACTTTTCGCTATGTACGACAGACGAATATAACTTGTAAAGTTTGACACATTGGTCGCCTAAGATTTACAACTCTTTTTTTTTATTCATTCATTATTTACAAAATCAATCGAATTTGTTTCGTTTATTGCACCAGGTGTGCGCACTTTGACGCGCCAAAAAAAACTTTGGGTTACACATCTTTCACTTTTTTTTATTTTTCTTTCTGTGCTACGACAATAATTGCTTTTTTTTCTTGTTTGTTCCTCGGCGTCGACGCCGCTAAAAGAACGAGCTCCTCTAAGAGGTGCGCGCACGCAATGTTTTTTTTTTCATCCGCGATGCACGAATCTCGTTTTACAATCTAGTGATAAGTTTCCTCTACGAGGGATTTTTTTTTGCTAAGAGGGGGGTCGCTTGTCCGCTCTATCTCGCAGTCTTTGAACAACAAATGTTTCAACGGAATGTAGATGGTTGAGCGGGTGTGTCAAAGTGTTTGATTTTCTTTTTGAGAAATTTTTGTCGATCAGTGTTGGACGCACTTTAATTGCACTTTACAAAGTATCTTGAATATATTGCAACAACGATTAAAGTGCAATATACAATATTCGCAATTGATGTCAATAGTAATAATCTCGAACAATTTTTCACAGAATTCTGTCATTGAATCTTCAAACGAAAAAGAAAATTTAAAAATAGCTAAAATGTATCAATGTTAACGCAATAATAACTATTTTTACGCATTCATTTTTTCGCCTTGAATTTGAACTTAGTTTTCCTCGACCCACGCGATTATCCGCACTAAATCACGTTGCATAAAATAAAGATAATGCTACAAATTGCAAATAAAAACACGTAACTTTTAGTATAATCGCTCAAAAATGTTATTGAACCTTACAACATATCGTTCTCGGTGAGATTAAATTCTACAAATCCAAGAAATTAGAGCATTGTTATGCATTGTACCGAGCCGATTATTGCAATGTGTCGCGAATCAAGATAAAGCATGAACTATAATATTTCAAGGACTCAAAGTTGACTGAACTTATCTAGCGATAAAGTGAAATGTGCAACACTGTACGTTAGAAACTCAACATCTTATCAACCTTTATACATTTTTTACTGTATGTTACTTTAACACACCCGCTCGATGAAAAAAAGAAGGTATGTATGTACGTAAACGACAAGGAGTTTCGCTATTGAAAAGAAAAAAAAAGAATTAACACAGCCCAACGCATGCACGACCTCGTACACGTATACGTACATACATCGACTTTTCTCTCTCTCTCTCTCTCTATTTATTAGAAACGTCGAAGAAAATTGCGAAAATTCGCGTGGGATATAGATGACATAATTGAAAAGTGCATGAGAGCACATTAGAGAGGTCAGGCTGTATAGTTTGAAGTGTTATCGCTCGCGTGAAGTTCGAGTCAATTAAAGTGTGTGTGATAAAACGAAGTTTATCGTGTGTGTATGTAAATGTGAGAGAGAGAGAAAAAAATTCGCACGAGCGCGCTAAAGTAGATCTTTCCGACGGGACAGCGAGAGAGGGTATCGCATTTTTTTTTCTTTCTTCTATTTTTATCGGAGAGAGAGACAGATGAGAATTCGTACCGATTATCAATCATTACTGAAAATTATTGATACAAGGTCGTAGCTTTGACTTTTTGCGCTGGTGCGAATTCTCGTCTGCTTTAACACTCAGAGATTCGTATAAGACATTTTGTGTGGGGCAGGTTGTTCGAAAGGGCGTTTTCTTAGATCGAGCGAATTTTTATCGAGGATAGAAAACTAAAAAAAATCAAAATTAATTAAAAATTATCTATAAATAACATTCCCATTCAACAAATAATCTAAAATTCAACGCTTTTTTTTCATAAACTCTTGAATAATTTTTCAACAAGACGATTCGTAAAAGAAATGAGAATCACAAGTAAATCCAAATCACAATTTAATCCTCTTACAAAACAAAGCAACGCATAGTCAACAACTTAAACTTGCGTAATACATTGCATATCCTCTCCGCGCACACTCCCCACTTAATTACAAATTGCACGTTAACAAGATCAAAAGCTTTACCTTGCAACAAGATCCATAGAAATTTTCCTATCCTCAAAAGAAAAAAAAATTCCAAACTCTCCATCTATATCCACGGAAAATGCCCTTTGCACAATAACGATTAAAAATCTACAACGAGCTAATCTCGACGTATATAACGTTCATCACGCTCGAGGATTTCGTGGGGGTTACGGGAAGACTCGTATATATCTAGAAAACGCGTGTGCGCTCGAAGGATTAATATTATAGAAGAAGAAAAAAAAAGGAAAATTGAAAAAGAAAGAAAAAAAAACCATGAATTCTCTACAAGAGAAAGCCGGACGGAGAGCTTGGCCGTCACACTCACCGGCAGCCTCAGGTCCAGCGAGCTCGCTGTCACAGATACACCTCGGGACTTGCTGGCTGTTGTTGTTGAGCGTGTGGATGTTGTTGAGCTTGTTGTTGCTGTTGTTGCGGTGGTGGTGGTGGTTGTTGTTGTTGCTGTTGTGGTGGTGGTTGTTGTTGTGGTCGAGGCCTCAAAACCGACTCGTAGCGTTGCTTGTAGACGTCGCGTTCTTGCTGCATCCTCGCCAATTCCAATTTGATCATGTCGAGCTCGTGCTGGAGATTTTGATTGGCCGTCTCGAGATCGTGACGCTGCTGCATTCGCTTGCTGCGGCAATTCTGCGCGTAGCCACGGTTCTTCAGCGTGCGACGCTTCTGCTTCAGGCGAACGATCTGCCAAGCATGAGTACGCAAAGGTCCATTTTATAGCACTTGTATGGTGGTAAACTGTGTTTGGTTTTTTGTTTTGGATGGGGTGAAGGATAAATTTCATTTTAACAAGCTTAGAGTCGATGTTTCTTCGCGCGAGGGAGGTGGAAAGAAAATGGAAGGGTATCTGTAAACGGTTTTGGGGGGGCTCCCAAGGGGTGAATTTTAAAGTATATACTATGATTCTAAACAGATTCGTTTTCCACTTTATCAGAGTTTATACGAGAGAGAAACATGATATATTTACTTCGAAATGTGAAATAAATCTTTGGGAAAGAGTTATCAAGAAAATTAATCAAAATTTTTTGTGTATCACTCCAAAGAGAAACAATATATTTACTCAAATACGAAATAAATCTTCGAAAAAAAGTTATCATGTTAGTTAAATATCACGAAAATTAAAGAACAAATTCTGTATAAATAAATGATCAATGAAATCTCTGATAAAATGAAACGTTATTATGTATCAATTCCGATTAAAGTTTTTGAAAAGTCCTTGATGAATAATAGCAAAAATTATGAGCATTCAATTAATCCATCAATATTTTATCAGATTAAAAGAAACTCTAATCATCCAGCAAAAATTAAAAAAAAAAAAACTCTAAGGAGGACAAAAATTAAAGCGGTCGCATGCGAAAAAGCTCAATAAAAGCAGTCCAGGTACCTCTTCCCTAGCACATCCTTGCAGCCTCTTGTTGAGTTCCCTAACCGACAGCGACATGAGCAAATCGTCGTTCAAGAGATCCTCGTGACTGCCGCTCATCGGCGGACCGCCGCCAAGATGCATCGAGGCACGATGAACGGGACTTGGACCACCATTTTGGCTATTCGGTCCAGGACCACACGAACTACCCGAACAAACGCTCAACGGTCGTACCGGCAATTGTCGTTCTCGTTGCTGTTGCATCTGCATTTGCAATCCAGCGTCGTCCATTTGCATCGGCATCATACCATTGTTCGGACCATTGCTCGAGTAATACTCGATGTGGCCGCCCATCATGTAACCATCTGTAAAAAGATTTATTATTTTTCTTCGGTATAATTCATTGTATATCTAATGCAACATTGTTGATGAATCTTGTCAGCGATACACATAATCGCGTGTGTTTATAATTAGGATTTATCAATTACGTCAAGTAACTATGTACACTGGTAAAGCGCGCGCGACCCGCCGTCTGTACGAATCTTGACCTTTACTACTGAAAAAAATCGCGATACACATTTTTTTATCGCTCGCGCGCGACTATCTCATTCGATGCGCTTCACTTCGCCTATCACTTCAAGCGTATGACTATATACAAATAGCACGTGGCTATTTTTCAATTGCAAAATTCAATGTAACTCTATGTTTGAACGACTTTGAATTCAAAAGATTTTACGATTGAAATAAATCATGACGCGTTCAAACACATCCCGATGAGAAAAAAAAAACAATCATCGTTTCGAATTTCATCTGTTACAGTAAACAACAAGCGTTAACAATTATTATTTTCAAAATATATATACACACACGAAAATGCTCCCATCAAAGTTTCTTTATCGCAAATTATTCATCGGCCGAGTTTGCCACGTAATCAAAAAAATCGTAAGCGCGCGAGTGCAACGATCTAAAAGTCGAACGAACGATACCAAAATATCACCGAATCGACACTTTTTTTTTCCCCGAAATTGTTCCGGTAAAATGGGTAAACAATCGCAATATACCGGTAAACACACATCACCAGCACGAAAACACGCACAGTAATTGTAAAAAAAAAAGAGTATAACGAACCATTATGCCTGGGATGCCTAATGAGATGAGCACCCGGATGCGGAGTACCAGGATGATGATGATGATGATGATGTTGCACAAGATCAGGTAAATGATGCGGTGGCCAATGTTCGCTTTCCATTTCAGTTTCCGAGCCTCCCTGCTCCTGCGGACAATGCGGCCTTAGATCCAAAGGTTCTTGTCTCAAGCTCTGCGTCAACCAGGGCATGCCGTCGGGCAAAATCGCCTCTGGTTCCGGTTGCTGCTGCTGCTGCTGCGGTGGTGGTGGCGGCTGCTGCTGCTGTTGTTGTGGCTGTAGATGTTGATTCTGCAACTGCAATCTCTCGAGTCCGCGCTCGAGACGCTGCAAGTGTTGCAACGCTGGTGGGGACGCGGAGACTGGCGGGGTGTCGGGCGGCGTGCCCGGATGCTGCGACGACAGATTCGTCAGACCCGGGCCGTAGGGCAACTTCACCAGTACACCGTGCTGCTGCACCACTTGAACCGCACCCGCCGGTTGTCCGTACAGTGGCAAGCCGTGAGTGCCTTCGAGCTCGTGCGCGGGTGGGGTGAGTGGTCCGGGCATCGTCGGTTGCTGCTGATGCGGCGACGCTATCCTCATCTGTTGCAAATTGCCGTTGTCCGCTGGCGACGATCTCACTAACGCCGTCAACAATGGTTTCACTATTTTCTCGTTGTTGTTGGCTGCTGCTGCTGCTGCTAATGCCGCCGCTGCCGCGGCGGCTGCCTCGCGTTTCACGTCACCCGGGTCTAGATGGTCGAGTACAAAGTCTTGCACGTACTCGCGGGCGAGGTGCTCCTCCGCCTCCATCTTGACCACCTCGTCGACGACATAGGGCGCCGCCTCGGCGCCGCCACTCGTCGCTATTATACTTCCGCGACGGTGCTCCGGCATATGACGCTAACGGAACAGCGGATAATCTATTATCCCACTCGCGCGCGCACACACCCACCCGATTATTATTATTATTATTATTGTTACGAGAGAGAGAGGCTTGCGCGGAAAAAAAAGTTTGTATCGCTACGCCGCCTGCTCGCGCTCGCGCTTGCGCTTGCTGCGAGCACGTCTGCCGATACACTGAAGCGGAGGGCGAGCTTGCGGACTATAGCGACGGAGCTTGAGAGAGAGAGAGAAAAGGGGGCGGGTTTTTCGGGGCGACGAGAGCGCGCGCGCGCGCTTACGAGCGAAGCGACGTTGGAAAACGGGCGACGCCTACGAGGGATAACGATTGGTTGGCACGAGACCGCCACGCCATTGGCGCGCGCACACCTCGTTATGCTAATTCTATCGTCGAGAACGATAGACGCCTACTACCTTTCTCGCTCCCCGGGAGCAAGTTGCAATTAATCCACAATGCTAGATTAGCCTACCTGCTATCGCCCACCAAGATTTTTTTGGGGGGGGGGGGGGGGGGTGCATTTTGCTTTTTATTCTTCTGACCAACCTGCAAGGATTTATATTTGTGCGAGGAAAAAGGTAATGAGATTTGATGCGACTCTGTGAGCTTTGGAAAGTAGACGTGTGTGTTTGTGTATGTTGAGCTTTACGATCGATTGAACTTAGCTTTTAAGCAGCGTATCTGACAAATAGGTATTAGCGTATCTGTTGGGGGGAGGAATGTGTGAGCTTTTGGATGTAAGGTGTACAATTATTTTTGAAGATTTCGTGGAGGTTGTGTGTATAATAGATTTTGCAATTAAAAAATTATCATTACGATTTATAGAAATCGACATGATTAAAATAATATGTATGAATTTTAAAAAATCTCGTGATATGAATTTCTAAATTAACTTTGAAGCTTTAGCAAAATTTTAGTCAAAATAGGGATAAAATTAATTTACAAACGCACTCATCAAGTTACCCAGGTTTATTTAAACACAAAAAATCACGCACACGTTTTTTTGATAAATAAAAGATGATACAGCTACCGTGTTAAAAAAAAAAGAGGCAAATGATATTTCGCGAGGAGCGGAACCCGAGACCCAGAACACGGTGGCGCATATACACATACACGCAAGACGTCGTTGCGGGATTGGCCATTCTGACTTGGAGAGAGAGTCGAAGGAATTCGTCGACGCAGCAGCAGCAGCTCGTCTTTTTCCCCTCTCTCCCTTCCATCGTCGACGAGTCTACTTCTTCTTCGACTACGTCGCACTTTTGCTTTCGTTTCGCGGTTAATTGTCTTGGCATTGCAACGCGATATCGCTTCTTTCTGTTTCTTTTTTTTTTAATGTGTAATCGATGTTTTATAAAATTACTTTTGATGTTTTGTAAATTTTAACGAGCGCGGGCTTTTTTGTTGATTGCTCGAGCGAGACTTTTTTGTTGGTAAATATGGAATTGTTGGCTGGCGCTCAAAGGATCGTTGAATGCCAAATTTATGTATGACGAATGGCAAATATGGGATTGTTCGCCTCCCTTTTTTTTCGTGTATTTATGCATTGTCGTGATGCGTGTTAGAGAAATCTCGAGCTTTGATATCTGTCAAATTAATGTATAGAAGAACAAAGCATAAGCTATTTAAATACTGTGAATTGGAAATTGATTGCAATGAAAAAAAAAATGTTTTTTTATTAATTACCTACTTTTTTCTAATAACATGTTTACAGGATCTTACTATTTAAATTTTACTTTGACAGTAATTTTTTATTTTCTATCGATTTCTTTGACATGAAAGAAGAATATGAAAGACTTATTGAGCTTCTCACTTTCATTACTTGTACATATATGAAAACCATTTCGACGTAAGTTATATAGAATGTCAATATAAATTTCCATGTAATTAAAATTGGAAAGCGTACGATTGCCACCTATAGTCCTGAATAGCAACTTAAAATTTCAAATCAAAAATTCAAAACATTTCATTTCGAATGTCACTCTTGAATCTGTAAAACGCAACTACACCTTCATTAATGCGTCCAATCATCGATCACAAAATATTCGAGAAATCAGTCAGTCGAAAAGTCTCGAGAAAGAGAAGAAAAAAAAAAAGAGAAAAAGGGAAGTTCAGTCGGATCTTTCTGGGCATCGTTCGCGTGTGCGGCAAAGGGGTTAAGTTTAAGGACGCGCGACGCGGCAGCAGCCCTCAGTCGAGTGGTATAGGTGCCTATGCAAGCGAGGGACAAGAAGAGAGAGAGAGAAAAAAAAAAGGAAAGAGAGAGGAGTAAAAGCGGCGCAGTAGGGGAGGAGCCGAGAGTGCTGAGTCGGCAAAGAATCTCCGATGGCTTGCACATCGATACCTACACCGCGAACTCCTCTCTCTCTGTGTGCGCGACTACGAAGTACGACGCCAAACGGAAGAAAGTGAATTTTCATATAGCTCGACGAGAATGAGAAAGAGAGGAGAGGATTTAATATATATCGAGGGGGTTGGAACTTATTATGCTCTTTCTCTCTCTCTCTCTGCGCTGTAAGAGAATGAAACTGCATATAAATTCGCGTAAGAAGAAGAGTTGAAGAGTTAGGGGTGGTGGATATTAATTCTTTTTTTTGCATAGGTAATGCGGAAGTATGTGTGTATGCATTTTACTTTGTGGAAATTTTTTATGACGAGGTGATAAGTAGCTACGAGTGGGTCTGAGCTGAGCTGCACGTTTCTGACCAAAAATGTAATTGCAATGTGAAAATGAAAAATTTCAATAAAATTCATGTGCCATACACATTCGTTTTATTAAAATTATTAATGACTGCGTTCTAAATTTCAATTCTGATGTCAACGTAACAAAATTTTTACCTTCACAATTCAATCACAAAAGCATCATAATCCATGTAAATAAAATAGGTCAGAGATATTTCCAATAAACTATTCACGAATATAGGTCTCGGGACAAGTATCCCGCAACCATGAGTATCATCGCTACTCCAATAAATCCGTAGCCGCGAACAAACACTCGCGCTCGAAAAATCCGAAAGATCGAATGGGGAGAAGAAGAGGAAAAAAAGTAGGGGGGAAAAATCTGTAGAGTAAATAAGCGACAGGTATAATTGTTTCCAAACGGCAGGAGAGTATAAAACGCGTATTTAAGAGACAAATCTCGGAATAATATCACTCGATCGTCCGCGTCGTCGTTCTACCCCCCTACCCCCTCTATATATACGGTTAAGAAGCGAGCAATCGTCGGATAATCCTCGGGAGACTGCGGCTCATTTGTTCGTCTCGTCGCACGCGCGAGAGAGAGAGAGAAAGCGCGATGACGGATGACAATGAAAAGTCAGCCGACGGGAATAGGGAGAGAAAGAGAGAGGGGGAGACTAAAGCTCATGGGCCGAGGACTCTATTTGCTTTCTGCGCTCCAATTATTCTCGGATCATCGCTGATATGCGCGAAGACCTGTCATTTTCAGAGCTGGAAAAAAAAAAAAATTTTTTTTACCGTGAAACTATTACGGGAATCGGTTGTTAGACGCTGTTCTGAATTATTTTTCGAAGAGTGGACATTTTTATTATGCGCTGCTGGTGTTGGGAAATAATGAAATCATTACGGAAATTAATTTTCATAAATTATTTTTCAAATTTGATAGTAGCGCAATATTGTATTGAGAATGAAAGTGAATAATTTTTTTAATGACACTATTATGTTTCAAATAAGTACAATTTTGTGAAATATGTATAAAGTTAAAAAAGATAAATAATGGAAAGTTCTATTCGCCAATACGAATGAATTGAGATATTTAAAAAGAACAGTTGAGGCAAATTTATCGAGCTTTTATATTTTATTTTGTAAATTACAATAACAATGACTAAAACAATGGCAATAACATCAAGCGTTGATAACAATGAATGTTTTGTAGACACAACGTTTCGCATGGATTATATTTCGCCGACATAACTGCGTTCAGCATTTACTTATTCAAAGTGTTAAATGAGATTGATAAAATCGTCAAACAGTAACCTTTCTAACACGATGTCAAAGTGGCCGAAATATTTTTCTTCGATTTCCTTGAATAATATCACGTTTGGAAGTTGTTTTTGCATGTCGTTGAGGTCCTGTAATATATCGAGATAAAATTTAGATCGTTTGAGTATAACGCTATAAAAAGGAGTATTTAGAAAAAATTGTACTTCGGGATTGGCGAACAAATCGTTTAATCCGTAATAAATAGCAACGGGTGCCGTTATTTTCTCCAATGGATAGTTGGGTAGATTTTTAGTTCCATACTCTTCTTTATTTCCTTTGCTTCCGTAGTCGTACTGAGCAAAGTTACCTGCAAAAAAATTTTTTTTTGGTTTGAAAGGTGTATATTTTGATAATTATCGTGAATTTGAGTGGTGCGCTAGTTACTTACCGGATCTCATATTTTGGGCAAGGTGAAACATAGTTTTAGAAGATGTACCAGCTGGAAAAATTGATAGCATTCTTCTCAGTGATCCCTTAAACATTATCGAATTTAAAACAATCACATAAAATTTGTTCATTAGAATTTACGTTCAATCCAAAACACACAAAAATATGCTTTTGATGAAACATATCCAATCATACTCACTTCCGGCACACGGTCCAATTTCATGTTAGGTATGATTGTTTTAAATAAAATTTTACGCAGCATTTTTACGAAAAAGTTTTTGCTTAATTCACATAAGTCAGACGTGATTGGGCCAACGTGTTTCAATTGAATATCAAATTCGTATATCTTCAGAACACTATTCAGTTTCTAACAAACAAAAAAAGTAAATATTCCAATGTATTTTCAAAAATACGTATTACTGCTTTTTACGCTAAAAAGTGTATGTGTGAAAGGTACTAACCTCGACGTATTTCATTAAATGACCAAATGTGTTAACGAACAAATTTCTATATTGTGATGCCACGTGTGACAATAGTTCCAATATTAATTATCAAACATACTTTTGCATTGTACTCGGGACGACTCGCGAAAAGTGCAAAACCATATGCGGTGCCCAACGAGAAGCCAATAAAAATGCATTTCTCTTGCTTTGTAAATTTTAAAGTGTAATCGATGTGCGCTTTCACGTCGTATATATAGATGGCTCATGATAACTACAACGATAATTTTGTTGGTATTGGCTTTAAATACCCCAATGATGGTATGTACAATTAATTATTAACTTTTAATCATTTTCAATTCAATAACTCTTTGGATATTTTATTTTTTCGCCTATTTTAATAAAAAATTTCAATAAAAAAAAAAGGCTCGTAAAAATGAAAAAAAAAAAAATTAATTCATACCTGAAATTCCAAAACTCTTTATCCGCTGGTTACAGATTTGTGAGTTTGTCAATATACATTTCTTCTGAGATTGCCAAGCCATACGTCATATCCAGCGTCTACTAATAAATATACTAAAGCAAAAATATTGTCGTGAAATTCATGCAAATTGTACATTTTGCAAGTAAAAACAATTAACAGCATATATTACCAAAGTCTATTCTCGGTCCATTCACCATGAACATATCGGTGCTCATCAAGAAACCATCATGAACGTACACTACTTTTTTGCCTGCTTTCGAGGGATTAGAGGGACCACCACTAATTTTGTGCAATACTAAATCGTAACCGTCGTCTGATTGCACAACGTGTTCCTCTGCATTGTAACCGTGAAACTTGACATTTTTTAATAGCAATAAATTTAACAGTTGGTAATTAAATTTCACTTACAAATCGTATTGGTTCATATTTGGGTTTGATTTTTGACTCTTTCACTTTAGTACCATTGTCAGCCGCGAGATTACTTTTCACGCAAAATACTATCACCAGAAGTAGAATATATTTTAGATAATAATTCATTGTTAGAGTTTAAAATTAACTTTAGAGCTTTGTATAATATATTCAACTGTTTCAACTGTTGATTGTCGGTAGTTCCGAATACAGTGCCAAGTGATTAACCGGCGCTCGGTTTGTATGTTCAGTTTTTTTTTTTTTTTTTTTTGTATCGAACACGGGGATGAAACAACTGTGTTAACAAGACTTTGATCAATAGACGGCATTGATATGTATGAATGAGCAATTGTTTGGACGAGTAAAAGGATCTTTAACATTCTCGAATGTCAATCGCGAGGAAAGTCGATTAATCTACTAACAGACTAATTATATTAATGCAGTTTACACGATTCACGAGTAAACAAAAATTTCGAGGGATGTTTTATATTGCACGATAATTTATGCATTTTAAATTGGCTTTTGGCAGACGAATTTCGACAAATCAAGAGGTTACAAAATAAAAAATCATTTTTATAGACATAATTTTTTCTTCGTTATGACTGGGAGCGGCAACAACCGTTCGCGGAAATTTCTCAAGTTTGTTAAATAAAATCCAAACATTATTCCATTTTTGAGTCACAGTTTTTAATGAATGATATGAGCTACACGTGGCTTCTATTTGTTCGAAATTTATGTTTTAGCTGGAAAATTGAAAATTAATTATCAATGATTTAATCGTAGCAGTATAAAAGAGTTTTACAATCAAAGTAGTGCTGAAAAGTAGAGTAATTTTTAATATTAGCGTTAATAAAAACTTTAAGGTTCTGGTTCTGTAGTGCAAAAATTTATGTGAACGTTACATGACTGAAAGTTGCATCATTATTAATTAAAAATTAAAAAAAAAAGAACTCCTGCTGATTTTTGTTCCGAAAGCGATTAACTATACCAGAAATACATTAACAATTATTAATTACCCAACAATTTTTTAAATGCAAATATTTTAATAGTGCGATAATTGAATTAATTGACAAAAATCGAATGAAAAAACTCGAAAATTTTCTTTACCAAAGCATTTTTCATTTGTTACGTCATTATCATATTTTTATTTGACAATTTTCTTTGTAAAAAAAATCGTAGAGCGCCAGCGAGTCTATTCCCAACCCAAACATTGACTTGTACTACTAGCTATCGGACGCGCCAATTATCTCCTTCTCCTTCACTCATCCACTTCTCTCTTTCCTCGACAAAACTACATAACGATTCCAAAAAATTCATTAGCCTGCCGGAAGAGACAAAAAAAAATCCGACACTCGAAACCTCTTTCAAAAAAGAAAAAAAAATATCTACACGTTCTCCAGTCGTCAGCGAAAATTAAGGAGCGTCGCGTTGTTTATACGACTCTGAAGTGTCAGATGGCTTTTTGACGTTACACACGCGCGCGCAACCGCGAGACATAGTTCGTCATTTAGCTGTTGTAAGCAGAAATTCGAGCAATTTTATTCAGTTTTATTTTTGGTAAATTAGAGAGAGAGAGAGAAAGCAAAGAGTTTGTACAGGCTTAACGCTTCGGCAATTCGAGTGTAAACGCTCGTTATATTGGCCGAAGAGATGTAAGCGCTGAGATTGCGAAATGCAAGCGCCCGAGATAGACATAGAGAGTGAGAGAGAAAGAGTTGATGAGAGAGAGAGAGATGTACCTGCTCGCATGGATGCACCGTGGTATTTTCATCGCGCAATTATTTGCTCGGGAATGGGTATAATGATTGGTAAATATAAGGCTGCTTTAGAGCCGATTGGAATGTGTAGGTAAAAAAAAATTGTTTGATTGTTTTAATTCGCGGGCTATTGTGCTTGCAAGCACGAAAGAAATTATTATCTAAAATTATTTTTAGAAAATCAGAGCTTCACGCGGTACTGTGAACAGAAGAAAATTTTAGATACTTTATTCTAAGACGTTATATCTAAATTTTAACAATAGATTTTAATGGCTCCAATTTTATTCTAAGCTGAACATTTTTTAAATGATGTTATCGCGAGGAAGCTACCCACTCATTTTCATTCACTAGTTTTCCAAATGAAGATTATGAAGAGTCTTCAAAGCAATAACTTATCACTAATTGATAACGAAATAAGAAAAAATTTGCAAATAAAAAAAAAACAAATACAAAGATTTTCCTCTAAATATAGCAAACACCAACCGCGATAACATCAACGTCAATGATGTTTTTATTTCCATATCAAAAAAAAAATCTCGTTCTTCCAGACGTAAATCTACAAAACCAACATCATTATTTTGAAACAAAAGCCTGCCAGAGTTTTCGCAATAATCTCCGCGTATACATATCCAGTAGCCGGCTTAAATTAAAAAAAAAAAAAAAGTAAAAAGTGCTTTGTCGCATATAATCCAAAAGATTAGATGTGTGAATTCGCGGTAGGAAACTAGAGAGAGTTGGATATAAACGCTTTTTTTATCAGGCTAAAAACACTGTACACCATTACACTCTCGCGGCAATTAGATAATGGCCCGACATTGTACGCCGTAGAGCAGCGATAAGGCAGAGAGAGCACGCGTACGTATGTATATAATACGCCAAATAAACGCACGTGTCCTTCGAGGAAAAACGTATACTCCATTGTTCTCTCTCTCTCTCTTTCTAGGCTGTTAGCGCGGCAAACCACGGCGGAAGGGTTGAGAGAGTTGGGTAAACATCGTTAATTCGCCAGCAGCAGCAGCCTGCGAGTCAACAATGCTGCTGGACCGTTAGTAATTCGATGGTAAACTCGCGAGTTTTCTGCCTGCCGCTTGATTCTTCATTCTTTCTTCTTCTCTTCTTTTTTTTTTTATTTTTGCGGTTTTTATTTCATGAAAGGGGTGAATGATGGGCCGCATGCTGAGGTGCAAGAGATGCGTGTTTGTTGTGCACTTGCAACCGAGCTGCTGCTGCTGCTGCTGCAACGATGTCCTGCGGTGTATTATGTTCGAAGGGCGCGATTGCACGTGTCGCGAAATGAGTGCTGGGTTGGCTGTATGACTTTTTGATTCGAAGGCTTCTTTTTATTGTTATAAATGTGGACAATAATTTTTTTTTTCAGTTTATTGATAGGGTGATATTTATCGTCAATTGTAAACATCGGTTCGGTTTAGCTGTTGTAAATAAAATTAGATTTTTTTTTGCTAGAACTTTCAAGCATTATTTAAGAACAAAGTGGCTAAGGAAATGTTCGTCTCGCCTTTTTATGGACGATATAAGAGAAATGCTTGCTTTCTTTTAATATAAATAGTTTGCAATAAACGATGACATGCATTAGGTTTCATTAATAATGCTTATTTAAACGTCTACACGAGAACGTCTCCAAAATAAAAATCAATTTAAATGTCTGGCAGTCGATTTGCAGTAATTTAGAAGAGAAAAAAAAATTCGTACGCAAACACAAATTGCCAGAGCTTATTGGAAGCAAATAATGAAATGGTGTAAAAGTCAAACAACCATTGATACACCGCGATGAATAGAAACAGACAACAAATAAAAAGTATCAAACGGGGCGCGAGCAGCAGCAGCAATAGCAGTCGAATAGCCCTCGAATTACGCATCACTTAAACCCTTCATCCAACGCGCGCGTGTTGGCGCACAATAGTCTATAGTTGCAGCCGCACACGGGTTTCGTCCGCTTAAAGCGTTTACCGCGCGTGTCTGCTGCTCACAGCGCGAATTTCCACAGCACCGGGAGAGAGAATCAAAGAACCAACAGTGAGAAGAGGAGGGGGAGTTGCCTCCCGCAGTGCAGGCCGCAAATCCAAAATAGCTAGCAGCAGGAACGATTACCGGACAATAGTTTGTTAGTGGAATTCACCTGATGTATTGTTCCTTGGAAAATGCCAAGTCAGCCGCGTAAATTACTTTTTTTTTCGGCCGAAGCTAGAGAGGGATGCTTGTCGAATAATTTCTGTCTTTTTTTGTTTTCGTCACAGAACATCGTGTATTCTTTTTTTTCACTCTTGTTTTGTTTTTTTTTAAATACAGAACATTTACAAAGCGTTGCGTTGCGAATATATAAAATTAACAATGATCACGTAAAAGTAGTAGTTTGAAATGACACATCGGCAACCGGTGATTAACAAAAATAATACTTTCTCCGCTTGTGTATTTACATCGTTTTTAGTTTTACACAGAGGCTTGGGGAGAATCTCGATTATTATTTACAAGTCTCCCATAGCGAGCAAAGGCTTTTTGAAGCGTCTATAAGGCGTGAAGTTTAGTGGTCGATTGCCAACCATTTGTCGGTGTTTTGTTCGATTTGCTTCGTGTGAATGGGATTTCGAAGGCGAATTTTCACTTCCAGTTTGCCTCCTATAGCCTTACGTCCGTCCATCAGCTGTAACGTTATTTTGGATCATAATTAATAACTGGAATTAAATATCCAATATTTCAAGTGGTGAAATTGTTACTTACTGGGAATGAATCATGTAAGATGCACTTTGTTTCAAGCGGTTGAAGCTTGATATTGACAGTTCCTACGAGACTGTCTGCTCGGAAAAATCCTCTAAAAATCACAAATATAAATAATCGTTAAATTCCATCGGACGACCTACTATTGAATATCAAAAGAATCGTTGCTCTACGAGTTGCTCGTGCACAGTTACTAATCAAGCATTAAAAAAAAGTAGATAATAAAAAAAAGACGTGAATAACAAACCAACTTGGATGGGAGATTTAATGTAAAAGTGTGAAATACAAATAGCGAAATAGGTATCGATAAAGAAATATCATCGATCCGTTATTGAGCTATTCTACTTGACACTCTTGTGAGACTTGCATACCTTGGATGAGTGCAACACAGGATGGGATTCCACGAGCATCTGCAAGCAACGTTCTACTCTAGGTATCTATGGTAGTCAATTAATTGGCCAATTCTAAGGAACTAGCTGTACACTTTTATCACTCAAAAATTCGTTGACGTTAAATCAAACATTTTTCGAGCATAAATCAAGCGTCGAGTTGAAATTTGATAAAAACTGAGAATTGTAAGATAAAAGTCTTAAACAGTAATATAAAATTATAAACGTGTTTGCAGCAAAAAGCATAATTATTTATCAATAACTTGTTCAATCAGGTCATGTTCATCTATTATCATGCAAAACATATGATAATAAAGATGATTGTAAATTATGTGAATGTCGTATCATTCACTTTTATAAAAAAAATAACTAACAAAAACTGCATGTCATAAATGATTGTAAAAAAAATCTTGAATGTTCTTATCAAATTTATACAAAATAAATTTTTTGAACAAAAAATGGTATACTGTACCCTTTAGCCCAAACTTGGCATTTCAAAGCATGCCTCTTGAAAACCCTCTGGCATTGTCTTGATTTGCGATCGATGATCCCGGTCAATGGAAAGACTGCATTATACTCGGGATTATTAGTGTCTCTGATCGTTGAAGTTCTATCAGTTGATGGAGTGTCAGTAGGCAGTGGCAATTCAAATATAACGTAAGTATCAACTTCTTTGGTGTAGCTTATGCCTCTAAGTATTGATATTTCTATATCTGCTTCAGTTAAATCTGTGCAGCTCCTAAAAACATTGAGAAAAGATTAGCGAAAATATATCATTGAAGCAAAAGACAATATTGATTTCAATTACTCACTGCACAATGGAGTAAGTTCTGACTTCATAATGATGTTGTGGAGGTGGCAGACCATCCCTCTTCTTTACTCTGACCATATCTAAATCTTTTGTGTAGTCTAATGCCAAACGTCCCCATTTGTTATAACTCGGTACATCACCAAGAGCTTTGCAATGATCTCTTGTAGTTAGGCACCACTGCAACACAAAAAAAATTCATGTATTTTATTTACAATGTTCTTATCACAAAAAAATTATTTTTATAATATTATTATATACCTTAATCTGTTTCTTCAACTGAGCTTCAAGGTTATCATAAATTTGTTGATCATCGCCAGTAGCCTCAGAACAATCCATCGACGATATAATAGCGAAACCTTCATCACTAAGTTTCACAGATTCAGTGTCTTCTTTGTCTAACTGAAGTTTTGCATTAGGCGATAATGGGATAGATTTCATGTCCACTGGTAGACCAGACATACTAGCATCGATTAATGGATCAATTCCTTTTGCTTGTCGTAAATAATCTCTTGCCATCTCCAAATCGCCATCTTTTTTAGCTTTCAAAGCGGCTATTTTCAGTTCACGTTGACGCTGTTGCAACGCCTCGATTTGCCTGTCGACTCGCGTTGTCAACTTTTTCTTCTTGTCTGCAAGAAAATGACATCAGAATTCATAAAACACGCCATTAGAATATACATCAAATTTCTAAAACATACCTGAATTTGTTCGAGGAGGGGCGACTGGAGCTTTTCTTGACGGACTAGGACTCGGCTGGGGGCTTGGTTTTGGACTTGGTCTCGGACTAGGCCTTGGCGGTTCATTAGCTTCAACTGGTTCTGAGGGTTCTACAATCGTTGGTGGTGGTCTAGCCGGTGCTGGTTTGCTTTCGTTAAATGCAGTCAACGGAGGATAACCCGGTGGCGCAGGCAAATCTTCAACAGGAACTGATTTTCCTCTAGCGTGTAGTTTCAAAGCATCTTCAAATTGTTTGCAAATGCGACCGTAACGTCGAGCTTTCGACGAGTTTCCTTCAGTTTCGGCGACTGTTTTGGTGCGGCGATAAACTTCTAAGCGTTCTTTTAAAGCTGCTTCTAGTGATTGCATATTTGGTTCTACTGCTAAAAATATTAATTGAAGACTCCGTTTATTCACGAAGGACTATTGAGTATTTAACAAGTGAACGGTTGTGTTACCAGCTGGATCAGGTTGAGTGGCTTGCTGGCTTTCATTCTCCTGCTTTGCACTATCGGTGGTTGGCTCAGCAGCAGCTGATACATCGGGCAGCGATGGACTAGATGGCATATCAGACAAATCAACTGTTTCACCACGAGAGACTGCACTTATCACAGCATCAAACTGTTTGGTTATCTTAATATTCTTCAAGGCCTCGTCGTGATTGCCGGCCTTTTTCCAAGCAAGTGCTGCAAGCTTGTACTCCTTCTGACGATTTCTCAGAATATTTAATTTCTCAACATCTACATCAGCTGACGGTGACTCATCAGTCTTTTGTTCTGGCTCGGCTATAGGCTGATCTACTGTTTCTGTCTCAGGTGAAACAGGTTCAGAAGCAGGTGGTGATTCTGGGGTTACAGCTTCTTCTGCTGGTGCGTCTAAAAACAATAAAATTTATTATTTTTACTGTCTCTTAATATTTTTTTAAAGATAATAGTGCTGGTTGTGTTGATAATACCTGCTGATGGCTTTGGAGGAGCAGTTCCTGTTGCAGATGGTGGAAGTTCAGGTGGAATTTCAGTTTGATCGATTTCTCCACCTGCCCTGCTAGTAGCCAGCAAATGTTCCAATGTTTTAACTCCTCTGCCAAACCTCCTTGCTTTACCTGATTCATTTTCAGATTTAGCTCTCTTTTCAGCAGTCTTGTACATAGCCAAGCGCTGCTCTAGTAATATAGTTGTATCATTTGCAACAGCATCTGATGGAGGCTCAGATGTATCTGGTGGAATTTCCTCTTCAACTTCATCTCCAGTGATAGCTTTCAATTCATTCTGTTAAACAAAGAAAAAGAAAAGTATTTAAATGTTTTAAGGTGGTTTGAATGATGATAAACTGTAAGATTAATTTACCAATAGTTCAGGGTCATCATCATCACCTGACAATTCCTCATCAGACTTAATATCTTGCATACTTTCGCTAACCAACTTGTCAATATCGACTGATGGCTTGGGAGGGGCTACAATCAGATATAAACATTGTAGTATTTCTAAGCTAAATTCCAAGCAAATTTTCAGGAAAAGATTGTATATAATTACGCTTTCTACGAGCTGGTTTCCTGGGCTCATCACCAGCAGTCAATGCAGCCAATTCTGCCTCCAAATCTTCATCATCGCCATCATCCACTGATCCGCCAATACCACCAATACCATCTAAACCTGGGACTTCAAAAATGCCAAACTACAAAAAGAAATGTAAAGTTACCATCGTTAACGACGAAATTACGCAATAAAAAAAATCTCACAATATGATGTCATCGACATTAACAATGCGAGCAAATAAGGTAAATTCAAAAAAATAACCTGGGCAAGAGCATCAGGATTTCTAGGTCGTCGTTCTTTCTTCTCTTCCTTCTTTCTGCCGAACATCTTGTCGTTTGTTGAATAAGAATCAAGGCTCGGAAACACTGCCTACTGTCAACTGGAAGTTCTTTAATTAGCAGACACTGATAAAATTGTTAAAACACATAACTGCGCGAACGATTAGTCAGAAGGCACATCACCCTATACATACACATATATATCTATCATAACCGACCAACAAGTTAACACACCAAACCAAAATACGTCACTTTGCACGAATACAAACACAACTACTGTGTAACGCAAATTTGTTTAATTCGCACGAGTGTAGGAACAAAGTTCTTGCACAATTGCACAATGGATAATCATAAAATGACAGGGAACTACACCAGTGCAAGATTTTAATTAAAAGTAGCGGTAAGTTTGAGTTATTGTCATATTTCTCGAATTGTTATAAATTTGTGTTGAATATAATTCTTATTTGAATTAAATATTGTTTTTCGTAAACTTGTACATGAAAATTTCGAAATATAACGAGACTTCTCAATTGATTTTGAAGAAAAAAAAACAAAAATATGAACGTGTCGTGGGACACGCGGTGGGAACGAAGTTCCTTTCGACAATTTTTGTTTAATGTTATTTATACAATTTA
>JAWWMK010000008.1:16968236-16989054 GCA_035047105.1 Galeopsomyia nigrocyanea | reverse complement strand
GAGAGAGTGCGCCCAGTTTGAATATTTGAAAATACTTTCTCGAATTACGGCAGTTTTTTTGTGGATTTGCTCATATATATGCGTATAATATTGCAAACGAAATGCGACGGCGATGGAAATGTATAAAACTCACTGCTGAGCTGTTGATCGGAGGAAGGTGAAGCAGCCGCTGCGTGTCGATCGAGAACGGTGTCGGGTAACTGTCGCTGAAGTATCTCGAGCCTGGTGGGTATTCGATTCCTGAAGCCGCCACTCGAGGATTCGTTTCCCGGCGAATCGGGTGGACTTTTCGGATGACTGTGAAAACGCTCGGGCTGAGCTGCTCGACCGCAAGCTCGACACGGCTCGACCGGCAGCATCGACTTCCTTATCCTCGACGTCGACCTGTGATGGCCACTGGTGAACATAGCCACGTCGCTCGAATTCACTGTGTTGCGCGAGCTTCGAGAGCGCACCGGTGATAATTGCGTCAAAGGGCTGCCCATCCTCCTTTCTTTCTCCTTTTTTCAAATCGTTTTTTTTTTTTCGTTAAAACACTTTTTTTCCTTTAGGTATAACGATTACGCAAAAGGAGTATCGTATAAAAAGTATTCTAAACATCGCGTAACAGCCTTTTTTACATTTCAAATTGCCGCTACACTGATAAACTAATTACGCTGATTATAAATTATTCAATAACCAAATCCGATTTGAATAAATAAGCCGTATATTAGAAGCGTTAGCAATGACGTCAAGATGACTCGAATATCAAAATGCAATCAAATGCCCTTCATATACGTATAAAGTATAACACATTCTGCACGATCATCCGAAAAACCAGTCACGCTTTCTTCGCGCGCTTCAAACAATGCTATACGGCAATTAGTCACCTCTCCCGTATATGTGTATATCTATATTACACATCGAACGTCACGCTCGTACCGACATCATCATCGGTTCAATAATATCGCGTGCAAAAACGTATCAAAGTAGTATTCCACCAACGCGTATATATATAGACAAGATAAAACGTAATAACACTCACCCTGTTTTTGTTGTTATTGTCGTCGAGCTTTTTGACCTCGGGACTGCTGGTGCCGGTGGCGTGAGCGTTGCTACTCGTCGTCCTGGAGTCCGATTCGGAATTCGTCGCCGACGAGTCCAAGCTCGACTTGCGAGGTGCGCTCATCGCCAATCGCGCTCGCGGCCTCACCAGTTGCACTCCGTTATTGTTGTTATTGTTGTGTGAACTCTTGGCTGTGCAGTCCTCGAAACTTTTCACCGTTGAGTTGTCCAGTGGATTCCTCGCTAGGCTCATGCTTATACGCGTCAGAGAATCTGTCAGCGATTCCTGAGGACATTTTTTTTCAGTTATATTTACGTCTGCAAGCTCTGCTATTAAAGCTCGACAATCAAGTGTTGAATAAAGTATTCGTGAGATTATCATATAAACAAATGCAAGTGTTTCGAAAGCTCCACTTAAAAAAAAATTCAGTGATTGCAGAGTTTTGCGACTCACTTTACTGAGGAGCGACATGTCGAGTTTGTCGATGAGCCGAGGGTCGAGTACAAGCGGCGCCTCGAGACTCGCAGTGGCGGGTCTCGGTTCCTCCTCCTCGGGACTACAGCTCTCGTTTTCGTTCGTACTCGGCGGTCGACTCTTCCTCGTGCGTCTCTTGCGCATCTTCGGCCAGGTCTCGCAGCAGCTGCTGCTACCGCTCGCCTCTTTCTCCGAGTCTGCCGACAAAATAGACGGAGTACATAGCTTTGCTCTTTCTCTCGCTTCTTTATAGCTCGTTCGCTCTCGTTTTTTTCTCTTTTTTTTTCGTGAGGAACTAACTATAAGTGACCGTGTGCTCGAATGGACAATGTGCCGAGAGACAGTACAAGTATAGCCTGAAGTATACAGTGAAAGTTGCATTAGAATTGATTCGGTATTAATAGTACTACTAAGTTGGCTTGTATATCGAGCCGTAGACAGAGTGTGATATACATACGAATATTGGTGCACGCGTCATAATCTATATAATATGTAATCTATATGCGACTCCAATACAGATACAACTATTTATGAGTTTACCTGGCGCATTGAACAATCTATCCCAAAAGCTCGGCATCGCCCCTTTTTTTTTTCTTTCCGCGAGATAGCGAGTGTGAGAGCGTGTTTGGCGTAGGTTATTGCGAACAAAATGCTATATTTCAACGTTCATGTATCTAACCCTGCCACTGTCCGTGTATACAAAAGTGATAAGTCCGTGATAAAAAAAAAAATACGAGCGATATTTTTAAGCTAATAAAAGAATGGAAAAGCTAACGGCTATAATACCTGGGCTACTCTGCAAATCATGACGAATCACCAGGAACGTCTTGTCGGAGGGCAGCTCGCCCGAACCTCTGGACCACTTTATCATTATTTCTCACGCTTGCCTCTCTCTCTCTCTCTTTCTCTCTTCCTCTGAATTACATACACCGATCTTCAAAATTGCTGCTGCGCGCTGTAATTCACATGCCGATTATTTCCGTCGTCTGTACGTTTAGTTTGTGCATATATACGTCCGACACACTAGCCAATTTTGAACTGACCTGAAAAACTAAAAGCTTGCACTGATTTTTGTTGCTTGAGGTTAACTTTTATCGTGTGAGATACATATATACAGACACACATCACACAGCGAATACGCGCGCGTGCGAAAACTGCTAGTTTTCTAACTTTTATGTTTGTTATTTGCCGATGGACACCCTACATTCCTACTCTGCTTTCTATTCTCGTATACGTTTTATTGCTACTCGACTTTTATGTTTCAATGAAAAAGCTGCCTCTCTCTCTCTCTCTCTCTCGACCTCTGTATCGATCGAGATTGTGTTGATAAAAGAAAAAAAAAAGTTGTGTAATTATACAACAAATAATTTTTACACCGACACTGTTTACCCGTTTATCCACACAAAGGAATAAAGCATTCAGAAGGAACATCTCGACCGTAAAGCAAAATACGCTGGCTGGAATTTCCATCGGCTAAAAGTGTATTATCTTACGCCGCCGCCGAATCGGTGTCAATGTGTAAATCAAATCGAGACCGCTACAGAACTTATAATACGAATCTAGCAATCTAATTTTTTTTTTCTTTTATGACAGCTCGCCGCTCAAACCAACTTTATCAACACGTCAAGTTACGATTTCCGCGGGCGCGCGCGCGCGAGCTTGTAGGGCAGTCCCGTTGTCTTTGCGCTCGATCTGACATGCTTTGTTATACGTATATAAAAATGTTAATGAGTCAATTCACTTGGCTAGCGGATATACACTTAGCTCTTCGACTAGTAATCTTCATTCTTAAAGAACGTTGGATCAAAAGTTGTTTACTCACTGAATCAACTGTTATTTTCACGAAAAATTTGAATTCTCGCCTTGCAACGAGTTTATCAATTTTCTTCTTTTTTTTTCGAAAACAAAAAAAAAAGCTCTCGTCACAGGTATAATAAACAACAACGAAATGGGGGAAAAACCGGACACTCAAAGGAAATTCGAGTTGAAAAGCGTTGAGAAAATATATGTGGAGAGCAAAGCACACGCGTGCGTTCGAATATTGTTCGATACGATCGGTTCGCGTGGCGCCGGTCGACTGAGTCAGAGACTCCACGACGCGGCGGCGGCGGCATCACCTTGCCATTGCAGCCTAGGGAACGACCGCGAGGCATCGATCCAACCGTGCGCGCTTTGCTTATAGCCTCACCACCTATACTATATATATATCGTGTGTTTATACTTCTATATAACACCTGCGCGCTCACGCAGCTCTAACTCTGATCTCATCGGCCTATTTATACTGATATATATACCCACCCCCGCTGCTGTGAGACCAATCACACGGACGATTTTCTTCGCTAGAATTCTTTTTTTTTTTTTATTTTTTTTTTATTGACCACTTGGCCCCTTTGCCTTTTGTTAGATCGCGAGCGATGATTGTGAGCGGCAGCCCCAACGCGCGATAACTGATTTACCTGGCTTATACTGCCTACCTCGGGAATCGGTTTAACTTTTGCCGCCGCCGTAGCCGTTCTCGTACGCTGTGAAATCCGGGAAACCAGGCCAGCAGATAACAAAGACGCTTTTTCACCTTTTCAACGCAAATCGTCGTATTCGATTTAGCAAAACTTCCAAGTGTTTCGGTGTTTTTTTTTCTCTCTTTTTTTTTGTAAAACAATTTGGGTTTGTTATTGTTTCGATAGAACTAATTAAATGATCAACTCGACTGGTTTCTACAGTCGTCGCGTTATCCTTCCCTTTTTCGTATAACGAGTATATAGTAGACACTCGAAGATTCGGGAGCTCGATGAGAATTTTATGCGCCCACGCATCACTCGCACACACACAGACACACACAAATAAATGTTTTCGCACGACCCATTTCTCTTTTAGGCCCTGCCCGATGAATCATAGAATCGCATAAATCCATAGCAATTATCTTTTATGGCGAACTTTGTGTTTTCATAAACCGGCTGCAAGATTTATTTCGTATAGAAGTTGGTTCTCTTCATTTTATTTTTAAATTTTTTCTTCAATCGTACGATTTTTATTCAGCGGATTTTTACTGTTACAAGCCCAATGCATAGTCCAATATTTTTGTAATATGAAATTGTAGGTTGTAGTCCCTTCTCCATGTGAAAAAAGAACGCTAAAGCGAAAATTCATTGAAAGCTTTGGTCTACTCATGTTATACAGTTTTATGCCTTTAAAATGTGTTGTTCAAAATGATTTGAAAAAATTTTCGAACAGGATTACCAGGACTTTCAATGAAACATTTTTTCTTAAAAAAAGTATCTTTTATTCAATGTGAAATCATGATTACGGTAAATGTTATTTTGATACTTTTTACAGACTAATTTTTATCCTTGACATTTGCATCACTCTCATACAAATGAACATTGAAACTGTTAAATATAATACAAAACATTCAAACATTTTATCAACAATTTATCGACGATATCGATATCTCTTGAAGTGGAACCATAATTGGAAAATATTATTATGGAATTGGCATCGGAAACCTCGTTTATACGAATATTCCCATTCTCTATTTACAATTTTGAAAGCTATATCTTCGTATGGAGGGCCAGCCTTGAATCTGAGTATTGCAAAGTCTTTGTTATCTGCACATGGAGTCTGAAAACCAAGAGTGATGTATTATATAGTTGAAAAATATCTTTGAGAATTGTATGGTTTAATGTAAAGTGGATTAATTTATATAGAAAAAAAATTAAATTTTATCAAAATACTTCATTGAAAACTAATTTAAATTTTCCCAGGATTTTAATTGAAAAAAAAAATTGGAAAATTCTAATGGTTCTTACCAAAAAGTACTCTGGTGTAACGTGTTTGTCGATCAGATCCGGATAAAAAATATTAAACTTGTAGCCTTGTACAATTTTTGGTGGTGGATTATCCATGTCGTAGTGAGTTTGATTATATTTATTCCATTCAAAGCCAGTGTGCACTCTGTTGAAGTAACGAGGTTTCCTCGGTCGATACTTATCGGACCATAAGTATACTTGCGCCTCCAAAGACGACTCAACACTAAACTGAGCTTCGTCAGATCCCATATGTTTACTAACTTCTCTACGCATAGCATGTTCTTCTGCGGACAAAACACTTTGCACTTTGCTGCCAGTTTTGAGTACTTGGATTCTTGCAAATTCCAAGCGTTGAGCATCGTCTTCCTCCAACGTTACAATTGTACCAGGTTCAAGATCTGATTGTTGCATATATGCCGGTGAATAAGAACCAGATTCGTCAATTTCTTCCTCCCTAAAGTATAAGTAATTTAAAAAAAATCGTATTAAATTATAAGTAATTAAAAAATAACATGAAAAAAACATAGTCAAAGTCAAATAGTTGGTGGGATAACATACTCTGATTGAGTTTCTTCGTCATTCGCGGGTGCCTCGCTAGTAGACGGTTCTTGATCCGTTTCCATATCATTTGGTTCGATATCAGCTCTTTGTGCATCCGTAGACTCGTTGTCGTTTCTTGCTACTCCTTGTTCGGCCATTAAAATGTTCAGTTTTTTCTTCAAATTTTCTTGATGCCGGTCTCTCAGTCGTGCTCGAGCCATGTGGGCTTAATTATAAAAATTTAGTATTAATTTATGTCAACATATATTCAGACTGTTTTAGTATAAAACTCGGTCTTATAAAATTACCTTTCAATTGAGATAGTAGACTTTCCCAGTATCCAATGTCAACACCTTCTGCTTTGCCACTAATTTTGTTTTCGATTCTCGTCTGTAAAGCTTCTAATTGAGCTGCGGTTTTGCCTTTGAAAATTGCCGTTACATCTTGTGCTACCGACTCATGTATCCCTTCTCGTCGATTCAAAGCTGAAAATCCAAATGTTTGATTATTAAATAAATCAGTATATCATTCTTACAAAGAGAAAATATTGAATTTTTGTCACTTCAATTTTCAATCTAAAAAATAGAAACTAAATTCAAGTTGGTTTTTCCATTTTCTAAAAACTAATATTTGAAAAAAAGAACCTATTTTATGTTTATAAATTTGAAGCTTTGATAATTTTAATGTCTCAACAACCCACTCTTGAATCCTTTATTCTATTGTTTATTTTACTGCAAATAATTTAAATCCTACCCATTTGATATTCTGATTGTTGTTGTAATTTTTTCAGTTTCTGCAACTCATCCTCAACTATAATTGTGATATCATTCCAATAATCTAGATTTTTGCCTCGCTCAAGTTCTTTATAAACTTTGATATCTTCTATTAAATCTTCCAGGTCTTTTATTTGCAATCCTCTAAGATATGTGTAAGGTTCATGCATTTCCACTGCGTCAACTTCGTCTTCAGCTCCAATGTACTTTGCTAAAAGATCAATAGGCTTTGCTCTTCCATCCTGAATTCTTATGCGAGATCTTAATCTTGCTTGTTCTAGATGAAATTGGTCTTCTTGTTGATGCCATAATTCTAATTGTGCAGCTTCTTTCCCTCTTTGCTGTTGAGTTGCTTCTTCTTCTCTCTGTTGTCTCAATAATTCTCGTTCTTGTCTTCTCTTTTTTACTTTTTCCAATTCTCTTTTATTTTCCTCTTGCTTGTACCTATTTCGCAGCTCAAGTTGTTCTCGACTTACTTCTGTCAGTCCTTCTTTTTCTAATTTCTTTCCCCAAACAAAAGGTTGGAGTAAATTGGCATCACCAAATGGATTGTCCGTGTTTGTATAATGCAAATAATCATTGTCCCAGCCCATTCTTTCTTTTCTTTTTCGTTCTTTGGCTTCTTTCTTTTGCAATCTTCGTAGTCTCTTTTCTTCTGGTGTTTCTTTTGCTTTCGACAACTCTTTTTGTTTTCTCCTCTCTTCAGCCAATTTCAACCTTTGGTTCTTGAGTTTCTTTTGCAATTTTATTGATCCAGCACTCGAAGTCGATGACGAGGACGACGACGATGATGCAGAAGAAGAGGATGACGACCTACAAACAATAAACAACTTGAGTATTCTTTGACAATGAAAATAATTTAATCACAAAATAAACGTTTACCTTTGTCGTGATTTACGTTTTTTTGATGAAGGTGATACTGAACGATCTTTGTGTTTTGATTTCTTTTTTCTGTTGTCTTTTTCTGACTTTTTACTAGCACTTTCATCACGATATCCTTGACGACTTCTTTCTCTATGCTTTTCTCGTCCTCGATCTTTACTCCTTTCTCTATTCTTTTCCCTATCCCTTTCTCGCTCTCTATCATAATCCCTTTCTCGATCTCTTTCTCTTCCTCTTACTTTACTCATATCTTATCGTTTTTACTTTTCAACTTGAAAAAAACTAAAATAAAATTGATATTTGAAACGAAATTATAACCTCTATTTCGAATCAAAATAATGCCAAAACACGTCACTCACTAATCACTGCCACATCTCTGAATTCGTCATAGTGCAAGTGTAATTCACAGATAAATTAGCATATGGTAATAACTATAATTGATACAAAAATACTCAAGCAAAATGATAAAAGATAATAAAAAATATCATTTCATTGAACAATATCATGAAAGAGATGGCACATCACAGAACTCGATCAGTAGGTACACTATTTAAGCTGGAGCCCACCATTATCTACGGAGTATACAGCTGATTGTCAAAACAAAAGTGCCAACCGAAAAGAACAGAAAGCAGCTAATTAATGTTATGGAACAAAATTTTAATCGATGAGATATTGTAATAAGTATACTCTGCTATTTTTATGAATCCAGATATTTTCAAATGTTATAAAGTATTTAAAAAATATACGCCGATATTTCATAACATAGCTATAAAATACTAGAAGACTGAAACAACAATTTTTAATCACAATGAAAGATAATAAGAAACACCAACACAATTCTCATATTTTTATAATCCTCTGGGGTTTTATTATGCACATTATTTTGCTATGGGGAGTTTTGGATGCAAACTTTCATTCTCCAATTGTACCAGGATTACCTGTGATTCAAGCACCAACAGGTGCTCCAGCAAAACGAATTCTCATTTTTGTTGCTGATGGACTTCGCTACAGAACTTTTAAGCAATATACTCCTCCTTATCTGCGGTTTGTAACTCAATGAATATTGTGGATAGTATTAATATAAATTGTAAATGATTGTTCTTTTTATTATGCTAGATCAGTCATTGAAAAAGATGGTGTATCGGGTATTTCTTACACTCGAATGCCAACAGAATCTAGACCTGGAAACATAGCTATTGTTGCTGGATTATATGAAGATCCCAGTGCTGTTTTTAAGGGATGGAAAGAAAATCCTGTGGATTTTGATACGGTCTTTAATCAAAGTCGAGCATCTTGGCTTTGGGGTAGTCCAGACATTGTTTCACTATTTACAAAAGGTTGAGTCAAATTTCAAGTTTTAAAAATTTTGTAGAATATATGCATAACAATTAGTAATTAAAATTTCTAGGTGGTAATTCAAATATTCATAAGGCAAGCTATCCTGCTGCTTGGCAAGACTTCATCAAGGAAACCAATTCAGCAAAGAAATTAGATGATTGGGTATTTGAACAATATTGGCAGTGGTTACGAACAGAGGGACCAATACATAAGACTGATGACAAAATAGTATTTTACTTCCATTTGTTAGGCTGTGATACTATAGGACATGCTTCCAAACCACAATCAAAGTAATTCATTTTTTATTTTTTTTACTCTTGAACCTGATTAAATGTTCACCTCATGAGTTCTCTTTCCTTAATTAAAATTACTCTGTAATATCATTTTTTAAGAGACTATGTAGAAGTTATGATGGAAGTAGATCGAAATATAAAAAAAGTAGTTAGAGAAACTGAAAGGTACTTTGGAAATGGCACAACTACTTATATTTTCACTGCTGATCATGGGATGACTGATTGGGGTTCTCATGGCAGTGGTTCAACTGACGAAACAGAGACACCATTTGTTGCTTGGGGTGCAGGTATAAAAAAAGGTCCTCTACATCATAATATTGAGCAAGCTGATATCACACCTCTTATTTCTACTGTAACTGGTATGTCTATTCCTGTGAATAATGAGGTAAACTTTTATACTTTATTTTAAATAAATAGATAATTCTTCCTAAATTTTCATTGATAAATCATTTCATATTTTTAGGGCATATTGCCATATGAATTGCTAGATCCAAAATATGAAAGCTTCATCTCACAAGCTTTTCTGACAAATGCTAAACAGCTTGCTGAACAGGTCAAAGCTAATAGAGAATTGACAGTGGGCCAGAGTTTAGTCAATATGTATCATAGAGATGAAGAATTTAAAGAGAAACTTACTAAAGCTGAAAATTCACTGCAAACAAATGCTGATAACCAGCAGTTTATAAAAGATTGTAAATATTTAACTAGATTAGCCAAAGAGGTTCTTACTTATTATAGACGTTATCAAACGGACAGATTTTTATTCTGCTTGATGCTTATGTGGATTGGATGGATTGTCCTGCTTTACACTCGTATAGGTGGTATAGCAGGAGAAGATATACCATTTGGTCCTATTACATGGCTAACATTAGCAAATATATCTCTTGTTGTTTGTATGATTCCTTTAACCATTGAATATGCAGGTAATAAACTTTTTCCAAAGAAAAGAAAATGTTATAGACAGCTACTAAAAATCTAAAATTTTAGTTGCAGGTTGTAAGGAAGTGCGATTACTAGGATATGGCATGATTTGTGCCATATCTGTTTGGTTGGCAAGCAGAAGTATTATAATAAATACTATGCCTCCTATTACCCTGATTTATAAGCCGTGGTATGAAGTCATAGGGACCATAATGATAATTCCAACTGTGCTTGCTGGTTTATTATATAGATGGGCTTTTAGTATTAGTATGTTATTGGCTGTTGCATTGGAGAAAAAAATCTTTTCCAAAAATGCACAAACTGCCTTCATTTTTACTGGAGCTTTTTTAGCAAGTTTCCCATTGCTACCTGTAGTTGGACCAGAACCAAAAGTATACCTAGTGTAAGGATAATTAATTTTCAATTATGCTACTTTTGTCTATTTTCATGAACTCTAATAAACATTTGCGTCTATATTTTTGTTGCAGATTATTGGCTTTGGGCATAAGTTTAGTAGCATTAATGAATAAACAAAATGTTTATAGATATATCAAAGCTATTGAAATTTCACGTCTTGTTTTGACGTCTCTCTTATGTTTGAATATTATTGACGGCCGGTATTTTTTTTCCTGGTTGTTACTGTTCAGCACACCATTTATCATCTGGCTGCATCCCAAAGACTGGGACCAAAGAATATTTGGCATGACTATAGCTATGATGAGCCCCTTAGCTCTTTTGTCAGCTTCATATGAACCCTTGTTCTTTTTAATTTTTGCAACACATTTGCAGTATTGGCCAGTATATGAGTACTCATTCAAGACACAAGGTGGACTAAAAATTCTAAGATTAAGAGATCTAAGCACTGCAGCTTTTCTTGTATCCTTTATCTGATTACATAAACTTTACATAATTTGAAGATGAAAGTATAAATGAATATTATTCCTAAATAGCTATCTAGATGTTGTATACATTACTGAGTTTCTTTGGTACTGGTAACATGGCAAGTATAAGTTCATTTGACCCATCATGGACTCGTCACTTTTTAACAGTATTTTCACCATTTACAATGACCGCGCTCATATTGCTGAAGACCGTTATTCCTTTGATACTAGTTGGCTGTATTATCCGTGCGTTAGCGACAGATTCAACGATATTTTGTGCGGTTTTATTGCTGGGCGATTGCCTGGCGCTACCACTCATGTACGGGGTGGTTACTGTGGGAAGTTGGCTTGATATCGGTAGTGGTATCAGTAGATTTGTCATAGCTATTGTACTGCCTTGTCTTCTCGTGATTGTTTATTGTATTACTAAACCATTTGCAACGTTTAGTTTGCAAGAATTTTTAGGGTACAAATCTGTCAAAAGTCAACGTCTTAAAATTTAAAGTTTTTGAGTGTTTCCGTTATATTAACATCAACGACTTAGCAAAAAAGTGAGTTATTGTAGTAAATAATTTTAGTTACCAAATGGCGTCTTCTATTTTATTTTGCATTATCAAAGAAGAGAACAGATGAAATGCAAAAATGCATATGAGATGCCACTACCAAAAGATGTTACCATTTTTGTAGCAAATTATTAATTGCATTGTATTACAATAAAGTTGAAATTTCTTGATTGTAAATATTGTGAGTATTTATTTACAAATGCTACTTAGTTTCTTTTTGAAAATTAAATTTTTCAAATTCGCTGAACTTGAACTACAAGTTTTTATAATCATTAGCCTAAGTATGAGGCTAAAATATTAAAGTACTAAAATGATTAGATTCTTTGAACCGATATTTTCTCACAATGAAAATGTAGAAGTAAATTGTACTGTTTAATAGTCATTAAAAAATAAAAAATTTCTCTATTAAAATATACGATAATAGCCGCTCTTTGATAACCGTACAAACAATGATCAATTAAATATTATAAAGCGGAGCTGTTGGAAATGCGAAAATCAAGTACGGGCCACCCGCGTCAAGTTCATGCATCCTATCGTTCGAGTCATCAAACTTGGCAAATCTTCTCTTATTTTTAATTGTATAAAAAAACTATACTATAATATTGATGTCTAAAACGCTACTCAATGAAGAAAAAAATTTTATTTGAAGCATAGGCTCGTTTAATGTATTAGAAATCGTTCAAATTGTTATTACAAGTTTTAATTATTACTTGCCAGCAAGTAAAATTATAATATAATGTGGCGTGACAAAATAAAAGCTCTAGAAACTATTATCAGTATTTTTGCATCAAAAAGGCAAGTGACAACATGAGAAGCCAAACAGTTCATGATTTAAGAACCACAAATATTTGATAGTCCTTAAAACCTTTAGTGAGAAATTAATTTGTATTGACTAGATTTAAATCAATTGACAAAAATGAAAATATACAAAACTCTTAGAAAGGATCAATAGAAATGAAAATTAATTTGTAAATTTCAATGATTATATGTATATTGTATATACATTTCGTGCTTGTATAATACACTCACTAACGTTTTTGTATATCCTACAATATTTTAAATTGTAACAAGTTTTATGTACAAATGAACTTCGTGGTAAAACCAAATATAATAGCTATAAAATACATTAATCAATGATACAAAAAAACCAAGGTTATTCATATTCATCTTTCTTAATGGCTACTACCAATAAATAAATTCAAAATCGCCAGTACCATTTCTTAAAAGTCACTTGCCTTTGAATGTGTTAAGTTAACTTGGTTTGTCTTTCTTCTTCACTTCTGATTGATAATATGTCAGACCTTTATTAATCACACTTTGATTGTTCCCTTCACTAGCTTTATCACTGGACTCAGTCTTCCGTTCAGGAAGTTTGTTTTTTGTTTTTTTGGCTAGATCTTCAACTGATTGCCGTAGGTAATCCAGTTCAGCCTCTTGCCTAAGCGCAGCTTCATGCAATGCTTGAATATCATCAGTAAACTTTTGTAATTGCATCTGTCTAATTTCTTCTTTCTTAGCTTCTTTTGCTACTTGACGATTGTATTCCAATAATATGCATCCACCTGCTATGCTAAAAATTATGATTTCGCTCATCAAACTAGCACCAAGTTCAATGGCCATTTGTTCATTCAACTTAGCTACTTTAGTCGGCTTGCCTAAGTTCATTAAATACATCTTGGCTTTTACTTCTGCCCAGTGATAAACTAAAAATATAAATTATTTTTAAATTAAGTACACCCTTGATACTTTTGACGTTTTCAAGACAGAAAATTATATAAGTCTTAAAATACGAATTGATGTATTTTCATAAATATACTTACACTGAGCTGGTGGTATGATGAAATAAGTTCTAAAGACAGGATGATTCTTTGCATTATTAACAATAATTTTGGACAGAGGTTTACTAATTTGTTTGATAAAAAGAACTCCTAATTTAGCAGCAGGAAAGATTCCTACAGCCATCGTGCTGTTTTTACGTGACTACTCCAATAAAAAGTTTATTACTGATCCTCTGCAGCTGCTTATCCTTACCTGCAACAAAAAACCAGAAAAATTAATGTTGGACACGTTTTTTTAAAAATATATAAAGTAAGTGTAACGAAATAGTAAGCATCTAAACAAACTAATTCATTCAAGCCGTAACTTAAAGACCTCTATATCGATGAAATTACAATGTCACATCATTGAGCAAATGATTTTGGTAAGTTTTACTGTTTATTATAACATTCATTCTATTAGAAAAATATTAACTTGTTATTTTTATCAAGAAGGTCAAACAGACGGACTAAAAGTTTCGCGACCTCTTCTCTAACCTGTACTTTGTAAAAAAATTGGCAAAATATCAATGCAAAGACTTGATTGAATAATGGAATGTGAGGCTTACGTATTGATCGATGCGCCAATACAGAGTATCTTGATTCATAATTTATAAATCGTCGAATTTCCTCAATGCTCCGTTTTAATTTTCATGGTGAAGCAAGTAAAACATAATTGTCTCACGATCACTCACCTACGCTTGCCATTCCAAAACGCTTGCGCACTGCACGTCTGCACCTGCTAAAACTCGTCATTTTGAAATTTAAATTTTACAAATAGGAACATACGTAATAACATTAAAATAAATTATTGAAAAACTAGATTTGTTTTTTCATGATGCAATTGAATGATTAATATATCGATTTTTTAAATATATTTATAACTATATACATCATGGATCACTTGCATTATTACACTCATTAAAATATTGTGAACGTCATTTTTATTTAAAAACTCAATGAATAATTATTATTAGTTTATAATTATGTAACTTAGACTGAATGATTTACTTTGTATTATTCTGTAATATATACCCCCATTCGATTAGCCACTTAAAAAATGTTCTTGCTTCATCTTGATTTGATAAATGTTTCAGTTTATAATATATCAGAAGCAATAAAAAAAGAAAACCAAACTTACCGCTTCTCTCCCGCGCATGCTCCCACGTTTCTCTCTCTCTCTCTCTCTCCCTCTCTCTCCTCTCTCCACTCTCTCTCCTCTCTCTTAGTGGATTGCCGGTTATTTGCATTGTGAACGCAGCTTAATGTCAGCCGGCGTCAGCAAACGAATCGTGTCCAAACTCCGAAGTCGCCATCGTCATTGGGTGCATCCACAATCGCCAATCCGACGCGCAACCCAACGTACGCATATGTCGCTATGGCTGCCTCTCCAATAGCCGCGAATATCGTACGCGACAAGCGATTTATGGTTATTTTTCTGCTGCTGCCAACTTTGAATCAACGTAACCTAAATATGACTAGGAGTATATACACTGCACGGAATCTAATTCGCGACCCGCGAAGTTCAAAATCGTAATTGATTTCGTCGATTCAGCATCCCGGTAGCACCAAACGAGGTTAGATCAAGGTGTTATTCTCGTGAGTTGTCCACGATCTAACGATCCATCAATCTATTTGGTGCCGATCGATGCTCAATCCATCGAAATTAATTACGATTTTGAACTTCGCGGGTCGCGAATTAGATTCCGTGCAGTGTACATTTGAAATTTGGATTATTCGGGACATTTGAAATTGTTAGGTTGGCTGCAGTAAGTCGCGTACGATATTCGCGGCTATTGGAGAGGCAGCCTAATGTCGCATATATCGCGACTGATCGCGACATCGCGTTGTTGTATCGCGTGTGCATCACCATTTTGTGTTGTAACTTTGATTTTCAGGTTAAAAAAATAACAAAAGTGTTGTAAGCAATTATAATAATGACTGACGAATCAATGATGTTACCTCCAGGAATAGAAAGTAATTTTCAAGAATATGAGCCTCCACAAAACAATAAAGTTACATCAAATTCGGATAAAAGGAATCGTCCAAAGAAAAAGAAGAAGAAAAACAAGAAGAAGAGGAACGAGGTAACAACAACGAAAAAAGTTGCTGATTCTACTGAAAAGAAAGATGATGAACCGGAAGTTGAATATATTCAAGATATACCCACTGTCAACGATCTCGAGCCAATGTACCGGCAATTCGCCAAGATCTTTGACGCATTCAAGTTGGTGGAGATTGAAAAAAGTAGTCCGGATACCGGTGAGACGATCAACGAATATCCACCTCCAGATGCAGCTGCCAACAACAAAGTTGGGATTGGTATGGACGATTACGACGATGATGTACCGCAGCAACGACAGCAGCAACAGGGTGACAACGAAACTCCACGCCTGTCAAAGAGAAAGTTGAAAAAATTGACAAGGCTTAGCGTAGCAGAGCTCAAGCAGCTAGTTGGACGACCAGATGTTGTAGAGATGCATGACGTCACTGCAAGAGATCCAAAGTTGTTAGTTCAGTTGAAAGCCTACAGGAATACAGTACCTGTTCCAAGACACTGGTGTTTCAAGAGGAAGTATTTGCAGGGCAAGAGGGGTATAGAGAAACCTCCGTTTGATTTGCCTGCTTTCATCAAACGTACAGGTATCACAGAGATGCGAGCTTCTTTGCAAGACAAAGACGACTCCAAAACTTTGAAAGCCAAAATGAGAGAACGTGCTAGGCCAAAATTGGGCAAAATAGATATTGACTACCAGAAACTTCATGATGCATTTTTCAAATGGCAAACCAAGCCAAGAATGACTATTCATGGTGATCTATATTATGAAGGTAAAGAGTATGAAACTAGACTGAAAGAAAAGAAGCCTGGAGAATTGTCAGATGAATTGAGAACTGCTCTTGGTATGCCTATTGGACCAAATTGCCAGAAAGTACCACCTCCATGGTTGATTGCTATGCAGCGTTATGGACCACCTCCAAGTTATCCAAATTTAAAAATTCCTGGCTTGAATGCTCCAATTCCAGAAGGATGCGCTTTTGGTTATCATGCTGGTGGTTGGGGTAAACCTCCAGTAGATGAAACTGGACGACCTCTGTATGGTGATGTATTCGGTGTTCAAAGAGCTCCTGGAGGCGATGCTATGGATGAAGAGATTGACAGAGGTTTATGGGGTGAACCAGAATCTGAATCGTCTGGCGAAGAAGATGAAGAGGATGAGGATGAGGAGAAGGAAGAAGAAGGTATATACACATTCTCTTACTAAAACATTATTTTTTCCTAGAATTTCCCGTATTAGATGGAACGCTATAATGTATGCAATAAAAATTTTCTTTTTCATTACAGGTAAAGAAGACGCCACAGGACTTGTCACTCCTGGAGCTGAAGGTTTGATTACTCCAAGTGGAATCACATCCATTCCTGCTGGTCTTGAAACTCCAGAAACTATAGAGTTGAGAAAACGCAAGATAGAGAGTGAAATGGAAGGAGGCGAGACACCAGCATTGTATACTGTCTTACAAGAAAGACGTTCAGAAGGATTGGGCAGTAGCATGATGGGTAGCACACATGTGTATGATATGACGGGTGCAGGTGGTCAAGCTCCGCCATCCGTGATAGCTGCACGACGAGGTGCAGTCTCGACTTCTGAAGTCAGAGCAACGGAAAGAGAAGGAGCGGTCGAGTTAGCTCTGGATCCGAGTGAGTTAGATTTGGACTCTGAAGCTATGGCTACAAGGTACGAAGAGACCATGCGCAATCGTCAAGCTTTGCGACGTGAAGATCTATCGGACATGTTGCAAGATCACGTTCAAAGGCAAAAGGTAATTTCTTTTTATCAAATATAGCAAGTGGATCAAATAGGAGTTGTATTAATGTATCATTTCTGTTTTTTTTTTGTTTCAGAGCAAACGAAAGCGCCAGCAAAACCAGGAAAGCAAATCTTCAAAGAAATACAAGGAATTCAAGTTTTAAAAGATTTTTGATTTATATTTTTTGTAACATATCTTACTGTGTAAGCTTAGATCATTGTGAAATAAATTAGTTAAATTCTTATGACCCAACATGCCATTTTATTTATTATTGATCAATAATAAAAAAATCTCTTGAGGTCCCTCTACGCATAATATAGCACACCAAGATGTGAAAATTTGTCTCCTTGATTTTACCGCACGTAAGTGTAATATCGCGAAAAAAAGAAGATATGATTCGATAGACTAGTTCAATATAATTGCACTGAATCAAGTTTAGCTCGTTTGGTCAAGCCGATTGTTTAAAAATAAATTTTGAAAATTTGCTTTTTTTCGTCAACATTGAGTTTCAATTGTTTAGACAAACTGACAGCTCAATGTTTATGATAGAGCAAATTTTCAAAAATTTTTTTTAAAATAATTCACTTGATTAAACGAGTTAAAATTGAATCAATGCAATTGTATGTACAATATTATCGAATCATATATTTTTTTCTGCGATATCTCACTTACTCGAGACGAAATCAGGGAGACAAATGCGTATACATTTTGATGTGCATATGTGTAGAGGACGCTAACGAAGATCTTCGTTGACGACACCGAGGATCATCTTCCACATTAGAAAAATTGACGATGACTATTTTAATTATTTTTTTTTTTTATTTCAAATCTTTCTAGTATGTATAATTCAAACTTTCTATGATCGAAACCAATTAATAGTTATTTTAATTAAACATTCTTTCATACATATTGAAAAACATTATTAAAAAAAACTCATTTGAAGGTGTTTTGTAATTCGATTTACAGGAAATATAAAACTTTATACGCAAAGTATGAATTTAATGAAGCATTATTGTTTAAAATATTGAATATTGAAAATCTAACTATTTTAAAGATTTCGGGTTGCTTAGGTACCTCAATAATATGTACTAAGCTAATAAGTCTGCTCGAAACTTGACTTATCATTAAAAAAATATTCAATAAATATTTTGAAAAATTGCTAAAATTTGATCTTTATTCATATCTAGTTCACTTAGAAGGAGTGAAGGAGGAGATAATGAAATGTTTCCATATATACTTAGTTTATTTATTAATTGTTGCGACGGAAGTCATCAAACTTGAAAATTTAATAAAAATATTCACAGTGAGCATTCTTTCTCTCATTTGCTCTCGCGTTCTTTCGCACAATCTTCGCCTTACCGCGGTCGCGCGCATTCGTCTAGTGTAAATACGGGTCAGCGAACTTGGCATTAATATACTCGACAATTTCTTTAAAGTTTCATTTCTTATTAAATGTCGCACCCTGACGTAGCTTGGACAAATCACTAAATCATCCTTGCTTACGCTATTACATCACCAATGTTTCCATTTGTGGATTTTACTTTTACATTTTATTGTGTATGCATGTATTTATAATAATTATATACAGAACTAGGCATTTACTTGAGACTGATACAGGAGTACTTTCATCTTCCAATTTTCAACAAAAAAAAAGATTCATCTTATGCTAATTATTTTTTTTATTAAATTTTTTTTCTATCTAATAAGTAGCGTAAGCTGAGAACACTGACGTAAATAAAATATTATTACTAAGTTTGATTGTTTATCAGTAAATGAACTAACTTACTACATATACATAAAGTAAATAAACATATTTAGGATTTCAATTTTTGTACAAAATTATTGACGAGCGAACGAATCGACATAACTTGATAGCATTCATCAACGAGCTCAAAGAACAGAAAAACAAAAGGACAATTAATAATCTCACTCCTGAATGAGCCATTTTAAGTATGATACCCAGTCCCGCTACGAATTTTTTTTTGCATTTTCATCATTATTACGTACGTACGTGTGCCCATGGCTGTGTGTATGTTTGTGTGTAGCGCTCATATGCATATGTACATTTAATTAATAATAATTATTATTATTAATAACAACAATATAATTGATACGAATAGAAAAATCATGGTTCACGATGAATGACTTGATTTCATTTTGAGAATTGAGAATATTAACACATATCGATCGAAAGTTTAATGGTCACTAGTCGTCAATTAGCATGTTTACTTAGTTGTTCACCGTTTTAGTCAATTTAGCGGCGCTCACTATATTGTATTTTGGCCTCGGCCGCTCAAAGACTGCGAGAGCACAAATCATCACGCTTCATTCGGTGTCTACTATATTCTATCATAGATCTTTCTTTCGATCGCGCATATACTGGCTATCCACTTGTCCACACTTGTCATCGCTACTGCGTCCTCGAAATCTCGTCAAATAGTCTTGAGATTCCGAACTCATTCAGTCGAGTATGACGACCATGTCGTCGGATCGCACCGTCCGCTGAGGCACGTTCAGTCGACGCCAAGGCTTGCGAGCGGCTCGTCGCAACTCTACAGCCGTCAGAGTCTTTCTGATTCTCCTAGAACGGACAAAGACACGAGTGTTAGTTCCGCAGTTGTATACACGAAGCGTAAAAATGTTACGTACTTGGTCTGCTCTGTGGCGCGGAAGTAGAGGTCGTCGGGTGCATCCATCCAGGACATGACTTGCTTGCGAGCGTTGCTCCGTGACATAGGGCCCTGAGGTAGCATGCCGTGAGGGTGAGCCGCGCGACCGTTGAGCGGCGTCGCTACCAGAGGCGGTATCACGGACGCCCCCGCCACGGTGGCCGGGCTCGCGGCGGTCGGGTGATCGGCGGCGCGCGCGTTCACGTGCAGCTGCTGAACGTGGTGTGCACGCTTCGGAGGTGGATGCCCCAGCGAGATTGCATTTATAGCTATACCTGTAACAAGCAGAAATCAGTAGCCGCAATGATATTTAGCAGCGCGCGGTCGCGGTAAACATCATCGTGAGCGTAACTTACCATCCGCTCCGTTCAGTTCGTCGAATGGAGGCCTTGTGCGTTTTAAAGTATTTTGTGGCGTCTGTAGTATGGGAACGGGAGGTGTGGCAGAAAGTCGATCAACCACATCCGCCTTGTTGGGGACTCTCTCGTAGAGAAGACTTCCGTCTGTCGGGAAAAAGAAAGTTGTATTAGTGGCCCACTAATGACCTTGGTTTGAAGAAGCGGGAAGAAGGTTTACCTGGTGCTTTGGGAGGTCGGGGGAAGGAGACGTGCTCGGGCTGCTTGAGCATGCCCGGGGCGGTGAGCAGCAGCCAGTCCCAGTCGCCGGGCTTGTTGGGCTGCGGGTGGTCGCCGAGGCGCGCGGCGATGTCGTTGACGCGCGGCCGGATCCGCGGGCGAGGGGCGCGCGCGAGCACGCGCAGCTCCTGGGGCGTCTTGGTGGCGAGCTGCGGCGAGGCGCAGAGGTGGCGCAGGGGCGCCGCGTTGATGGGCTGGTGGGGCGCGCGGGCGGCGTGCCGGCTCTTGAGCTGGGCGGCGCAGAGTCGGCGCGCGGCGCGGGCCAGCGCCGAGGTGCGCAGGTAGACGGCCGAGCGCGTCTTCATGACGGGCCGCGGCGAGCCGCCGCCGCCGACGCCCAGGGCCGAGGGCACACCGGCCGAGGGCACTCCGCCGGC
>JAWWMK010000008.1:16919075-16968136 GCA_035047105.1 Galeopsomyia nigrocyanea | reverse complement strand
TGGACAAACAAAAAAGAGCACACGGATTTCGCCTTTGATCTCCTCGGTCTAATTAATCCCGCACCCACGACTGCTCGTTTCCCGTATTTTGCAATGACGACTTTTTAACCGTCGACTGATCTAAACTCAGTTATTTTTTTGAAAGAAATTTTTTTTTTAACTTTTCGAGCGAAAAACGAGATTCATCTCACTGTTAAGTTCAAGATCGTTCAATTCTACATTACAATTGTACCGAGTCGTTTGACTGATTTAATAATGAGGCGATAATTTTAGACTGCATACATTTCAGCGGGATATTTTCGCTCACAATACCCGATTAAATAATAAAGCGGCAAGCCAAGCGAGTCGCGGTTATTTTTACTAAATGCTATGAATTACAGATGAGCAGTGTACACATACCTTATTTAACTCCTCTATCCTTCGTATCTGGTAGGGAGAGTTCGATGATGTCTCAAAATAGACATAATCTGCAACAAAAAAAAGTCACGACAAGATTCAATTAATTACGTTTGAATGTCATAATTCATGCATCCAATATACTGCATAGTTGTTCGAGTAATGTCAATCAATTTTTAAAACGATTCTTTTTTTTTTTTTTTTTTTTTTGCATTGAAGCGAATTTGATTATCATATCAAATTGCGTCAATTATTGTGTAGGCTTGGATATTATCGATGTGAGCAGAATAGTCTGCTATTACTAAACTCGGTAATTTAGAAATTTATCCAATAGAGCTTACAATGTATTTTTTAAAGTGAATGGTGCGGTGTATCACATCAGATCTATGATCAAAAACCAACGAAAAGTTGTATAAGGTTTGTGGTTATTTTGTTTTTTTCGCAGAAGAAACTTATGACGTTGCATTTATATTTTTGAACATCTTATGTATCTCAATTCAAAAATCTTATTTGCTATAACTTATACTTATACCAAGGAATCATAACTGCGATTAAACTTCCTGAGTAATGTTGACTCAAATCAATTGAGTTGGGTGTCACCCTCGGTTGTATATGTTGAGAAAGTCGTGAAGACTTGTCGATTAGATGAGGGCAGAGTTTTTCAGATGGAAAGAAAACAAGCAAAAATTGTTTTTGCGACGTTTCGTCGGCTAGGATTTGCCGACCTTTTCAAGCTTTATTGACAAAGACATACATAATAATTAAAAACTTTTTCTAATACAAAGATCACATATTATATTAACTTATATTTACCATATAGGATATCGGAGCCGAAAAAAAACCGTTACATTATGAGTCAGTTTTCGAGAAGCTGCGTTTTCACGACAGTGTTCTCGGCACGGAGTCGAAGTGTCGAATGCAAAAGGTAATGTTTATTTTGCAAAAAATTATGTGCCTAGAAACGAACCAATAGTGCAAAATCGCGCGTAAATCCACGTCAATTTTAACAACCCCAAGCCCAAATAAAATTCAGGTAACAAAACACGCGTGACTCGCGAGTCATCGTTGACCTCGTAGAAAAAAAAAAATCGCACGAGTAGAAAAATGCATATTACAAGTAAAGCAGCGCGATGCAGTGCGTGCGTATACACATCGCGAATTATCCACTCGAATCCACTCGAGCGAGCTGTGCAGTAGTAGCATTCTCGACACCTGAGCGTAAGTGAGTAGGTGGTAGGTGTACCTACGCTTGCAGAGAAGTTAACAAGCTTCGACAGCGTCATTAAACACGACATTCGTTTTCACTTACTCGCTCTTTCTCTCATCGCGTATCGAAAGTCGAATTCGCGAATCGTATGACTTATTCGAGCTAGCGGCTTGCTGAGAAACGAAAAATTAAAAAAGAAAGTAAAAACAAAAACAAAAACACGGCAAAAGTCGAAGGACAACCGAGGAGCGCGACAGATGGACAGAGTTCGCGGCTGGTTGCCATAGCATGTATATAAGGTACATATACAGTAAGAATCTGAGGAAACCAGACAGAACCTCCCGCGGTGACCATTTAGCCCTAGTCAAAAAAAATAGCAAATAGCAGTCTGTCTCACTCGCACTTCCACAACTTCCCATAAGCTCTCTCTCGCACCCATGGGTTTCCTATCTTGTCTGGTTTCCTCAGATTCTTACGGTATATACATATATATATATATATATATATATATATATATGTAAGAGGGAAGGGAGGAGTTTTTCGCTCGCGTTTACTTATACAGACTTGCTTGCTGGTTTGCTTGCGCGAATATAATACCGTACCGACAAAAACTACGCTATTTCTGTAGCTCAACGTTCAAACGCCACGCTATAGTATCTGCCTGCCTGTGATGCCTTGCCCTTAGGGGCTCTCTCGTTTCAGTTAAGGAGAAAAAAAAATGCAAAAGAAATAACCTTCCAATAACGATCCTACCCCCAAAACTCTAACGATCAATTATCGTGCGCCGCGCTTCGTTTTTTTTTTAAGGTCACGAAATATGAAAACAACGAAAAAAAAAAAAGCGACGCAGGCATTGGGGAAAAAAAGGAAACGAGAGGGAAGGAGGGACGGAAAATAGCGACGCGCTATACATGCACACATATACACGCACACAGGTGCACATGCACACCGCTACGCGTTTCACTCTTCTGTTCTTTTTTTTTTTCGTTTGGCACGTGCGATAGATGGCCTAGTTTTTTTTTTTTTTTTTTTTGACGATTGGAAATCTATTCGGCTGACACCAGGTGTGCTTTCAAATTATGTCAAATGAAATTTTACACCGCGTAACTTGGTTCCATGATAATTCTGGAGAGTAACGAGATGGTTCAAAACTTCGTTGGTTCTTCTTTTGTTACCTTGATGAGGAAGCTTTTCTTCTTTTTCGAGATCGTATAAACAAACGTTGTCGAGATTGTATAAGCCGTTAATTTGAGCGAAAAACGAGAGGAAGAAGAGATAGAGCGAGTTAAAAATATTCTTTGAACGTTTATCGATCAACCGTTCAGCAGCAGTAACAACTTACAACTAATATACTCCCGCTACGATGTTCAATATTTTCGAAGTCTGCATTTTTCAACAGTTCATATTGGATTCCGATAAATATTGACTCGGCGTCGAGTAGGTGACATACATTCGAGAAGCTTGCGCGGCAGCCGAAGTATTATACACGAGAAGGAAGAAAAAAAAAAAGAATGACATCGAGATCGTTCAATCGAGATTTTTCGCGGCAATTAGCAGCGCACCTCTAATGGTATGATTTTTCTCTCTCTCACACCGAAGCACAGTATTTATCAGAGCAGTACGCCTGCAGCAAGAAAGCAGTTATACGCGAAAAAGAAATGAAAGAGAGAGAGAGAGAGAGAGAGAGAGAGACGAGGGAGAAGCTAGTCGAAGAAGATAGGAATGAAGGATGCAGGTATATCTATATAATATATACTCGACTCGGTACGCAATGCAAAAGCGTCTATATATGATACGCAGCAATGGAAAGAGAGAGAGAGAGAGAGAGAGAGAGAGAGAGAGAGAGAGAGCGGCTATAACGGATTTCGTGCACGGTGCGGCCGCAGCTTTGGGGAAAACGGAAGGGAGAGAAGAGAGAGAGAGAGAGAAAGAGAGAGAGGGGCGGGAGAGAAGGGGCCACGGGGGGAGGAAAGCGAAGCAATAAAATGCCGACAGAGACGCCGATATGCCGGCAGCAGCAGGAACAGCAACAGCAGCAGCGCGCTAGTATAGGTAGCTGAAAAAAAAAAACACCAGAGAGAAAGAGAGGATGCACAGAGCTGATTTCGTGCCGGGGCCGATTTATTACGAGCGTTATTGCAACCTTGCGTTGCGACGATACACCTGAGAAGATACACATATACATATATACAGAAGCTTCGAAAGAGAAACTGAGTAGCATCGTCCCTCCGTATACGCACACGCAAACACACACATACACACACAAACCATCTCTCGACCATTAAAAATAGATTGTCGTCGTTCGCGAGCAGATCGACTCGAGCAAAACTTTTTCAAAGAATGCAACATCGCTTGGCTGCCAAAGCTCCGCTTGCAATCAACATCCAAATACCTCGAGCGAGAGACCGATCCAATTAATTATCAACGCTTTTGCTAAGTACGACAAAAAAAAATAACAACAACAATCTCGTCCGCGAACGTCGAAACCGATTGAACGCGCAATTAACGTTAATCGATATAGTCGCGCTATTGTCGAGGGGCGACATTGAAAAAGAGTCGCATATGGGAGAAGAGTATAATATCGATTGACCAAAATGGAATATCAAATAAGCGGTGCATCGCCAGTAGCAGCAGCAGCAGCAGCATTGCAGCGTCTGACTGGCAAACAAAGAGAGCGAGAGAGAGAGAGAGGGCGATCGACCTCGGACTGCGAGTGCAATCAGCAGCTTGGGCTAATCAGGAATCTGCTCGCGTACTTATTCCGCGCGCGCCTAATCAAAAAAGAGAAGAGACTCGGCGGCGGCGGCGCACCGCTCTCGCCGCCGTTGCCGCGGTAAGTAGTTGCCGCGATCTCTCTCTCTCTCTCTTGCTCGGGCAGGCCAAATAAAAGGAAGAGAGCGGAAGAGTGAAGGGGGAGGTTGGGGAAGGGGGGAGAGAAAGAGAGAGCAGTCTTTCTCGGTGGCGAGGGGAGTAGCGCCGGCTGCAGGGACGAACGAAAAGGAGGCAACGCGAGCAGCCAGCCCGGCTAATGGAAACGGGGGGAGGCACACACATACTCTCTCTCTCTCTCTATACCTCGGACACGACACACTCGCTTGCTCGCTCGCAGCACGCTCCAACGCTACTACTTCCACATCAGCAGCTCATCTGTTCTCTCTCTCTCTCTCTCTCTCTCTCTCTCTCTCTCTCTCTGTCGCCTTACAACTATGCGCGTCTCTGCAGCACAATGCAGCTGTTTTGTCAACAATCTTACCCGCAATGTCAAACACCCTTTTTGACTTTCGACTGTATACAGCCCTCCTCGGAATTTTTCAATGCACTTTGCTCTTATACACAACAGTTATGCTCTCCAAAAGCACGATTGTTTGACAAACTTTACTGAAAGCCTAAATATAGAACATTCCAATATGCTTTTGGATATGTACAATTGTTATATGCTACCTATACTATCCATCTTGCACTAATGGCAATTTTTAGCATTTCCATATTCCTCGGATTCAAAATATTGACATTACTCTCATGTATGACATTATTCAGATCACAAGAGATTTAAATGATGAGGATAACTTTACTCACCTCCCACTCGATACATATTGGCTGTCATGTTGCTAGAGTCTTGATAGCCTCCGAGAGCGAAATTAGCGTTCTCGTGGTTACTGTGACTTTCGTGATATTCGGCCGGCATCGGCATGAAGAAAGCTACTGCAAGTTTCTCAATTTTTCACATGTACACGGTACACAACTACTCCATCAATGCAGCCAGCTGCTTTGCACTTCCATTACAGCACTTTGCCACATTGCGTTACAATTGTCTCTCTCTCTCTCTCTCTAATTGATTATGCGCTATGCCATACCAAATTTTATTCTTCTTACTCTTCTTGTAGAAAATATTAACTAATCTAATTTTCTAAGATTCCTCCTCACAGCAGTCAAATTATCAGCTACAGGTAGCATGGATTCTGAAACAGAAGAATATACTAATCAGTATGCGGTTATTTGCAAGCTTGTGCGGCATCTACTTATCACACAATTTGTTATATATATTCTAGTGAAAACGTGACAAATCAACAAAAAAATGAAAATAAAAGTCAGTCATCTCAAAACATTCTTTGCAAATTTTGGAGTATGATGTTGATAACCTTAAACATGGACATTGTCAAGCTAGTTTGTGGTGTTTACAGTTTACACAATTTGGTCATAACTCAAAAAGCAAAGAATGTTTCCATATACGAAGAAGGAAGATGAACTTGAATTAATTATTCATCAAGGCACATTACTATCAACAATGCAAACCTAACCAAATCACTGAGGATGAACGTTCGCTTGCAAAGACAAATGTACGTTATTGTAGAAACGATGAGAATGTGCAAATTGCGAAGGGGAAACGGGTTCGAATAACTGGTTGTACTACTGATAAGTAGTGAGTTGAACTAAAAATTAGAACAAGAGCAATCACCTGGCAGTGATGCACTGGCTGTCGTTCTCGCGTCGTCCTCCGAGCAGCAGCAGCAGCAGCAGCAATCACACGTGTTCCCGGTTCACAGGGTCTAAGCAGCATCCTCACTGTACACTCCGATTGCGGCCTCTCTCCGGTTTGTTTCTTCAGCTACAAGCTGCTGCTGCAGTAGCAGTAGGGTAGCAACTCAGCGGCGCGCAGCAACACCGCCATTTTCATTATGTGTATGTTGCCTCCGCGGCAGCACAGCAGCAGCAGCGGCGGCGGCAAGTGAGAAGAGCCGCACGGTACGCGGCCGGACGACGACGAGCGTGTACACTATCTTTCCGAGCGTGTGTAGGTGTATCCGAGGACACGGCGCGCATGGAACAGTGAGAGCGCGCGCGTTGCACTTCCGCGTCCTTTTTTTTGCCTCTTTGGTCAGCGGGCTCTCGGAAGACGCGTGCCTTCGTGCGTGTCCTGCTTGTCGGATCGGCGGGAGGCAATGGCCGTTGGGGACAGACAGACACTCCGTCTCTCTCTCTCTCTCGCTCTTGCCTCGCACTCGTTACAGTTTGCGCCCACGCGCGAAATGTCGGTGGCGGCGATGCGGCGTCAAGTAGATGGTCGTCGGCTGCAGCCGGCACTGATTGCTGACTGATTGTCGGTCAGCGATCGCGCGTCTCAAGTTAGTCGCTACTCCCTACAGTAGATATGTGGTCGGCGTGCAGCTGTGCAGGCCGCTCTCTCCATGCACACGACCGCTCCGGCGCACCACTCTAGCTCTACTACATACACTACACGCGCGCCCGCGTCCCCGTCCGTCGGCTACTACCTACTCCAACACGCGTAAGCGATACGTACTCGTGTACATACAGTACGCACGGACACACACATCCACGAGCAAGCTGGTATAGCGGAATCGCCACGACACCCGAAGATCACCGACGCTGGCGGCTCCGAGCGGCAGATGCGAAAACTGCAGCTACTCGACACGGACACGTCCTTGTCTAGCTGATTTATGGTCCCCTCGCACTCGCACCCTCGAACCCGGTTCGCCAACTCTGCCTAGCGCTGTCTCGCTCCGACGCCGGACTTGCATGTACTATATATATATAGCTAGTGCACGCATACACACCACCACCGACTACCAGTCAGCTGCTGACATCTGCACGAGATTGCGCCTCACTCTCACTCTTGCCCCCCTCCGACGACCCTAAGCCGCTAAATTTCAAATGAATCTAGCCCTCAAGAATGGAATTAATATTCCATAACACACTTTTGTAGTAATCCTGTATAACATGATCTGAACTTTACAATAGATATTCTAGAAGAATGTCTATTGTAAAGTTCGCGGCTCATCAAAATTCATAAACCAATTAGAAGGAATGAGTTTGAAAAACTTTCGAATCTCCAAAAATGAGCAATGATTTCTTTTTTATTTGCGTGATTTAAAAACTTGGAAAAAAAAGAAATCATATATGCATATTCATGAAAATAATGTAGTATATATAATTTTGATAACCATTTTGTCATCCATAGATCACTAACAGATATTATAAATTGATTGCACTGACTAATTGCTTTCAAAATCTATTAACGATGTTTTCAAGTGTTGAAGAAGTCGAGTGAAAAATCAAACGACGCGCCGATCTGATGAGGGCAAAGTTTTTCAGGTGCAAGAAAAACAAGCAAAAATTCTTTTTTTGCGACGGTTCGTCGACTAGAATTTGCCGACCTTTTCAAGCTTCATTTTTCAAGTAATGCAAAGTAGCGCAAAAATTGCTGCCTCTGCTCTAATTATGGATGCTATATTCTTAGCTACGGAATGAAGGCCAGGGTTAATAAAACTATAGAATAGTGATTTAGCAGTATATGAAATATTTATATTTATGAAATTAGTCTTTCTATACAATTTATTTCATTCGCATCGCCTTTCAACTTTACTCTTCTTCTTTTTCTTTAATAATATATTTAATAAAGGTAATCTGAACAGTCGACGCGCGTACATAATAGCAAAAGATAATACAATAAAAGATGGATGGATAAATGAAAGAAAAATCAATAGTTTTATCGCTTGGCCATCGATTTAAAAAGAAAAACGCTTGAGCGAGTGTCGCCTTTCTCATACAAAACGGTACAGTATGTAAGGAAAAATGTACCGCATTCGGAGAAATATGTATATTTGCATTGGTGAAGATGCGTTTTTCCTTGTTTTTACAAAATAAATAGATTGGAAAAAGAAATACTCATTCACACGAAATCTCAACTATTCAAACATTCTCTCGTCTTCTCAGCCTCTCTTGATAGTTGTCTCGCTTTATCCAATTATTTTCGTTTTTTTTTCTTTTTCAAAAATAACAAATACACACTCGCTCCTGTTTTCAACAATTGAGTATACAATGTATATATATTTACATACATGAATTGCATCGGCTTCTATTGATTAATGATTTACGCGCTTTTTGCGCGAACTTTTTAAACAACCTTCAGCATTTCAACAGAATGAAAAAAAAAGTAAATAAAACATACAAATTTCGACTGATCTGTCAAACATTAAATAAAAATAATACTATTTTCGTTGAAAAGTACGTGTTACATATTTATTCTCAATAATCGTCGTTCGTTATTAATATCATGTATAATGCCAACTTTGCCAATAATAATCTACATTACACAATTCATTTTTTCATCAAATTGATCAAATCTGTCATTATACTTACAGGTTGTACATTTGCTCATATATCATTACTTTTGTACGTTCCATCGCTATCCCCTCTCTTTATTTATTTTTGTTTCATCAAGAAAACTAAGGCACGTAGCATGTTCCAAGTTTATTATCCTTTCGTTTTTTTAGTGATATTAGAAATATAAATAATAAAATATGTTTATACATACACTTTTAAAGTTTCCCAAATAGGCCCAGTCAAGTCTACAACAATTTTAAGAAAATTGAGGCACAAAGAGAGCTGATGGTCCAAAGTATTTTACGTGCATTTTATATAGAAAGAACGTTATACTTTCTAAATAAAAAAGAAAACAATGATACTAATATTCATAAATGTCGATTCCCTTAGGTAATATCTTTTTCTGTACATGATCCTTATATATATATTTCATATGTTTGCTCTTAAAATATAGAGGATAGTGGTATTTTTTTATAATAATGGTTGTAATAATGGAAAAATACATTGTTAATGAGAGTCGATAACAAAATAGATGTAGGCAAAACATGGTGGGTTGTCTGCACTTGGTGAGCAATCTTCTCAATGAGCAATACTCATATCTAGTGAGCAGCTGAGAATTTGAATGCAGCTATAACAAGAAGAAACACTCTTGCCTCGAAAGAAAGAGACGAAGAATAAACACGCGGAATTATTGAGGAGGTAAAAATCAATAAAGAATGAAGTATTATATATTATAAAGGAATGGAAGGAATGGAAGGACAGTTGACTCTTTTTTAAAAGCCTCGTCAATCACAACGAGCTATAAATTTTGCGCCGAAATTTTATAATACACGTACATATTGCAAATTGACTTTCCAGTATTCTGCTTAATACTTCTGCAGTCTTTTTCAGCTGCGATACGCCGTTGTCAATTCTAATTTTCGATTTTGAACGAGGTTCGCTCTTCTTATAAAAAGTACGTAGTACATTTAGGAACTTGACAACGACTGTGAAAAGGAAAGTCATGAAACATTTTTATATATACAAGTTTAATTAACCAAACCGTTTCTCATTGCGACGACAAACTCCGTACAGCTGTCACATGCATTTTTCAACGTTCTGCTTAAATGACGTGCGCGTAGTCTTGTTGCGAATGTTTACAGGAATGGAACTTGTGACAATGTGATTCATTATGAGAGGTCACAATACTCAAGTCTTCGTTTATCAAAATAGTTTGATATGTCTTTAGAATAAATATGTACATTGTTTAGTAATACAACTATAAGACCGTTATTGTCTTTCAATATTACAGTTGTTTTATAGTTCTCCAAGGACTTGGTTGTTTAGCTTGATAAAGTGAATCTAAATCATTGTCTGTTTCTAGTTTTTGAATTTTAGAGAGAACAAGAATTACGTTTTACTTTTGAATGTCCGGTTAAAAAAAGTATAATCGCAATATACTTTTGCAAGTGATCTACAGTAACTGTAACGATTTCAATAACGCTACTAACGCTATAAAGTTGAATTCACATTCCAATATTGTTAAAAACTTTTGTATAAAAATATCTGCGAGGAAAAAAATATAATTTTTATGTTTATCGAGAACATTTTTATAAATGGTAGAATAAATTTTGACGGCAATTGACTTCGTTCATGGGTATCCACCGAGATTTTCAACAAACCATTTAGATTCATTTTTTTCTAAAACGAGCATTAAAAATTTTCATTAAAAAAATTCATATCACATCCATACATTTTATAAAAATGTACTTACACTTCAATAACATTTTTAAATACTGCGAAATTTGTGCACAGAAAAGTGTTTCTTTTTTGCGGTTTAAATATTATATTATTTAAAGAAGAAAATTTTCTGCTGAATTTGTGTAAAAATTCTATAAAGGTTACAATAAACAATACTATAATTGTTCATATTAAAGGTAATGCCTAAAGGTATTATTGAAATACTGAAAGTTTATAAATATAATACATGAAAAAAAAAATGATTCAATCTTTATCCATAACTCAAAAACTAGAATCTTGTTAAAAAAATAACAATACCTTTGCAAATTTACCCATTTAAAATTTCTTTGTTTTAATTACGTAATACCAAATACATTGCGAATAGCAGCATGTACAATTTGCTTCAATAACTGATATGAAAGACTGAAATTCCTTTATATACATACACTTATCTGCCAAAAAAATGACATGAAAATATTGAATTTTCAAATTGGACTACCATGAATAAAAGTGAAAAGGAACATTCCACGTCATATTAATATTACTAATTGAGATACGCACTATAAAATAATATAATTTCATTTTATGGCAAATGGATTCGAATTTGAATGTCTTCTCTCTTTTACTGTCACAGTAGTCAAAGTGTTATTTGCCAGAAATGACAAAGAATCAACGTAATGTTGATCTTGTTTAAGATTCTTAACTAGCTTTATGTTTTGCTAACACAGCCAGTCTTGAAAGAGTAAAACATTCTAGGAAAAATATCGTCATTTAAGCAGAGCAATGCAATGGCGAACGGTACAAGAATCTGAAGTCCGAAAAACAACGGTATATTGTCGTCACTACTCGAGTTTCTACCTACTACATACGTACTGCTTAGTTTGTATTAGGGATGGAAATTACTAAAGTATTCATAACGCATCGTCGTTGCACGGGCAGTGTTTGTGGGCATGGACTATTCCAAGTTTACTTGTTCATTTTCAGAACGTCCATTTGTAAGGCACCGACTTCTGGGATCCTGAGATTCAACCCGCGTGCTTGGACAGATTCAGAGGCATGTCTGTAACACATACGTTTAATCTTAGGTAATTCACGTATAAAAAGTGTGTTGAAAAATGATCATTTGAAATTAACGTGGCACTAAATGCATAGGATCTCGGTGTTTATTTTTCGCTTTACCTCGCGACACAGCCATTTCGCAACGATAAATACGATTTGTTTTAGTCCTAACTGCAGTTTGAGAAATAATGGCACGCAAAAATAGATATCTTTAATAAAAAAAAAGCTGGACTGACCTGAAGGAGGAGTGAGAGTCTGCTCCCTGTAGTCCTTGTAGCGATGCGCAGGTGGCGAGGGCGAGGGAGTATGATGGGACGGCTGCGGAGGTGCCGGGTAGAGGGGCATGGGTGGATAATGAACCGGCTGCGAGTAGTGCATCCAGCAAAAGGGAGGCGCCCGGTAGGCAGCCGCAGGCGGCAGCATCGGTAGCCCGTACAACGGCGGCTGGTGAATCGAGGACGCGGCGGCTGCGGCGTTGGGGCCCAAGTAAGCCGCAGCCGCGGCGGCAGCAGCTGCCATACCCGGATCCATTCGACTGGAGCGCGGGTAGATGGGCTGGACCGACGGCGAGAGCTGGTGCTGCGGCGAATGAGCCTGGTGTTGTGGCGAGTGCGCCTGGTGCTGAGGAGACGAGTGGTGATGACGTTCCTGGGGCTTCAACAGGTTGCGCAGAAAGCCCGGTTCGCTCTCCGGGCCAGTCGGCTTGTCCTCGCCAAGGATGCTCGTTATGCTGTACGAAGAGAGCTGCTTCGACGCCGGAGCTGGGCTCTCGTTCGTATGCTTTCCAAAGTAAATGATATTTTAGTTTTGTCACTCAAATTTCAAACACTGCATTTATAGTTTATGAATACTTTTTACTGGAAAGCAGATAATTTTAAGAAGGTTCTAATTCTCAATTAATGAATGTTTTTACATAATTGACCAGACTGTCAATGTCATCTTTAAAAGAGTAGAAGTATGTTCATAAACGGGCATTTACTTCAAGTATTTGGAAAGAGTTACTCTGTCTACGCAACGTTACAGAATTTCAAATTACCACAGAGGTATTGGTGGTGTGAGGCGGTGTGGCCCTCCTCTTGGACGCCTGATCCTCGAGGGTAACTCGCTCAAGCTCGCGCAGAATGCGCTTTCGTGGCGAGACAACGTTCGGGTCCAAAAGCCGCGCGAGCTTGTCGATAATGATGTTAAGGCTCTTATTGGCCGGGGCACCATTGAGCTTGCGAGCTCCTGCCGCGGTTGGAGCTTGCTGCTGCTGCTGCTGCTGGGGTTGAGACTGCGGTTTCTGATGATTGGCAAGCGACTCCTGAAGCTGCGCTAAAGAGGAATTTGGATCCAGTGGCTGCCTTCTTTTGCGGGCTATCAGTCTCGGGTGAAGGCACAGTCGTGTTTTCGGATTGCGCCGATAATAAAAATTGAACTTGGTCGATATGTTGCGCCTGGGATGGCTCTGCTTCCAACAATGGTCGCGCTGCCATGGACTCGACTGTATCGACGAGTTGTCGTCTGACACTATAAAAGAATGAAAATTTCAATAAATTTATCATTTCATCGGTAATTTTTTTGCAAACGATGCACGAGCACAATGAGGAAAGCTCAAGTCTTCGCGCACTATTTTAAGACAAGGGCTATTCTTTATGTATTACAACTTGATTTACACAAAATGAATCGCTCATAAAAGGTATCAAATCGTAGGCGTTAGAGACGTAATCTTATAAAAACAATTTTATTTTCGTATATCACGTGAAATCAGTAATAAACGTTTACCACTGCTGCGCAACGTGCCGAATGAGTAATCTTTTTTTTTTTGAGGATTAGCGACGAAAAAAAAACAAGTTACGATTTTTTTTGTGTGATCTAGACTCGTGATGTGTTACATGCTGAAATAAATTTATTTTTAGCAAACAACGTTTTTTACCGCGTCTGATTACTTGGACAACCTCGCATATCTATTATGAAAATTTAATTGCAACGCACGTGCTAAGTTTGAGGAAAAATTGAAAATTAAGTAAAAAAAAAAAAGCAACTCGAAGCAAAATAAAAAAAGTCAATGAATGTTTGCGGGAGAGAAAAATACTGACCACTGAGGGAGGCCGAACTCTCCTGTCGGCTAGGTGTGACGCTGGCCGGCGGCCAAAAGGTCTTTTTGGGCACGGGAAACCAGGTGGTTCTCTCGCCGTCCCTACGATGCGACAACTCGAGGATGAACTTGCCGTCCTTGAAGAACTTGAGCCTACCGCCGGGGGTAGTGTGATTGCTGTTGTTGGGCAAGTTCGCAGGAGCGGCGAGCTCGTGCTCCTCGTTGGTGGTGCTGCTGCTACTGCTGTTGGGTCTCTGCTGCTGAAGCTGAGGCTGAGGCGAGGCGGGTCCTTTGCCATTGGACTGCTGCTGTTGCTTGCCCAACTGTTGGAGCACCGCCGTGGAGGGCTCTCGCGAGCACATCTCTGTCATGGCCCTCACGTTGTGGTGGTAGTGGCTTGCCTGATGCTGCAGACCCTCGCATCCCGAAGACTTTTCGCGCATTCTGCTATCCTTGCACCAGCCATTCTCGCCGTCCGTTCCGCCTGTAAATTTTCATTGCGTGAATCAGTATTCTAGTTGGAATTCAAATGGTTTCACAGAATTGTGGAAAAAACGCTTCAAAATAATATCAGTGCTTATAAAATGAGTTATTAGGCAAATGAATCATCAAATATGGAATTTCTCTAAAAAAAATGGGACCATGATGAATACACCCCTACACATTCTCGTGCCCATTGATAAGTATTATGTATTTTAACAGTATTCTTGTGCATGGATTTAATAGTGCTTGAGGAATAGATGAGCGACAAAACTAGACTCAAAATAGAACACGATAAACACTTTCACTCTAGAATATGTACCCTTCGTAAACACGTTTTGGTTCAAAAACACAAACAAATGTAATTGACAGTTTGAAATACTGACATGGAAAAATAAAAAATTTATTCTGTCATGATACCATGTATAATATATTATAAGAGATGGATTTGGTCCTTTTTTTTATAAACAGGTACAACACAGAAGAAACAAAAATATGAATCTCCTCATCTCAGAATATTTTTTATCAAAAAGTTGATAACATGATTTGGTACAAGTGTTGATGCACATCCAAAAAAGACTTATGTAATGAAAAGAAGAACATTTATTTTGAGGTTTCTGCAAAATCCATCCAGATTATCACTTGTTTTATCAATGTTTCATCAAGGAGGAGATGCTCGAGTTATTAAGAATAAAAAATGAGCAATGAATGTACAAAATGAATGCACTTGTTACAAATACACTTGAACCTGTACCACTTTTCACTTCCTGTCCGAGCACATGTGTCAGCACCTCACTTTGCTAAAAGCTAATATGATAGAAGTAACAGTAAGCAAACGTGTACCTTAGCCACCCATTCCTGGCAGTAGGTCGATGATCTCTGATGCCAGAACTTGGGAAGCTGGTGTCAGATGACAACTGTATTGTGCAATTGTTGGAAGAGGAAGAGCAGCTTGAAGGGGCACTGGCATGTGCTCCTTCTCTGTGTAGTCCACTTGCACCAGGAGTCTCTAGCCAAGCAGTCAGAACTGGCGTACTTGGCACTGTTAAACACCCACGCGAAGCACTAGAACCGTGGGTAGAAGGCGCGCGATCGGCAGCCTCGGCGGCGGCACCTGGGTGACGTGATGCTGTGCTAGCGCATCGCAGATGCAGATGTGTGACAGTCAAGTCGGCCGAGAGGAGAGCTGAGACGAGAGTGACGGTTACGGGGCGAGGGTGCAAGAAGTTGGTTCAGCGAGCACGTCAGCAGCTGCACAGCCCGTATGACCTTCATGCGCCCGATCCGAAGAGAGGAGCAGCAGCAGCGGTGGCGGCGGTGGCGGCAGCAGCATCATCATCCTCTCGTGTGCACACACACACATGCGCGCGAGCTCTCGTGTCGCCGAGTGCATGCAGCAACACAACACACAGCAGCACCGTGGCACTCGAAGATGTTGTTGTCCCTCGGGCGACCGGGACAGGATGGGATAGCTGCTGCGAGCGCGCGGCGCGTGTGGGTGTGCGACGTGCTTGCGTGCGTGCGTATACGTGCGCCGCCCTCCCTCGGGCTGCAGCCTGCAGCGAGGGCCAAGTTGTTGGTCGTCGAGCGGAGGCGAAGAAACGGGAACGGTTGGCCAAATACTTGCGGAGGCTAGCCTGTTGCCCCGTCCATTTGGCAGCTGCGCTCTGCTCTGGCTCTCTGGCTGCTGCTACTGCTGCTGGCACTTTCTCGCGATTTTTCGAGGTGCGGAGCTAGCTCGCTCGCACCGTTTGCCGAGTGCGTATGGCCAGCTCTCCTCTCTTGCTCTTACTCCGTCCTCCGTCAGGCGCGCTCTCGCCGCTCCGTGTATGTGTGTACGTGTGTTGGTGTGGGTAATCCGGGTGCTTCCGTTTCTTTACGTGGGCGCCGCGCGTTTTTCCTTCTTTTTTTTCGCTCCTCTCTCTCTCTCTCTCTTGCTGGCGCGCGCCTGATGCACACACACATACACCGCAGTCGCTTCGTGTTTTCAGTCTTGCTTTCTCTCTCTCTCTCTCTCTCTCTCTCTCTCTCTCGCTCCGTCCGGCCGTTGTATGTATATGTGGGTCCGATGGCCTGCTGCTGCTCGTGTGCGGCCGCCTTACGCCTTCGGCCGTTTCTTTTTTTTCTCCAAGCTCGCAGCTCGCTCCGTCTCTCTCTCTCTCTCTCTCTCTCTCTCGCTCCCTAGCTCGCTGCTCCTCGCTGCCTGCTCGTGTGTGCGTGTATGCGCGCGCGAGAGAGTTTCGTCGCGAGCTGTTGCACCGTGACTGCCTGCCTCGACTGCTTTCATTCGCTCTCTCTCTCTCTCTCTCTCTCTCTCTCTCTCTCTCTCTCTCTCTCTCTCTTCCTCTCCGCTCGTCTTCCTCCGATCTCCGAATGCTCAACTCCATTCGGAGACCCATATGCCACCACGATTCAGTGTGCTGCTCCAAAATATCAAAATTTTTGGAGCAATGCTCCGAAGCTCTGCGGAAGTGAGTAAGAGAGCGTGTATATTGTAGCCCATTTGCGCTCTTTTTAAAGCGCTTCTCCAGGCACATCTTTAAAGGATAATATCTCTCGAGGGCGAGGAATGCTAGTATTAGAGTTCTTTACTCCGTTCGTTGCGCTCTCGTTACTTTCTCCCTCTCTCTCTCTCTCTCTCTCTTTTCATCTTTCTCTCTCTTTCTATTGCAAGCCAGCGAAATTGCCGCCTCTGTACGTCTGTTAATTGCTTCTTTTTTTTACACGTTTTACACTTTTTTCATCTTTCTATTTTCTCTCGCGGACGACGGCGCGAGGACGGCTGTGTTTATTTAGTGCGGAGGCGCCGCCGTTACATACGATGAAAATCGTCACGAGAGAGCATTTCGTTTTATTTGATCATTGCCTGCAATTTTACTCACGAGAATCATCTTGTATCTTCTTTTTCATAGTTTTCCATATGGATTTTCCGATACGAATGCCAATGACGGTGCGCTGCGCATTTCACGGTTCAAATAAATTGCTAAGTCTTGGCAGCTATTTAAAAAAAATCCCGAGGACAATGCGTATTGTTTCTGTAATTGCAAAATATTCCATTGTGATTATGCTTGGAGATCAAGAAACTTGGACAACGCACGCATTCTCTTCTTCTAACTTTGCCGACTATTCGACTATTAATACAACCGTTGTATAAGCTTTTGATGGATTTACGAATTATATTTGATAGTGTCAATAAGCTACAATTGTAATTGAGCCATTAGGCTCATCTGCGTCTGTCATATCTTATAACAACTTTTTTTTTCATAAAAAGTGTGTTTTTCAGCAAATTACATTTTGAAGAAAAAACACGTTGATCAGTCATTGCAAGTAAAAAAAAGTTTAGACATTAATTCACTGAAAAAAAACATTTTACGATGAATAATTCGAAATCCCGCGAGGAACTCACGCATACAATCAAACATATTTCATTTGAATGATAAACATACTCAAATGAGCAGTGTCGGCGAAAAAAAAAAACACCCACACATGCTCATGCAATGCGCGCGCACGCGAGGATCATGCGCGCGCCGCGCACAGCAGTTGGCCGGCGCAGAGCAGAATGAAAAAAAAATAAAAAGGAGGCGCGAGCGAGCAGCGCGCCATCAGTGCCGAATTTTCAAAATGGCGACTACCGAGCAAGTGCCGGCTGAGAGCAGCGAGAAGAGCACCTTCGCCGCGGAGAACACGGTAAGTCCTAAAACGATCAAATCGTCAACATCGCGATTGACATTTTGTGGTTAAAATTTTGATCGTCAAATAACTGCAGCCTCGAGGCAACATTGCTAATACGTACTTTCGGAGCATCATCGCTCCGTCTCTCTCGCTCTCGTTCATTCGCGGCACCTCGTGAGAGACATCGCGAACAAATTGTACATTTGCTGATTAACGCACGCCTCGCTTCTATGCCAATCGAGCGGGAGCACGAGTCTACAAACTGATATTTTGTGGTGTGACAGTGTGCTCAACGGACAAATACACGGAGAGGGTGAGAAAGGGGTTATTATGCGGCATCTCCTCGCGGCATCGATTCGTCGCTTGCGCTCGCGGACACGCGATGCACTATACTTACTTAATTTACCGCGGTGCGGCCCGCAATGAGAGAGACGCGGTCGTTTTGGCGGGCACGTGGTGCGCGCGAGTTCCACATCCGTTGTTGGTTAGACAAGCACGCCGCTATTTGACGCTTTCTTCCATCGGCTCTTTGTGTTTCCTTCTCGTTCCGACGAATTACTTTGTTCGTAAAATTCCTCAAACGTTCGTTCAATCCTCTACCGAGAGCATAACTTTTTTGATACGAATTTTTAAATTGCTGCCGCTTGCATGATGAATAACATCGTAACGTATCATTGCCATTTTCTTTTTTAATTTCTAATAATTGAGTTTCGTCCCATTTTAACAATTTTCACTTTTGAGGTCCGCTGGTCCGCTCATAAAATTTTCAATGTCTCTTTGCTGCTGTTATAAATTAATTAACATTTGATTTCCGCCATCTTTTTACATCATAATCATTTTATTTAATTTTATTTAACTGGTGCATGTAAAATTTTTGTGAATCCACTGTACTTCACTTGCTACAGTTTATAATTTTTTCATTGAAAGAAGAAACAAGAAGAGTTCCCTTGTTCCACTTGTCTTGTGAACATTGTTATAAAGATGGTGGGTAAAGTAATTGTGCATTTTTTACAGACATCAAAAATGGAAAGTATGGAAGTCGCAGAGCCAGCAAACTCGGTAGCAGCCAACAAAGAAGCAACAACAGCAGCTTCAACCAACTGCAAAGATGGTGTGGCAGTTGATGACATGACTTCAAGAGATTACTACTTTGACTCGTACGCTCATTATGGAATTCACGAAGAAATGTTGAAAGATGAAGTGCGAACAGTAACCTACCGTAACTCCATGTACCACAACAAGCATCTATTCAAAGGAAAAATTGTATTAGATATTGGCTGTGGAACAGGAATACTTTCCATGTTTGCTGCTAAAGCTGGTGCTGCCAAAGTCATTGGTATTGAATGTTCCAACATTGTAGAATATGCAAAGAAGATTGTTGAAGCCAATAATCTGTCCGATGTTATTACAATTATCAAGGGCAAAGTAGAGGAGGTTACTCTGCCAGATGGTGTTGAGAAAGTTGATATTATTATATCCGAGTGGATGGGTTACTGCTTATTTTATGAATCCATGTTAGATACTGTTCTTTTTGCAAGAGACAAATGGCTTGCTGCAGATGGAATGTTATTCCCTGATAGGGCTACACTGTACATATGTGGAATAGAAGACAGACAATATAAGGATGAAAAAATCAATTGGTGGGATGATGTCTATGGCTTTGATATGAGCAGCATACGTAAAGTTGCCATTAGTGAACCTCTAGTCGATGTTGTTGATCCTAAGCAGGTGAGCTTCAAACAAGTATATTTAGTACTTTAACATATATTTAAGCATGAATTTTGAACAGCTTTTCAAGGCTCTCATCTCATTTATCTAATTTGATTTTTCTCTCTTCTCAACAGGTGGTGACCAATGCCTTCCTAATCAAAGAAGTTGATTTGTACACAGTGACCAAAGCAGATCTGACGTTTTCATCTCAGTTTGTACTACAAGTCCGGAGAAACGACTACGTCCAGGCCCTTGTCACCTTCTTTGAGGTCGAATTTACCAAGTGCCATAAACGCATGGGATTCAGTACTGCGCCTGAATCTCAGTACACGCATTGGAAGCAAACGGTCTTCTACTTCGACGAGTACATGACGGTCAAAAAAGGAGAAGAGATCTACGGTAAATTTTCGATGGAGCCTAACGCTCGTAATTATCGGGATCTAGACTTTACGATTGACATCGACTTCAAAGGCGAGCTTTGTCAAATACACGAAAGCAACCACTACCGTATGCGCTGATACCCACCGGACGATTTAATTGACGACAATATTTAGGCCGTGTATAGTCACTTTTGAACGAAAGAAGGAAATGACCATGAAATATTCAACAACTTGAGATGAAGCGATAATACCGATAGAAGCTCGAATCGAAAATACACTGTCATGTAAAAACAAATATTCGGATTATAAACGTTATTGAATTTGTTCGTCTAAATGTGTCTGCCAGCAATTGTTGGTTCATGTCGCTATTACCGGAATTACACATAATTTTTGTACATGAATCCAGAGTTTGAATTCCTTTTTTTGATGTAGCTTTTACTGTACTTCCAATTCTATAATCTACTATAACAACATTCACGACGGTTTAGTATTTTTATTGTGATTTCGATCAAATGCAAAACTTGTCACCTTATTGAAAAAAAAACGGAATAGCGTCGAAAAATATTTTGATAATTTGGAATCGTGAACATTGCGTAATTTTAAATAAAGACATTGTTAAAATATTTTAACGTGAAATATATTCATCTTACACAAATTTTAAAACATTGAATTTTCTTTTCCAATTTGTAACAGTATCTGACAAAAGTACAATGTGAAGTACAGAAGTGTAAAGTACATTGTTCGAAGCTAATTACCATTTTCTAGTATAAATTCCGAAAAACGATAGTTTAGCAGGAAAGGCGCGAGTAAATGGAATGCCAAGACTTTCTTACTTTTATAATCGATTATTGAAAACGTAATGTTTTTTTACCACCATCTCGAATGAATTCGCATTTTTGTAATTGGAAAAGTATTAATGAAAATGGTCGTCTGCTACGTAGAATCATTGTTACTGCTTGCGTCTACGTAGAAGATGGCTTATATTGCGTGGCTATTATATATACTGAATCTACCATAAAAAAATAAATACTATTCTTTGCTAAAAATACGTTTCCTTTTTTTTATTGATACGAATCGTCACATGTTCTCCTCAAAGCTCAACAAATTATAAATGGCTACGTTGCTAATCCTTTCAGTGAATTCGCCAATTTTTGCGTCTTGTAATCCGTTCTTAGTTGTATAAAGGTTGAAAGTATGGAGCGATCCAACATGGCCTGTAAAAAATTGAGATTTATAATGAATTATCACAATAGGTTGAATATATTGTAAATTTTTTATTTTCGAAAGCATAAAGATCGAGAGACCGGCATTTTTAAATATCCTAGATATTCAACATTAAAACGCACTAAGTAGTTTGCTTTAAAAAAAAATTTCTTTTAAGCCATAAGAGGAAAAGAAACAGCTGTACGTTGTCCATGTAATATTGTAGAAAAAAAAACATACCAGCTGATCGCCGGAGCAAACTTGCTTGAGATTCTCCGGTTTGACGAGCAGCAGGTTACACAGAGCGTGAAGCGTGTCGAAGAGGGTAGTGACCAGAGGCACGCCGAGCTCCTTCACGCACTTCCTGTACTCGTTCATGTCGCAGATGGCACACATCGCGCCAGCCGAGTTGAACTGGAACTGCTGCAGATGCTCGTAGATGACCCGATGGAATCGTACGCCCAACTCTGTCAGCACATTTTCGAGGCCTTTGCCATCGAGTCGATCCCTAATGTGACGAATCATGCCTGAGACGTACTGGCAGACGGTTAGGCATGCCGGTGTATTCAGAGTATCCACCATCTCTGTTTCGGGCTTGAAATCCGTCTTACGTTGCTCCGTTTGCAAGTAGACTTTTACCCAGCCGACAATAGCGTTTATGCTTCGGTCCAATCCAGTATCGATTTTCGATTCTATTTGCTCTAGGGCAAACTTTTTCTTTGCAAGGCAGTCTGCATGCTTGGGCGACGATCTATATTTTTTTTTTAAACGACACAAGTTTCACTCATGAGTTATTTATTCCGACTATAATAAAAGCTTTCACGCAGTAAAAGCTTTTTCCGTTTTTTTTTCTTCTACTTTTATATTATGTAGTTTTTCAATAACAGGACGGTGGTATGAACTCTAGTTATGTACCAAAATCTAGTCGTTTCTAATCGAGTAATCAAAAAGAAAGCTCTACTTACATAATTAAAGGCAGTAGATCGCCACAAAATTGTTCTTCCAGCAGTCTTATGATAACATTGCATTGTCTGACGACAGTAAAGAAGTGTATCTCGGGTTGAGTTCTGCTCTCGGGTATAGGCACGCATTGCAGGCCAAGTTCGAGCGCGTAATCAACGTGCTCATTGATAAGATACTGCAAAGTCGTCTCGAGGATTTGTGTAGCATTCATGGACAACTCCGAGGGTTGTGACAGTAAGGAACACCTTTGAAGCGCCGTTTTGCTTCTCTGCAGCAGGGATATCGCCAGCTCTTCGGATAAAAAAGTCTCGCCTCCGTAGTCCTCTATCTGGGCAATGTTGATGTTGGTGCGCGTGCTCAACACCGCTTGCAGATCACGCTTCAACTCCTGGAAGCCTCCGCTTTGCAGTTGCTTCTTTTGGTGATTCTTCGACTCGTAGTACTGAATTAGAAAAGATGCCGATTTTTCTCGCAATGCCTTTATTTCAACGCTGCAATTTTTCCATTTCCGTTGATCAGTATAAAATGACAAAGTACCAATAGCAAAATCAATCGAATTGTTAAAAACTTACGTAATATAAGCATCTAAATGTTTTTGAAAAATATTCCTCGTTAATTTTGGCAAGTACGTATCATCAGTGCCCATATCAAAGCGTTTCAAGTCGCCAGAGAGTTTGACAGTTTTTGAATAGAGATCAAACAAATTGTTCAGATACTTTTCTGGATCTGCTCGATCTGCCAACTTGGCTACTGCGTATTTCTGTATTCTCAAATGATAGATATTTAGTACAAATTTTGCCATAACTTGTTCTGGATTAGAAAATACTTGTTGTATGAGTTTATGGTTCTTTGTACACATTGGCAAGACTTCTTGAAAAACATCTTTTCCACCAAATGAGCTCATCTGACTTTGTTCGATGAATGCATTTATGCATTGTGAGTATCCTTTGAAGTGCATCAACATTGAAGCTAATTTTTTCATTCGAGTAGCATCTTCTGCACTTTGAGCTCTTACAAACTCCTCAATCAAATTTCTTTCAATTTCATCATATTTGGCAGCTATTTTTTTCTTTGCATTATCAAATTTTTCTGCAGGAAGTTCTTGTGAAATGACATGAAGCTTTTGAATAACATCTGCTGCTTCATCCAGCTAAAACAAATAGTTACTCATATATTACAATCAATATATAAATGCAGATACGCATTAAAACCATACATTGGATAGTAAAACAGTATCTTATTAAATTACTTACTGATGCTTTTTCTGTAAAAATTGGGTCGGTCAGTGGACCAGGACTCAAAAACTCTGAAAAATGCCTCATCAATTTTTGTGCTTCTACAGTTCGAGCTCTTGGAGTATTTACACTTTCTAATTGATCTCCCAAATGGAGAACTTTTATCGCTACAAAATTTATTCTTTCATCCAGCTGATGAAATAAATCTATTGCTTTTCTGTTTCTTTCTCGAAGGTCCAACATTTCTACTGAATGCTTTGCTTTTTCTTCCTTGAGTGCAGCTTCCAATTTATCACATTTTTTCTGTTGTCTTTCCTCCAAAACTTGCAGATCTTTTATTGCTTGCAAAAATGTTTCATGAACCAGAACTGGATCAAAAACACCTGAAACTCCATCTTTAGTGGTATCGTTAACTGTTCTCCAAGCTAACCTTTCAACAAATTCTTCAGGATCAAACGGCTCCTGTAAGAAATAAAAAAATGCTTGATAATATTTCACTCAATATATTGAATGTTGTTAATTTATTAGTAGCAAAAATCAAATTTTACGTGTAAATATTTGAATCAAATATTTTCACTAAAACGCTAACCTGCTCCAATTCTTTCATATATTGTTGCATCATCTTGACGACTCAATTGATCAAACACTAATAGGATAAAAATAATACTTTTTTATACATAAAAACCAAAATAAAAATAAACACACTTAGGTTATATCGATAAGTTATTAGTTTATCATGTTCTTTCAAATGTTCAACAATTGGCTACTCCACACGTTTGCTATTTCAAAACACTTGCTACACATTGTTACCGATGCATGACAATTGCCAAGCATCGCATAATAACGATTACAGACGAGAGACGGCTTTTATCGTCTATTCTGTCAAAATTGAAAAACAGGACAAACTGATTTTGGAGCACATATTAGTGTGCGCGCGCAGTTATTGCTACATACAGTCATACAACCAATACAACCATCCCATTCTAGGCTTGTATAGCTCACAGTGATCTGGAATGCGCATATAATGAAAATTTTCAACTGTTTATCATATTGACGTGTGTGATTGTTTTATGTATGAATATACAGTTTTAAACAAGCATTTATTGAAAATTTCAGAAACCGTTACTAGTTTTCTCAAAATCATACAAAAATTGCCAAATTTGACGAATAAAAGCTCATAAAAATTATCTTAATTGACGTTCACATAGATTAATCTGAAATACATCAGCGTGTAGTTTTCACCGATATTTATTCAAAAATCGCTCGTGCTCAAATTGAAATAAATGTTTATAAGATATCATTTAATTAAAGCTATTAATTGCTGCCTGTAGCGACGACCACAATGCTAAAGCAAACGTGTCAGTTGATTAGCTCAATCAGCTGATGTCATCGGAAAGAATGAAGCGCCGAGTGCAATGTTCATCCGCGTAGCAGCAGAACACCACAAAATAACCAACAACGCAACAGCAGAAGCAAGCAGAAGGTTGACGTGTGTCGTATTGTGTGGTTGTTGTGCGTCGTTCAAGGGATGCGTACAAGTGATAGCGTGGGCGATGATGAATGTTAGATAGAAGTAAGCTGCACGTAGCCCATTAGTTTATCAAATGCAAGGAGTTTGTTAGTGTGTAAAAACATGTGGTCGTTCTTCTCGCGCGATCCTACCAAGGATTTTCCTTATGAAATTGGCGAGCCTATAGAAGGGCTTGAAAACAAGAGTATTTGGAGTCTCCATAAAGCAAAGAAAAAGGTAATATACAATACAGCACACTCATAAGATGATAACCTTTGGCATTATCAACTATGTAAGCATGTTATTGCAGTGCTTTGCCCTTTCTTTGAACACCCATTAATTTATTTAAGATTAATCTATTTGATTTCTAATGATTTAAATAATGTTGATTTATTATTGACAAAACATTTCTTACAAAAGTATTACTTTGTAGGGGACAACAGCAGCCACTGGAGGGGAAGATGTATCTGTCTTTGTCTTCCAAGTGAAACCTGGCGCAGAATATTTATTGGACATTGCTAGAGCTGCAGTAAAAAGACTGAAAACTTTGCGTCATCCAAGTATTCTTGCTTACTTAGATAGTTTAGAAGTAAATAAACATGAAACTATGCTTTGGTTGGCAGTATTTAGATATTTGAATGAATTTACATGATTTTTGTCATTACAGACAGATAAAGCAATTTACTTGGCTACTGAACGGGTAGAGCCCCTTCATAACCGTCTTTCCAGAATTGCTGATATTGGTGATGGAGCTAAGCGAGAACTCTATTTGTCATGGGGAATCTTTCAAATTACTGTAAGTCTGTCACATCTTATAAAATTTTTGAGCAACTTGTCAAACCAAAATGAGACTGAGTAATTGAAATCCTCTAATGTTTTTCCAGAGAGCTTTGAGTTTCTTAAATAATGATGGTAATCTTCGCCATAATAATGTTAATGTATGGTCAGTTTTTGTTAACGAAGAAAGTGGTGAATGGAAGCTTGGTGGTGTTGAATTTATGACTGCTGTCGATGCTTCTTATTCATCATTACCGCATGTGCTCCAAGTTTATCGACCACCCGAAGCAAAAGATAATTACAAGCCACCCACAAAATGGTATTTTCACTTGTGATTTTCAATTCCTGTTTCACTAAATTTGTTTAATGTCATTATACTTGCAGTTCCATAGATATATGGGGTCTAGGTTGTCTCATTTGGGAAGCCTTCAATGGGCCACTATCTGCACCAGGAAATTTAGATACCATGGACCAGGTCAGTGTTTGGTATTTGAATATTTTAAAAAATTTTCATCTGTGCACTCAACTTTATGATCAATTTTCAGCTTCCAAAAGCAATCATAACAATGTACCAAGAAATGATCAGCAGCAAAGCTGAGAGCCGACCAAACCCAGCAGACGTGATTGCGCGCTGCCGAAGTAATGGTGGTTTTTTCAAAAACGACCTCGTCGACGCGCTCCTTTTTCTCGAGGAGATCCAAGTCAAAGAGAAGAACGAGAAAAGTCGATTTTTCGGTCAACTCGCCTCGCAGTTGGACAGCTTCCCGGAAGGCGTGGGTCAGTACAAGATACTGCCGCAACTGATTGCCGCTTTCGAGTACGGCGAAGCCGGGAGTGCCGTTCTGCCTCCACTTTTGCAATTGGGCTGCACGTTACCTGATGCCGAGTACCAGAAGAGAGTTGTTCCCTGCGTTGTCAAATTGTTCGCTTCGAACGACAGGGCAACGAGGTTGAGACTACTTCAGCAGCTCGATAGGTTTATCAATCATTTGCAGCCCATCACTATTAATGAAGCAATATTTCCTCAGGTTTCTAGCTCTATTTTTTGTAGCAATTTTTAAATAAAACGTCTGTGTTGCACATAAACAACGTTCTTCTTACGACAGGTTGCCAGAGGTTTCCTAGATACAAATCCAGCAGTGAGGGAACAAACTATAAAGTCAATCGTCCATTTAGCACCAAAATTAGATTATAATAATCTTAATGTCGAAGTTTTAAGATATTTTGCAAAGCTTCAGTCGAAGGATGAGCAAGGCGGTATTCGCACGAACACAACTGTGTGTCTCGGCAAGATTGCTCAGCACTTGCACCCTCAAATTAGGCAAAAGGTAAAAACGAACGTTTTTTTTTTTTAATTTTCCAGATAGCATAACAATTCAACGTACTTTGCAAACACGATTTCAGGTCCTGATCGGTGCCTTTATCCGAGGAACGCGCGATCCTTTTCCGCCTGCGCGAAGTGCCAGCGTTTTAGCACTTGCAGCCACGCAGCAGTACTTTTTCTTACACGAGGTAGCCAATAGAATATTACCTGCACTCTGTCCTTTGACCACGGATCCTGACAAGGGGGTGAGAGATAATGCTTTCCGAACGATAGGCGGGTTTCTAACTAAGCTTGAGAAGGTTTCCGAAGATCCTGGACTCCGAGAATCTATGGGTTTGTCAACGTTACCATTTAAATGCAGACTTTGCATTGAAAGTTAATGGAGAAGTTTTTACAAATACTGTTGATCTTTGCAGAGGCTGATGTAAACACCGCGACACCTAGTCTTAGTAACGCGGCAGCAACGTGGGCAGGTTGGGCTGTGACTGCTGTTACAGCCAAATTTTATAGAAGTCAGTCAGATAATCCAAAATCATCGGCGCCACATGGGACTTCGAGAATTTTGTTTAAGAAACCAGCTTCTTTAGGTATTTTTAGCTTGGAAATTTATGTCATTTTTTATTAAAATATTTTAGTTGTTTCATTCTCAATTAACATCGCTGCTTTTCATTGCATGAATATTAACGTATATCAATCATTTTCATTTTCTGGAGTTGGGTCTATTAATCATCATAATATAAACGTTCGTCATCTTATGGGTACGAACGTCAAGCGCATATCAAATTGATATACTTATGAAAAGTTACTAAACAAATTTTTCTTCCACGTCGTTTGGTAAACGAAGCTCCTTAAAAAATACATATAACAATTGATATAGATTACTTTTGAATGTGTCTCCAAGTTTTGTCATTATTTTGCGAATAATTCTAATGAAAATATCTTTTATATCTAATAAATCAACTAACATTTGCATTTCATCCCTGACAGACTAATCATCACGTGACAATCATTCGCATGAGTGCGGGATTTTAATATTACAGGCTTTTTTACAGAGCATGCTAGTTCTTCTCAAAGTAGTACAAGCACGACAGCGACGACGAGTAGCGCGACCAGCATGACTTCGCTGGATCATGACCACGAGCATGAGCATACACAGAATACCACGAACACCAACTCCGACGGTGACTGGGACTGGGAGGGTGACTGGGGAGATATGGAAACCCAACCATCGACTGGCAGTTCGCTGTCTGCTCACGTTACAACCGTTTCGCATTCGACGAAAAGCGTTCACAATCATGAACAATGGACCAGTTTAGAAGAGAAACCTGTGAGTTTATTGACCGAAATGATATGGAATTTTCAAATAGATGAACGTTTTTTCATCGGCAAATTACATTTCAATTATTTTTCACTTTTTCAGGAAGAGGAAGCCACAGAAACTCAAGAAAAGGACGAGTCATTCGAATCGGGATGGGAAGATGGAGAATTCCAGCCATTAGACGATTTCCCAACAAATGAAACAGGTAATTTATCGTGATTATTAACTTTTTTCATCTTTTTTACAAAGCAATGTTTTTAGGAGGGGATCATACGAGTAATAAACAAGATGACGCTCAGAAGAAGAGAGACGAACGCAGGCTGGCAAGACAGAGGCAATTGGAAGCAAAGCGAGCGGCAAGGCTGGGAAGTAGTTTGTTAGCTAAAAAGATCTAACTCAATCAAATTAAATATAAAATAGCAAATGACAATTTATGATCGTAATTTACTGTATAAATAACGACGCGGAAAGACTTGACGATATAAGGATGATATTATCTTTGACAATTCAATAAAATGTTGACCATATCTCATTCATATCTTCATTGCCAAGGACAGAGGATAATTTTAATGAGTCATATTTTAATGAAAGCCATAAATTTTACGACAAAAAATATATATATTCATTGATACTAGTCTTATCTTGCTGCTTATCAATACAAATCTTATAATCTAACGATTTCATAAAAAAAATTTTTCGCTAGCAATAATCTCGCCTCTTTTTAAGTTACAAAACTTCGTTTCATCGTGATATTAAATTCAATACAATTAAAAAAATAAAAATACTTAAATGGAAGATTACGTCAACTGTCACTATCACAATCGTGACTGTTCCGCCGGGTTATCGTAGGAAAATCGTGTGTTCATGGAATTGGCGTTGCCAGGTTCTTTTTTGAAACCTAAACTTTCGTAAAACGGAATTAAACGATCTTTGCATTCCAGTGTGAGTTTGTAGCACTGCACAGTCCGTGCTAAATGTTTCACAGCCATCACGACAAGCTTGCCGAGTTGCTTTCCCCTGTATTCGGTGTTCACTACGACATCCTCCAAATGTCCACGCTGTGATAAAATATGCGTTTATTAATATTTTATGAAAATAATTTGGTGTAATTTTATACACAAAAAAATTTCAAGAAAAATATTGTTCATGTCAGCTTGCAAAATGAAAGTGATTCATCGCGAATAAATAAGTAACAATGATTATAACGTTAAAGTCTCGGTTAAAGTTCAATCGTAATTGTACGTGTGATAAACTTTGGCAATTTTCTTGCGTAAATTCGAAATAATTGTTAATACTGACCAGTCCACAACTGTGAATGAATTTTTGTTCGACAGCCAGAGTGGCGCTGCCTATTACTTTTCCACAATTCAAATCTTCCACTACTATAACGTAGTATCCTCCAGAACTTTTCATGCTATGAAAACGATCTATGTGAAAGATAAAAGAAATGTATTTGCAATCAGAAGATGGATAGTCAATGTAATAACAGTATAAGTCTCAAACTCACTTAGAAATTGATCTTTTGTAATGTTTCCCACTTCTGTTAATTGACTTAATAGTTGTAAAAAGCCTAAAAAAAACCAGAGAGAAATGAGGTAATAAATAATTCCCTGATAACCCTGATAACCCTGATAAATAATTCATAAATCGCAATAAGCCGACAATGTTTTTCGTTTGAATAATTATTGTTTTTCACCTTTTTCATAATCTCTGCTGTTGAGTGGTCGGAAAATTAATCCATCTCCACGTAACTGATTAGCCACTCTTTCTAACAAATTAGGATTGAACAGCGCTATGCCATCCACCTCGGATGAAGCGTTACTCTGAAAAAAATAATATTCAAAAATTGACTCAATTTTAGATTGTATAAATTTAGCACAAGTCGGTATGAAGACATTTAGCATCATTTTTAGATTATTTTAACACACCGCTTGCGGGTATATAATATGGCCGATAAAGTTCACTAATTTTTTCGTGCAATATATTGAGAAATTTTCGTACATTATGAAATGTAAGTGTCATAACTCGATACGCTATTGGCCATTAATGTAAAGTGAAAAACTGATAGCAGGCACACTAAGTGAAAAGTTTTATTTGATAAACTCATGAAAGTGTTAACGCGAATAAAAAAAAAGCTTGAAGCCTTATGTATGTACATACATATAGTACAACATTCAATGATACAAGTTCGCAGGAGAAAAAAAAATCGCCGATGACAATCATCTGCTATCAGCTGCAAAGAGCAATACTGGCACGTGTGCCTTACCTCTAATTGTATTTACATATATCAAACAATAGCATTGTATTTCGTAGCTGTCAAAATATTTATTGTGGATCAAAGTTTTTCAAGCATATGGCTGGTGTGTACTTACTTGCTTACGCGAGCTAGCCATTTTCGTCGATTGCTGCGTGGACGTCTACTGGTATATCTGGTGAACGAGGAGGGTTCGTTGAGGCCGAAAAACGGCTCGCAGTCGTGGACCGGTTTTCGTCGGCTGAGCTATACGTGCCGACCACCGAAATGCCTCGAAACCTACTGCTATCTCTCGCCTACAGACGCGCAGTCGCGAGAGCAGCAAAACCCCCATCCTACCTATACAACACAATATAGGTACGCGATGATGCTCCGTTCTATCGTGTATATAAATATACTGTATGTGCATACATACATATGTCCAATTCCACAAAAAAAAACTCGATTAATTCGGCACCGGTTCTAAAATAAGTCAAATTGACTCGACGCTCCTAATTCCTTCGGGATATCATTCTGTATTACACAAGGAATCGAAAAAAAATGGCCCTATCCACAAAAATGCTTGTGACACCCTTTTTTCGCTCGTGGAAGTTAACAAAATAATAGCAAAAAAGTAGGTAAATTTCTACGCTTTTTTTTTTAATTTAATGAAAAATGAAAAATGATAGCGTTAATCTGACTTCAGATTCGAATTCTACGTCGAAAACCATATTTTATTATTTTTTTTCTACTTCAAATTCCGGCCTCTGTAGAGCTTTATAAAGTGTAACAGTACATAAAACCTAAAAAATCAATGAAATCGAAAATTTGACAGGTATAATGAAATTTGCGCGTTATCTACTCTCATTTTATATTGAATTCTAAAAAACCATAAAAAGTCAAATTTTCGTTTTTATCGATGTCAGAGTTATTACGTAATTTTAACTGTTACGCTTTATAAAGCTCTACAGATATTGGAATTTTGAGTAGAAAAAAAAAACAAAATATGGTTTTTGACGTAAAATTCGAATCTGAAGTCATATTAACGCTATCATTTTTCATTTTTCATTAAATTCCAAAAAATCGTAGAAACTTACCTACCTTTTCGATAATTTTTTTAACTTTCACGAGCGAAAAAAAGGGTGTCACAAGCATTTTTGTGGATGGGCCCAATTTTTTTTTCGATTCCTTGTGTAATATAGAATGATATTCCGAAGGAACTAGGAGCGTCGAGTCAATTTGACTATTTTTAGAACCAGTGCCGAATTAATCGAGTTTTTTTTTGTGGAATTGGACATATATACGCGGATGTTTGCCCGAACTTTGATTCCTAGCTCATTTTTTTGAATTTTATACACACGTTGCTTCTTACTGGTTTACTAATAATTTTTCTATTAATTTTTCGCTGGGTGATTTATCTTAGTTTCACTGACGTCATTAAGTTTCAATATTGCAATAACGTCAATCCAAATGCTTTTATTTGAAGACTAATTCTATATACCAGCAATTGTAGAGATAATTTTTTTACATTTTTCCATGTCAGCCACACGTTCACCAATTTTTTTTTCCTTTGTGAAATATATGTATTTTTTTGTTTAATACTTGATTATTCGTTCGTAACTAAAACAATGCAGACACTCAAGTATAAGTAAAAGAATTGTCAAAAAAAAACAATGACTCGCTCATTTCGTTCGCTCTAAAATATAAATCTAAAATATTTTAAGCTAAAAAATTTTCGAATATCAGCTAAAAAAATAGATTAACGGTTGGTCCATGTCTCAAAAAAAAGCTATGAAAATTATACATCCACGTTATTTACGATACTCCCTGGGGCGAAGCGCTTGGAATTTTGACGCAACGTGGTACAAACTTTCACCTGTCCGCAAGAATCGAATGCGTTGATTGCTTTCAGGCATGAGTCTCGCTTATCTTCTTTTACGATGGTTTTGTGGAGGATCGTCGTTATATACGGCCTTCACATTCAACTCAAGGTCATTCGCCCTCCCTGATCGAGATATAATATTACAAAATATTGCGTTACAATGTCCAGAGAGAAATGCATTTAGAAGTGCCATATTCCACATTTATTGTCAATATAGTTATATTTTAGTTTCACTTTAATTGCAATTTTGTTAGAACATCGCATTTAGTTTATTAACTAATCGACAATCTCTTACGTGATAGGTAATAATTGAAAATATGTATTTTAAAAAATTTTTGAGACAAGAGCAATAAGTAGTATAAACCAAGTTTAGTCAGCCGAGCTTGTAATGCTATTTAACTATGTAATCTTTGTAATAATATGGATTTTCAACAATATTGTTAACCCACTATTTATATTTTTTCAATGGTCAATAATCAATAATATTCGTAAAACCTGAAAAACTAGATTATTATAAATAATGCTTTGATTTAACACTCTGGATCACATTTAGTAATCATAATCTGCTTAAATAGTGCATGATCATGTAGATAGTATACATTTTAAAAGTAGAGTGATAATGCGATTGAAATCCGCATTTAAAACTTAATAATTTAGCGCCCAAGTTTTCATGTATGCAAGTAAGTTCATTTGTAAATAAGCCCAAATGTACACGTATGTTTGTGCCATATGACATCAATTCAACATAACCTCAAAACTATCAGCGGCTTTTCTAATCTCTGGGCTGACGTAGTAGGCGATATAAACATTTTATAAGTGGCTGTCAAATCCAGTTTGTTTCTATTGTTAGTTTATAAATAAATAAAATGGTTTCCGTACTAAATACTATCGATACCGGTCATGAAGACATGATTCATGATGCGGAAATGGATTATTATGGACTGAGGTTAGCTACGTGTTCGAGTGATAATTCTATCAAGATTTTTGATTTGAAGAATGGATCGCAAAGTTTAGCAGCAGAATTGAAAGGACATGGTGGTCCGGTTTGGCAAGTCGCTTGGGCTCATCCAAAGTTTGGTAATCTCATTGCATCATGCAGCTATGACAGGTAAATATTTAACTTGCAGTTCAATCTTTCTAAAACTCATCAATATTCATTTATTTGCTTATAACTTTCTGTATCTAAAAAAAAAACAACCACTTGATCATGACACATGTGGATTATTTTATCTAAATAATGTTTGGAATTGATTAATTGTTATGTAGACAGAAACGTTTTGCTCTTCTCATACCAATACTAAGGGATATAAATTTAAAAAATCATAATATATTCATAAATTAGAAATGTTTAAAAATCTTCATCATTAATATATTTTTGTCTCTTTTTTTTAGAAAAGTTATAATATGGAAGGAACTCAATGAGTGGACAAAAATTTATGAACATACTGTTCACGATTCTTCAGTCAATTCAATTGCTTGGGCACCCCATGAAATTGGTCTTGTTCTTGCCTGTGGCAGCTCGGATGGTTCCATATCTATTTTAACAAATAATGGAGATAACTGGGAATCAAGCAAGATACCAAATGCCCACACTATTGGATGTAACTCAATTTCTTGGTGTCCTGCTGTAGAATCAACCGTAGATTCTATTTCACAACAAAAAACTCCAGTTAAAAGATTGGCATCAGCTGGTTGTGATAATTTAGTTAAAATATGGAAAGAAGAAGGAGACAGATGGGTTGAGGAAAATAAATTGGAAGCTCACAGTGACTGGGTAAGCACAACACTTTATGAATGTAATTCTTCTCTGGCCACTGAAATATTTACTAATCTAAATATGGAATGCCTAAAAATATTGCTTTAACAATGAAAAAAACTGTCTTTAGGTGAGAGATGTTGCCTGGGCTCCAGCAATTGGCCCACCAAGAGCAGCATTAGCATCATGCTCTCAAGATCGCAGAGTAATCATTTGGACTTCCACAGACTATGTCAGCTGGACACCAAACATTTTAAACGTCTTTGACGATGTGGTATGGAATGTTAGTTGGTCCCTCACTGGCGGAATACTCGCGGTTAGCGGCGGAGACAACAAGGTCTCCCTATGGCGTGAGAATACCGAAGGACAATGGATTTGTATATCAGAACTTAACAAGGGCCAAGGAAATATTAATAATCCCGATCAGAGAGCTCTTTAAAAGAAGGTCATCCTTCAATTTCAATATAGGAAAAAAGGAGCTCTTTTGTAAATTCATACGTTATATACATTATTTGATTAAATATATAAGTTTGTACAAACATTTTAGATGATCTTTTTTTACTTTTTATTATTTTGTTTAAGTAGAAAAAAATTAATCTTGTATATACAGTGAAGCTGTGAAAACGATATCTCTTTTGATTTTCGTAGATGCTTCTTCCATTTTTTCTTTCAATGCAGGATGACCAATAATGATGGCTGCGTTTTTGACATCTTGCAATGTTTCATTTAACTGTTGGATACACCTAACAATAATGCCCTCTTGAATGTCAGTGAGTTTCATAATTTTCGCGAAAGACTTGGCGCGAGCCCACTCATAGACAACTCTAATCAAATGAAAACCTGGTTGGGGTATGGGTTCTAAACCATTTTCTGTTTCTGTTTTAACTAATCTTTGATAGACTTTTGACATTTCTTCTTTCAGCTGCAAAGAAATTAAAAAGGATTAGAGAGAAAATCATTGAAATGTCAAAAAGTAATGCCATTTTACAAGTGTTTAAATCATTATTACTCACTATATTTAACCGAGGAATTTCTTTATCCTCTTTTTCCTCATCATTGCTTCGATGTTGGAAAACTAGAGATGATAGCATAGCAGCAATTTCTTCAGGCTGCCAGTTTGTCAAAATATTATCAAGAACCAACTCTGTTAACAATATTTCGTAAGTTCCCATTTCAAGAGCTACTCTTCCCTTTAGTGTAACTGGAACAGAAACATTAAAATTTAATGATTTCAGTAAAAGTAATTACCCTAAATGTATATACCTCTATCTTCATTATCTATATACTTCAATTCTCTTAGAACTTTGACTCTAGCTTCATACTCGGGGTAATTACTTAAATACTCGTCACTCAGTTTTTTTAACAAATCTTGTCGTTTTTGTTGAAGTTCTTTGTGCTTAAATACTCGATTGAATTCTTCTTCAAAATTTGCATCCATCGCTATTCTATTTTTAATTACTTCCAAATTTTTCGCCACGTCATGTAAAGTGAAGTCTTTTGTTTGCAATTCAAAACAATTTAATTTTAGTTCTACATATGGTAACAAAGAAGAAGGATTGAAATGGGCTTCTGTAGTTATTTTAGCCAGTTCTTCCACGGCTGATTGGCAAGAAGGGCCTGGAACAGCATCCCTACAAAGCAAAAAAATCATTTTTTAACATCTTTTTTTATTCTAATAGCAATGATTCTTATGATGGATTGTTAAAATTGAATAATAAAAATATTCGAATGACTTTCCATCAATCCTTTTTATTGACTAGTTCTCTCCTGTTGACGTTTATCACAATGCCAACTCTTCGCCTGAAGAGGTTCGGAGTATATACTCAGAACGACCGAAACTGTTGCTTTTGAAACTAGTCAATAAAAAGGATTGTTGGAAAGTCATTCGAGTATTTTTATTATTCAATCTTTTTTATTGTTAATTAAGCCATTTGGTACCTACCTGAATCTGGGGATCTGCCTCTTTTCCCAGTCAGCAAAAACATTTTTAGTGTTAACATTAGCAACGACATTTGTCACTTCTATTATAGCTGTGGCTGGCACAAATACTATTTCATGGGTTGGGTTCTGGTCTGGTTTGTAAAATTTAGTTTTCATTAAACTGATAATATCGTACCATAACTCGGACCTTTTATCTAATGAGGCTGCTTCTTCTTCTGCAGGGCTTGTCAATAGAAGAACTTTGTACAATATTTCGTGAGTCTTCTTTTGCAAACCTAAGAAGATGCCCAATTTATTTATATGATGTTTATAAGAAACTAATAATATTCTGCCTTCAACCATGGCTTTAACAGCTTTTTTCAATTCTAACATGTGAGGTCTCAGGTCCTTCCATAAATCCAAGTAATATCTTGCATAACAATAAAATATTTCAAAATCCTTTTGATGCTCTCCTAATGGCGGCGTTTCCTCAATAAGATTTAGAATCTTTTCCAATTCAGTTCTATTTTTTTCCAAATTAGACAACGTTTTCACTTCTCTGAATGATCTCCGCATCATTTCGCCAATAGGAATAGCTTCGTTTAATCTTTTCAAATGAAGCACCATAGAATAAGTGACTTTGAATTTTGAAACCAAATTTTGTGGTGCGCCTAGGCACATTTCCTTCAGATCCTTTTCATCTGGAATAGTCCTCTTTTTGCATAGAATTATCACGGTACCGGTATCATCGTGTCCCCTACGTCCTGCGCGACCTGCCATTTGGATATATTCAGTAGGCAACAAATTTCGGAAAGAAGAGCCATCAAACTTCTCTATGGAATCAAATACAACCGTTTTTGCTGGCATATTAACGCCCATTGCAAATGTTTCTGTTGCAAAAAGTACCTTCAAAACACAGAATGAATAATGAATTAATACCCTTCGGATGTCTGAATCAACTATTTTAAAGAAGTTTAAACTCATACCTTAACAATTCCCTTCTGGAAAAGCATTTCTACAATTTCTTTTAGGATGGGTAAGATACCACTGTGGTGGATACCAATACCCAATCTTAGTAATCTTTGCATTCTTAAAACTTGCGGCAACTCTGCGTCTGTACCTTTTAAATGCCTGACTGATTTTTTGAAAAATTCTTTGACATACATTTGATCTTGATGAGTAAGTAGGCTTTCTGTAAAAGATTCTGCAGTCTTATCACATCTGTTTCTAGATAAAGTGAAAACTACAACTGGCAGTAGGCCCTTAAAAGAAGTTTAAATTAAAAATGAATACTTGCATTGAAAAATCATTTTAAAACTGGCTTAGTAGGCAAATTACATTGGACTGAAGATACTCAAGCAATGCATTGTAAACTCTTTTTTCTTTAGCTGTTATTACGTTAGCTCTTATTTTATCTTCAAGTTTCTCTTCTTCTTCTTCTATTGCAGCAACTGTACTCACTGTCTCTTCAGCACTTGCATTTTTCAATACAGCTGTAACTGGTTTCATGACCAGTGCTGGTTTTTGCTTAGCATATTGATGTTTTGTTTGCTGCATCTTTGCTTGTTTGGCTAACCCCTCTTCTTTTGCTGCATTTGCTTCTTTGATACTGATCAAGAAGATGATAAGATTCACATTAGTAAAAAAACAAGTTTTCACTTTTTTTACTATTCTTACCTGTTCCTTCTAAATCCACCATCTTTATCTACCAATAAAAATATTTGGTCCTTACTCTTTTTATCATAGCCTGTATATAAATAATGTTGCAAAGGTACAGGTCTTTTTATTGTGCTTATCACATACATTCTTCTTTTCTTAATTTGACCAACCCAGTGGGCAAATTCAAGAGGATTTGGAACTGTTGCTGAGAGCATTACAATACGTACTGTAGGAGGTAACAGAATAATTACTTCTTCCCAAACATGGCCACGCTGCAAACATTTGTTACAAAATATTATTTCCACGCAGAAATTGTTTCATTACCTATGTTCTAATTCAACTTACATCTTCATTATTTATATAATGAACTTCATCAAATACAACATACTCAACATCCCTTATAACTTCAGCTGCACAGTACAGCATTGACTTCAAAATTTCTGTTGTCATTATGAGACATGTTCCATTGGAATTGATTTGTAAGTCTCCTGTTATAAGACCAACATTATCAAACTTTTCTTTGAATTCTCTAAACTTTTGATTAGAAAGAGCTTTGATGGGAGATGTGTAAATAGTTCTAAAAAGTCAGGATAATTGTTAAAAATCTCAACTTATAATAAACAATTTAAACAGTTATTATCAAACCTTGTCATGTGTTTTTGACTCATAGCAATAGCATATTCTGCAATTGTTGTTTTGCCTGCAGAAGTGTGAGCTGCTACAAACACATCACATTGTTCTTCTAATTTAAGCATGGCTTGCTTTTGGAAATTATCAAGTTCATAGGCAAATTTCATAGCAGGTTCAAGAATTTTTTTGTCAAAATCTGTGACTGGGATATTAATGTCTATTTGTTCAGCCCATTTGGTTTTCAAATTAGTTTTAGGAACTGACTCTGATATTTTAAGAACTGGAATTTTGCTCTCTTTGAAGGGTTCAATAACAGCATCAACATTAGGCAAACTAATTTTTTCATTGTTATGACGATTGACATTCTCTTTATCTTCACTTTCATCATTTGCAGGCCAAAAAGCTATGGAAGATCCCTCTTTGTCTATGACTGACAAAAGATCAATACCATCCTCTTTAACTGAATCTGTATTTGACTTTTCATTCTCTTTACTTGAACCTTTTGGAGTGCAATTATCAGACATAAATTCAATGCCAGACTTGAACCCTTTTGCCAATATTTTTAAATTATTTTCAAAATCCATCTCGATTTGCACATTTGAATCACTACTTTTTGGTTCATCAAAGCCACCCGGCCAAAATAAAAAATTGCTTGCATTTCCTATAAAAAGTAATGCTCATTTCAGGACACGACGGCATGAACTATTACAAATGATTGAATGACCAAGTGTTTTATCTACCTTTAACACCTTCTACAGCAGGCCCAGGTGCTCGGGACATGGACATGGAATTTCTTACATTTTCACCTACACTTTCAATTTCCACTTCCTGTAGCTCACCAAGACAGCCAGTTATTGGATCTCTTTCATACTTAAGAGTTGTTCCAGCAGGAGCTAAATCAGCATGCAAAAGCAATGATACATTTGGTTCTCTGTCCCAATATTGTTGTACTCTGTCGAGTTGATGAATTGGAAGTTTTTCAGGATATACAATGTACTCTTTTAATTCAGTTTTAATATCTGATAATATAGGTGGGGGGCCAAAGGGCATCTATAAATATTATTAAAATTAAGTTTTGATTTCAACTAGTAATAAATATAGCAATTTATAGTCACCTCTAAATAATCTTTTTCATCTGAACCAGCCATTGTGTGCGCATTCAAAACTAGCTACATAAACTTTATTATGCCTTCAACTTGATATAACCATAATCAACAGTTATCTATTACAGTTCATTTGAATCAAGATTTATAGATTCATTTTTAGTTTCGTAAATTATAATGCTAAAAGAATTCAAGCTTATAGTTAAAGATGTTATCCTAGTATTTTTGCGATGCGAAAGCTAATAAAACATAAGTATTTTGATGTGCACTCCGCACAAAAATCTTGAGTATCTCGTCGCCGGAGATTTAATATACGTGTGCACACATGCATACAATACAGTTATATACGTGTGTACTGTGTACGTTACTCTTCTTATATGCGTATCTTTACACCATCTGAGTAAGCCTTCTGCTCATATTATAAACTGAATCATCTGGTAGTCAACAATCCTGTATAATTTTTTGGTATTATTTATGAAGTGAATTCGGGATTGTGCTCTTCAACTTGCATAATCATGTTTTGACGGTGATCAATTGAAATTATTGTGCAGAAAATATTAAAAACGAACAAATAATTATTTGTTTGGACAGCCCAACAGCAGTCAATATAATGACTGAAATTGACTGGCCCTGGCAATACAGTTTTCCTCCTTTTTTCACGTGAGTTTTTATTTTGCATTTTGTATCTACTTATTTCGAAATGGTAAAGTTTTCAAGAAGATTACACATTTTATGGTTATACAACTGATTCATTTTGAACGTATTGTTGATAAAATGGTGTGCTGCAAAGTAGTTCGTATAAATAATAATCATGACTCTTGTGTCAGTTTTGGAAATTTGAGATGGTTAGAGATGATTAAAAATCAATTAATTGAATACATTTTGCAAAACAACATATCGGAATAATGTTCTTCATTTAGGTATGTGTTATAAAGTACCTTAACGTTGTAGACTTCAACCTCATGCTGAAACAAGGGCAAAACAAATTGAAGCATGGAAGAGTTTGATTCTGGAATATTTTCGTACAACAAAACAAGCTCTTCTGGATGTTCGTGAAATTCACAGTAGTCCATTATTTAATAACACTTCTATCGAGAGTATCCTTTTCAAAATTATGATTCTTAGTTAAAATTTGAAAGTAACGTATAAGATTCCTTAATTCAATATATAGGAAAACTACCATCAGAAGTTGTAACATTGATTCTTGATGAATTATCAAAGTCAGGCAATGCTACTCCATTAGACAAATCAAAGCAGCGATGGATTGTTTCATGGCATACACTTGACGAATGGGCTGAAATATTGTACTCTTGGGCACAAGGAGGTGGGTTTATTGGATCAGTTTGTACATTTTATGAACTAACACAAGGAGAGGACACAGTTGATCAAGGTTAAATTTATAAATTAAATGCAAGCTTTAAAATATATATATTTCATTGTGTTTTTTCCTTAAAATTGTACATTGTTTACAGAGTTTCATGGTTTGGACAACGAAGTACTTGTGAGAGCTTTAAGAACATTAGAAGCATCTAAAAAGGCAGAATTAATAATGTTTGATGACAATGAAGGTGTGAAATTCTTCTAAGCCTATGTCATTGATGATAACTTAATATAATTCGTCTTAACGTAATTTTATACATAATTAATCTCTGTATATAATTCACTTGCGATTATGCATTTATATACGTTAATTTAGTTACATAACTACTGCAATAAAACTTTGTTAAAACTATTGACTGCATAACAATTTTTTATGCATACATATTAAAATTATAAGTGTAAGTACTTGAAGATGCATGGAGCATAAGTACTACATTCATAATATCAACATATTTTGACAGTTCAACTTGGCAGAGCTTTTTCTAAACTTCAATATTACAGTCTTGGCACTTGGTATTTGAGCACAATAGAGTTTTTTTGAGTATATTATATAGAAAATAGATTATAGAATATACATTCTAATTACATGTAACATCCTTTGAGGATAAAATACGTATAAAAAAAATCTTTGCAACGCGATCATTGGAAAATTTTCGTAAATTTTCACTGGTATGAAGTACAACAAGTATTTAAAATGAGCATTTAAAAACGTGAAGCAAACGATTTAATCGTCAACTTTTCTCAAGTGAGCAAGTTCTGTTGCCTCTTGTAATTCAATGGCAGCGTCGGCCGAATCGAGCTCTCCCTTGCTCATTTTCTCTACGATTATAGCTGCTAAAGCATCGCACATCACATTCACGGTCGTTCGGAATCGGTCCCTAAAAAAAAATAAAAATTTTCAAGTTGATCAATATAGCAAAAGCTTCGATCGTCAAGTATAGGTAGAAACATGTAATGAAAGACACTTACAAAAGCCAATCGACGGCAAGAATAAGAGTGACGTCCTTGTCGGGCAGGCCAACGGTGTTGAGTACCATGACCATGGTGACGAGACCAGCCTGGGGTATGCCGGCAGCGCCGATACTTGCCGCGGTAGCGGTGATACTGACGCCGATAATGTTGCTGAGGCTCATCGGGATGTGACGTACCTGGGCGATAAAAATCGCGGCTACCGCCTCGTAAAGCGCCGTACCGTCCATATTGATCGTTGCGCCGATCGGCACCACGAATCGCGATATCCTTGGGTCCACTCCCATGTTGTCCATGCACTGGAGCGTTATAGGCAGAGTCGCAGAACTGCAAATTGAAAGAAACAAAACGATCGTCAAAATGTTCATCTTTAGCAACAAGTTGTCGACAAATGCACTGAAAAAAAAATCCTCTTGTAACAAGAAGATTCCTCTTGATACAAGAAGATTTTCTTCTCAAAATAGCTTCAAAAGGAATTCCTCTTGTAACAAGAGGAATCTTTTTGTTACAAGAAGAGTCCTCCTACTACAAGAGGACACCTTCTCGTAAAAAGAGGATTTCTTCTTATTACAAGAGTATTTGTTCAAAATTACTGTCCTCTTATTATAAGAGTACCTACTGTTTTTGTAAGTGTGAAAAAATAAGTTTAATCGCTCTTTGTTTAATAAATTGGCTTTCCTCCCTTGAGGAAAATGTTAGCAAAGTTACAATTAGAATTAGTTGTTGCCACGCGAAAAGGTCTTTCGCATTCAGTTAACAAATCGTGCAGATCAAAATAAAATGTTTATATTGTTAGTCGAGATAAATACCAACTTTCGCATATTACAAAATAGCATGCTTGCGTCTTCTGAATTGTATTTTAAGACTCGACAGAATTATTTATTAAAATTCGTGTTATTTTTTTTTAAATCGATTATCTATCAACTGCCCGAATTCGTCTCACCGAATATAATGAATCTACCGAATATTCGAATACTCAAAAATCAAAAAATTTTAAAGTAAGAATCCACGAAAAACAAAAAAAAAAGCGGAAAAACGTAAACCTAAATATCCGAAAGCTCAGTTGGGTGGCTGCCATAAAATCTGCTGTACAGAAAACCTTGTTGTATAAAAATTTAATCAGAACCGCAAATTGTATATGAAGTGTGATTGTTTCTTGGCAATTTGTAAGTTAGTATGTATCACATCGCGAGTAATTGGCAACCGCGCGTACTGGGTTCGTAAAACAAAGTATATATTCTGCATGTATGTAGACATCGAAGCTTATTGGGTAAACGATAGTTATATCAAATTAGTTGCGATAAATTGCAATAGAAGTGTTATAAAAAAATCTCTCAGGCGTATAAATGTTTTCGGAAAGAGAGAGGGGGGGGGGGGTTGTAAAAATATATTTCGGGGAAATGATCGGCAACGTACAAAATCAAAATTTTTAACTCTCTGTAAAAATCTAAATTATTTTTCTGCCAAAATGAAAAATTTTGCAATTCATTCCGAGGCACATGTTATAATTGCCAAGTTTCATTCTCAAAGTCATAACAACATAAACAACTCTCGTTTTTAATAAAAAAATTAACACAAAACTTTAATAATTACCTTGAGGCTGTTCCAAACGCAGTGACCATAACTTGACTCATTTGGCCGATCGCGCGGAATGGCAATTCCCTCGTGCAAACGAAGAATATTATGGACAAAGTGCCGAAACCATGCAATATCAGTCCGAGCAGCACCGTTAGGAAATACATTCCTAACGATTGGACGATACTTGCAAAATCCTTTACATCTAGGATTTGAGATGCTACCAGGAATGTAACTCCCACGGGTGACAACCTGTTGACAATAAATTCACAAATTAGTCTTATCGTTCATCTAGATACATTTGGCTGTTCGTCATCATTATATAATGTATTTCGACATTCACAATCAATTAAGTGAAAGGACATTTTTCAAGTGGAAATCCTTGTTTTTATATTTTGACGATGATGACAATTATTATGGTCATTTCCAAAGTAATTATAAGTGAGTTAATTTCCAGTCATTAAAACAATCACAACCGAAATGAACGTTTGATTATTATATATCGCGGGTGTCAAAAGTAATTTGAAGTATATACTCCTACCAAATTAATTCCATGTAAAAACCATTTTTCGTAGCATAAAAGAACTCACCAAATGACCCAATTTGTGATGACCATCATAGCTTCCGACAAGGCCGTGAAGAATTCCAACAATGGTTTGCCCTGTTCTCCCATTTTTCCGACTGTTATTCCCATAATAATACCGAAAATAACAAGACCCAAAGTATTTGTGCCATCTCCGTATGATGACGATATTAAATAATCAATCTTCTTCGTTTCTAAAGAAACAAATAATAAATGGTTTATTCAGTAACATCAACTTATTTGTATAAGAAACGTATTTAATAGAAAGTTAAATTTTACCATTCGTGGCATTGGGTGGAGGCGTCAACTCGGTTCGATACTGAAAACGAACGAAAAATAATTTCGTTATATATTTTATTTCATTGTTTCTTAGATAAAAAAAGAGTTAAGGCTTACCTGTTGTAAGCAGGCTTGAACTAAATTAGGTGGGAAAATATTTCTGTAAATAAAAAATAATAAACAATAAAAATTGGTAAATCGCATATTAAATTTTATGCCATTTATAATCTTACGACAGTTTACCTGACTAAATCTAAAAGCGTATCAGTAGTGGTGATGGGTCGTTGCGGAGTTTTGCTCTCATCCGCTTTGTAATCATCCTCATTCCCATAAGTTCCAGGCCGTATCGTCGTAACCAAAATTATGCCAAGAATTACAGCACAAACGGTCGTTGTTGCGTAATAATATATCGATCTCATACCGATCTTACCTGTAGAAACAAGAACGGGTCAGTTTAACGTGTGCAAATTTTTTATTCGCTTCAAAATAGCTGTACAGCATATTTTTTTACTCGATTGAGTTTTCAAAGATTATTACTTCTATTTATTTAAATTAGATTTGATTTTCATAAAAGTTTCTACAGGTTTCAAATTTTTTTTAGTATTTCGAATGGATGTGTATTAAAAAAATTATGAAGCATATACATTTTTCATACATTTGCGTGTCACAAAGTTATCAATAAATAAAAGAAATAATCGAGTAAACTAAATATGATGGGAAATTTGTTGTCGGGACAAAGATCTATTTCTGATTCTTGGCTTCAATTTAATTTTCCGGGTGAAATGATACTTGCTAGTTTCCTTTATTATGTGTTTACATTGTGCGAGTAAAATAGAATTTTCCCGCAAGTAAGTCTCTCAACTTCTTTGATTAACTTTATTTGTACTGTTATGAAGTTAATGGGTACATTAAAAATTCTTCGCCGATAAAGTTGATAAATATTGACAAATTACGTTAAAAAAGCTCATTTGTAAATATAACTGACCTACTTCAAATATGATACGTTTCCATAAATTTCAGGATTTGAAAATTGAGCGCGCAGATATATAGTCTACCTAGATATAACTCGAGCTTTTCCCGGCTTGTCAATGGCTCAAGCTCAGTCTTTTACGATCTGACAAATGAGCGAGAAACGCGATATTTCTCTCGAATAAAATCACAAGCTTCATCTCTTTCCCGAAGTCGAAGCCGCTGAGTTATCGCGTTCTGAATGAAAGCAAAGCATAAAAATAATCTCGACATAGAATTACAATAAAAAGCTTACCGGAAAGACCAAGGTCGAGACTGCCTATGGCGCTAATAATACTGGAGATGATGAGGGGCAGAATAAGAGCTTTGAGCATTCGAAGGAAAAGGTCACCGGGAAACTGGATGTACATGATCTCTCGCTTCGTCCAGGGATTTTCCGCGGACTTGGAGTACTTCAGGGCGAAGCCCAGGCCTATGCCCACGAACACGCCGATCACCGTCATCAACATCAGCGCGTTCTCCGACATGCAGCTCTTCCATCTTTTCGTTCTCGACATTTGTGCTTCTTTGATAGATCAAACTTTGTCGACTTCGATCCTGCAATTTGAAATTATTCTATTGTTTAGATATCGGTGATTAAACAGGTTTAGCACGTTCAAGTACTTCAACTTATTATACCAAGTGCACTTGATTGATAATACAACTAAGCAATTTTTTGTATTAAGGTATTAATAAATTCTAGAACTCATAGACATAAATATATCCACGAGTGTCTAGTGCACAAGAGATAAAGACGTACTGATATGGACTACAAATAAAGCATTCATGGTGATTCAATTTCCGCGAAAAAAAAATCGACGCGAGACTACTACGAAAAAAAAATAATTAAAAAAAAATAGCGATTTGTTGTTGTAATCTCGAAAAGTTAAGAATAGAATAGCGATAAGATTCTCGCCTATAGCGAAGATGGTTTTATTCTCCGCAGAAGCACTATAATTTGCAACTTATAACGAAAACACGTGAGTAATATGTAAAGTCGAGTAGGAAACGTCGCCGGTTTGTTCTTGAATTGAAAAAAAAAACTGAAAAATCATTGAATTTTCAATTCAGCCGTAGCAACGATAATTCTATAAGCGTCTGACATCATCGACGCGACGTAATCTCGGGAAGCATTAGAGAGAGAGAGAGAGAAAAAAAAGTGCCACACAAAGCGCGAGTAAAATATTCCGTACTTTTCGTGTTTCCAAATGCCTAAATGTGAGCGGCTGTTTGCGATAAGAACCGAGAGACAGCGAACAAAAAAAAAATCGCGTGAAACAGTATAAGTGAGGAAGAGACAGAGACGACCCAATTACCGCGGTCACCGAGGAAATGCGTGGTTCGTTTGAATTTTTTTTTATCCAACTTTTTTTTTTATCGTCGTCGCTCCACCCGTCCTCGACCCATCTTTTTTCCTCTTACTCTTCTTTGGGTTTCCGTACATACATACATTGATTAATCGCGTGGACCTCGCGGGTGTCGTCATCGCGTCAATCATCTGGTTTGAACCGGCTTGTTATTCCTAATGCGCGCGCGCGATCGCGCCAAACACTCACCCACGTGTGTAATCCACACTACACACTTTAGTCGTACTGGCATTTTCTCACTCGGTTTATTATTCATTTACGCGTCGCCGCTATACATATGTTCATAAGCGATCGTTTTGCATGACAAGTGGATGTTGCTGGTGGCATACCACCCATCGCATACGCAAGCACTTATAGCCGCGTTTTGCCCACTCCCAACAATAAGTTTTTTCCTCTTGCATGATTAATTAAGCTTTCCGAGTTATTCTCAAGGATTTTTAAGTGGAATCTCGCTCAACGCTTTATTTGACTTCAAGTTCAATCTTCTTTTTTTTTCTTGTTTATTTGTGCACATCATCCGTCTTCGTTAAACAATGTTTTTTTTTTCTTGCAAACGATGCTCAATGATAATAATATCTGATTTCAAGCATAATAATTCTCTGGACAACTTCAACTTCAATTTCAATAAGTTAATTTATGATACTAACAGAAAAGTACTCATCTCAAGTAGGCTAAATATATCGATGTGTTCCTATCAAGTAATGGTCAGATTCTTCTCTCTCGGAAATTTTGCATTATCGATAACCAATCGTTACGCATGTGCAGCGCGTAAGTCTAATCATTATTTTTTTAAGCACGTATTCGTTTGATTGACGTTACAATTAAAAATAAGCAAATTTCGATTCACGCGAATGGAAACGAATAAAATTATAAACATTGCGTAAGTCGATGGGATCCGATTTCATTTCAAAAACCGAAACGGCTTCTAACGAGAAGCTGCTGTGAATTTATAATTTTCTTTTCTCTCTCTAGCGGTTCATCAATAACGACCTTCTATGGAGTGGTTGATTGGATATTCATGAGGCTTTTTTATCATTACTATAGCATTGGCAAATGGAAACAGGGAGAGAGAGAAAAACGTTTTCTATGGATAAATTTTAGAAATATTCTAACGAGCAAAATTGAAATCATAAAAAAATAATCTAAGGCAAACGCAATTTGTCAGCAAAATCGAATTGCTCGTAGAACATAGATCTATAATATATTTCTCTAGTTCGACGCCAGCACGTGCTCGAGATAGCGGTTTCTAGTGCCGCCGACTATACGATTTGGCAAAGCTTCACAATCCGTATATCGACACCTACAACAGCCTATACTACATTTATCTATTTCTATCGTACATTATCTTTTTAATTTTAGATTAGGTCGGCTTCAATTTTTTTTCTTTAATTTTGCTTTTTTTAGTAAACGCATGTATCTAAGTCGTTATCGTTGGAGCACTTTTTTAAAAACAAGTCTGATAATATTAATGAGATATGTAAAAGATATAGAGCAATAATGAGGGGAACTCGTTCAAAATCAACAGATAAATCACATTGAAATTATACCTATTGTTACAACGACTCATTATTGACAAATGAAAACTCTAGTGAACGAAAAGTTAAAGTCCTAAATGTCAAACATCATGTTATCTATTAAAATGAGTATGGCTTTACGAATATTCAAATTCAAGTGTCTCAGCAGTAAATAGCACATCTGCATATCTTAAAAGAGATAACAATTTCTACATAGCAATATATCGTTTATTTTTCATTTAAATTGAATTCGCGAGCCTGCATTGGCGAATTGTATAGCTGTTGTGTTTTCTTTAAGTCATTTTATTAGTAATCTACTTTAATCCATCGCTCTCAAATCAGCGAAAGAGAAAGAGAGAAAGAAAATAACACCAATGTGCACTTGGCGACGTGCAATCTTTATCAATTTTTTTTTCTGTCTCCTCCGCGACATCGCGTGCCTCAGGCAATTGGATGAAATACACGCCTGGGTTCATAACAGCTTGTATATACTTATAACAGCGATAATACGGAGACAATTCAAGCTTTGATTGAGCTTTTAATGAGACAGGAAAAAACGATTTATAGGAATTTTTCGCAATAAACGAAACTAGGAAATGAAAAAATTCGAATTGAATAATAAAAATATATTTGATGAGAATTATAATGTTAAACTATACTGTTTATCAGAAGCTTGTGTCACTTGCAAAAGCAGAAAATTATAAAATAACACGATTGGATTATTCTTGACGATGACTGTCTTTTTGGTGTTGATTGAAGTGCCATGAAACAAACATCGATAAGTAATCACAAACGTTGTAGACATAATTCACCATTTTACCATATTCAAAAAAAGTGGAAAAACCAGACTTATCTGTTGGCTGGGATAAGCAATTACAATATTTCGCAAGTGTGTGGTTGCCGGTGATACTTCGAATATTGTTCGAGATGTTATTTTTCAGCACGTTTAACAATTATACAATATCTCGCGTATGTATATGTCCAATTCCACAAAAAAACTCGATTAATTCGGCACCGGTTCTAAAAAAAGTCAAATTGAATCGACGCTCCT
>JAWWMK010000008.1:16866136-16918975 GCA_035047105.1 Galeopsomyia nigrocyanea | reverse complement strand
AAGAGCGTGCACCCGTTTTGAAAAGTCGCCCCAACTTTCTCGAATTGTGACAGTTTTTTTGTGGATTTGCTCATATAGCTTTTTGAACAAGTTCGAGTTTCATTACTATGCGAATGCATTTCAATACATTGTAGTATGGTACTGCTCGGGATTGTCTATCGGTGGAGCGGTCGATTAGCATTTTATTGATCGCTGCTTCGAACGTGTCGTTTAAAATTCCGACGTTGTTATTTTGCTCGCGTGCGCGTCTGACCATATCGGGATGTTTCTACTGATTTGATGAGTTGTACCTTTTTTTTGTTCGACTATTGTCGACTATTCGATTTTATTTTGTTTTTTTTTATTTCTCATTATCGTTGAAAACTAAAAACTATATACAATAAAAATCGACCTTGGCATTGTTTGCAATCCGTTGCACAGCGGCGACATCGACATCTGGAGATGAGAAAACGTCGAGCGAGCAAGAGGCAGGAGGCGGCGGTGGCGGCTTCGCGAGAAAAGAAAGGAAAGTGAACTCGGCCGCGAATCCGAATAAGCCGAACGAGGACAAATCAGCCACATCGATAGGTAAACGACGACCTCGGACTGTCACTTGTTACATTTGCGGACGAGAATTTGGCACCGCCAGTTTTCCCATTCACGAGCCCAAGTGTTTACAGGTACTTTTTTCTTTATCTCTGATTACAAATCTTTATTTCTCATACTTCATTTCTGTTGTCTATTAGCCTAAGAGTTACGTGATTTCTTCTTTTTTTTTGCCGAGCACATATAATAATCATCTCGTTACATATTGAATGAGACTATCGATTCTACATGTCAATCTCAAGACACTGTGCACGCGTTAATTATTCATTATTCAAACGAGACACAATTCCTCTTCGAACAAAGATCTTGTTTTCATATTATCCCGATGCTCGAATTGAAAATTTGACGAATAACGTGACTGATGTATAACGATTTGATTTCGGTGCGACCGTGTAGAAATGGCACCGGGAAAATAAAGCACTGCCAAGCTCGCAGCGTCGCAACGTCCCGCAACGACCAAACGTTCCCATTGATCACGAGGATTGGAATACTGCAGCATGGGAGCACAGTCAGGTAACGGCACATCAACTCTGACAACTCTTCGTTTTCGTCTTCGACTTCTTATATGTGTAAACTGAAAAAGTACTGAATTATTTTTTTTTTTTCGATTCTTATTATTCTTAAAAACACGCCATTGCATGCTCGATGCTACGTACACGATGTTTCAATTTGTAATCTTGTTTTTTTGATTATTTTTTGTTAAGAGCACGTAATATTCTTAAATGTCGTTGTTTAAATGAACGTTGCACCACGATTATCTGTAAAATGAAATAACTACACTGCACTCTATATAGACGTTTTTTTTTTTTATCAAAACCATTTAATCATGTGATTAAGAAAAGTTCGATATCATTTAAATGTTCAAGGCGCTCCTGATTCCGTGTTCAAAGTGCAAAAGAACTTTTCTGCCCGATCGATTAGCTATTCACGAAAGAAATTGCCGAGTCCCAAATAAGGTATTTTACTAGTGTCTATAAATAGCGTCCTATAGTCGGATTTAGCACACTTGAACTCTTTTCGACACACAGTGTAAGCAAAAATTGTGAAATTTCACGGTTAAACATTTCCTTTGTTTTCTTTTTTCTTTTTTTGTACAGCCGTTTGTGTATTGATTGAAAATTATCTAGAGTGCATATTGTATGCGAGAAATGCATTGATTATCGTGGACATCATGAATCACACATCATTTTTTCATCTTCATTATATGATTATACATTATTGATTTCAATCGATATTTTATTTTTTTCTATCATTCGTAACATTCTTTACTTTCTTACAATAAGATTAATCAACGATCGCTATAAAATTGAGTGAAGATCTTATATGTATATAAATTTGTACAAAGTAACTTGAAGTGTTTTTGTAAGACTTTTGTAATGTTTCACTATAACTTTCAACATGTATTAATCATATAGATATTGAACAATTTTTCAATTATTTATTTTGTCAAAGAATTATTGAAAAAAGTCTGTACGCCTTTTTCTATTTAAAAAAAGTACATTCTTTTTCACATTGATGTTTGATTAATAACAGCAATAACAATCTTGATTTTGAAAAAAAAAGTTTTTATCAATGAGACTTTTTTAAATAATTTTTTCAACGTAAAGATAGAAACTAGATGAAAGAATGATATTTTTATCAAAACGAATGTATGTTTCGGGAATCACTTCGACAATCGCAATATAATATTATTGTATAATCAAAAAGTGAGAAAGTAATAAAAAAACACTTTCAAATCAAATGTTCTTTCTGTATATGAAAAACAACCTGCTTTATTTAATAATTTTTTTCTATCTGAATAATGTGCATCGATAACAAAGAAAAATTACGACAATATTATTTTAATTATTCGAATACAACGCACACGTGACGAGAAAGAGGTGCATCCATAAGGCATAATATTAATATCGAAAGAGAAAAAAAAACCAAGACATTGATTGTTCAAGGGTGGCACCACACACAACAGTAACTACAACAGAGCTCAGGCTCTGAGTAGCAGCGAGCTGCAGCGAATGGACATAACGAACTTGTTGTCACGAAGAAATAACGAGGCCGCGGACGATCAGAGCACAGTCGGGCAGATGTCGGCGCGAATAAAGCCAAGTCGTATCGCGGTGAGAATGGACGCAGCACGGAAAATCGCCTGATATACATGTGCAGCCCGCGTTTATCTGTATTGGAACGCTATATCTCGCACACACACACATTGCATCAGGCAAATTATATCAATAAACATCGATATTTTTGTCTTTTCTCATTTTTTTTTTACATAGACTTCGTCTCTAGCTTAACTATACTTCTTCAACGGTCCTCGTCTTATCGTTTCTTCATCATTCGATTTTAATGATAATATGGACACGTATACACACAACCGAACCCGACATGTGTAAATATTGTCGTTTTTATATGAATTTGCAATTATATTAATAAAATTCGCATCTTATCCGAGATTCTCATTGTCATTTCTCTCATTTCCAATGTACAAGTAAATAAATCATATCACTGGACTTTCACTTGTCGAAAACAACAATTGCGAATACGCGTTACAAAAGCTCGATGGAACATTCGAAGGAATATTGAAAGAAAAGCTTTGATTGATAGTTTTTTCATAGGTGCGCTCGTGACTCACATTTCTAATCACCGGTGAAAATCTAAGCCGTATATGACACTAGGGTATATCTATTTATGACAATAGAGCTAGAATCGATCATAGGGTAACTCGACGCGCATACTAAGTTACGTCCTTGCTTATATCGAGGTAACTTCGTGACTGTGCAATCTATTATATTTTGCATTGGACGCTTTTATTGATACGCAATGTGAGGACGATAATTTCGGTTACTGCGAGGGGATGTACTCTAATTGTTTCTAAAGTACCTGAAATCAATTGAAAATTTCAATTAATGCAAATTATTCTAGAGGGTGATATAACATCGATTTTTGATGACTGTTTTAGAATGTTTCTCGCAGATCGTAGTATAGGTCGTCGGGTTGGTGGAACAAAAGTACACCTCCAATTCATGGATCAACAAAATGCCACCTCCAAACCGTTGGCGAAAAAAAAGACACCTCCAATTTTTCAATCACAAAAAGACACCTCCAACTTTTCAATTTTTATAAGACACGTCCCAAATGATAATTTTATTTTTCTTATCCATTTTTTTTCTAACATCAGAAAAAAATGTTCCGATTATTGCATGCAGGATCGTAAGATTGCGATGTGAAAATTGAAAAAGTAAATTGTAAGATTAATAAAATAGTCACCATTAAAATAATTTTGTTGAGATTTCTGCAATCTACGACACTAGTTACCTTGAATGTACTGTTATTACGTTTAGTTATTTTATTATTTATTATATTACTGACATACGTATATATATATATATATGCCTTCTTTATTTATTATTTAAAGTGAAATTCAATATATTATTTAAATTAAAAACTGGACTGTCAACTCAAATTTGAAAATGATGCTTGCAATATTATAAAAATTGATTGAATAAAAAATTGGCTTTAACTAATCCATATGGTGAAATAATTTATTGTCAATGATCGGAACATTCGTCTTTAATATTAGAAAAAAAAATTGATAAGAAAAATAAAATAAAATTATCATTTTGGATGTGTCTTATAAAAATTGAAAAGTTGGAGGTGTCTTTTTGTGATTGAAAAATTGGAGGTGTCTTTTTTTGGTTGGCGAAATTGGAGGTGTCTTTTTTTTTCGCCAACGGTTTGGAGGTGGCATTTTGTTTATCCACGAATTGGAGGTGTACTTTTGTTCCACCAACCCGACGAGGTGTATTTATATTATTATCACTGCAATAGTGTTTTGAGGGAACGGAGTACTGGTAATGATCGATATGAGTACGTAAACCTTTTATTATAACAAAATTGAGTTTTGATGAAAAGCAATGACCGAATATTTAACAACAATAACAAAGTCAGGTAAGTCTGTTTGGACGTGTCATTTATAAAATTACAACTCCCTCTCAACCCCGTCAGACCAACGAGGCAAGCAGCAGCACATAAGTATAAAGCTCGAGCGTGCTTCGGAAAAGCTCTGACCGAGGAGTATACAAGGAAAGAAAATAAAAATCAATATTGAGGTGAGCAGCGCACCCCTTGATTTTTGTCCCACGCGAGAGTGCGATAATCAAGGTTCAGGGCAGCTTCGAAAGAGAAAAAAAAAAAAGAAAGCAAGTATAAAGGTTCGTCGACCCGATGTCGACGCTCCAACGTCGTATAATTATTTACGTAGTACGTGCGGTCTCATGCAGTCCACTCGCGCGTCGAGGTGAGCAATTGACGTGCAGGCCCGCGCGCGAGGATATATATATATATACATATATAAGGTATAACACAGACACGGATTAGCCAGTTACAAAATCATTCCAATCGCTCGCGGCGCGCGTTAAACTCGGTCGAGCCGGTATACACAACCTTATCGATCGTTTCCGCGAATCGTGTACACCTCTATATATCTTCAAAGCAGCTTTAATTGCATTTTCGTCTGAGAAGGCGCTGAACTTTACCGACTGTCTGTTTTGATGTGTACCAAATTTAGAAAGATGCTGTTCTGAACAATTTTACGATATTTTTTTATAATCGATATTTTATAGATAAAAATTATTGCATTGATCAAACTTATAGTATTCAAGCATTTTTCTTGTGTATACACAAAATGAAACCTTAATTGTCTTATTTTATTGGCGAAAAAATAGTAACGAATTAACAATAGCATGTGTAACATTGCGTTGGAATCTATCGGCCGATAAAACGTTTAATTAGCTTTCGATACATTTTTTTCAGATTAAATCATCAGCGTCAGGATCAAGCACCAACTGAGTTTTTTTGCCTCGTATTTTGCTACGTAATAATTTCCATTTTATTTCGATTGTAATTGATGTTAGTTATTGACCAGTTAGATAATACGTAAAATATATGCTGAAGTCAAAAACACACACCATCGGTCATTGTAAAATACCACTTTATTTATTTTGATCAATCCAGACTTAAAACCATGAAATTAAAATTTCGTCAACTTTTTTGCTCCCCCTTATATTTGGCAGTCTGAATAAATTGAAAATTGTTTTCCCACAGAAATCCCCGTCTATTCAAATTCGTACAAGTCGGCGGTTAGCAGGAATTCCAAGCTCGTGAGCTTTCGTGCCTCGTGGCTCCGTAGTATAATGCGAATCTTTTTATGGCGTTGAATTTATGAGTCAAGCGATCTGAATGGGAGGCACGGCATTCGAGCGAGCGACGGAGAAAAAAAAAGTAAGCTCGCGTGCAAATAGCTGCGGCAATCTTTATTTTACTTTGGGCTTGTTTAATTAAATTTATGAGACTTTTGTCAATAAATAAATTTAAAAAAAAATCATAATGCTGTCAGCAAAATCACTTTTTCCTCGTCGTTTTATTTGAAGTATTTTGTAACCTTGATGAAAGAATTATAAATGGGCTGGTTAGTAAAATTTACTAATTGATTATTTTTACCTCAAATGTATTTTGATATAAAGTATTATACGATACCGCAGTGGTTACAAAATAAAAAAAAGTAGTACATACGTTGGGAGTAAATATTGCTCCCAAATTAATTTTTGATCTATAAAAGATGAAGATCCTGTGTAATGATGATTACGCTCTTTCGAAAGAGACTTTTATCGTATGTACGACCGGCAGCGAGGGTGAAAGTGCCGCTTTGAAAAGAAACAGAAGGGGCTTGAATAATTAATTTTATCGCTCTATATTATAGAGGGTGCGAGTGTTCACGACAAAACTTCATTAGAATTAATTGTTAAATGCCCAAATGCCCGTTTTTTTTATTTATGAGAAACCTGTTATCAAATACGACAAATATTCATGCATAAAAATTAATTCATGAAACGCCAAAAAAGGTGAGTCATAGAATACAATTTTACAATTCGATGCAAGCGTAATTGCAAGAGAATAATTAATTCCATCAATACATATTAGAAGAAATATATCAACAATTCCAGTTTATTGTATTATATGAATGAAAATGATTTTCGCTCAAAGAATATTGGCAATAAATAAAATTGTAAGCCGCACAGTAAATTGCGAATTGCGAAACAGTGAATTTCGCATGATCCGCAAAATAATTCAAAAGTCAGTGAGGTGTCGCTACATTCGGTTCGACTGGCGCCCTCCATCGTCTTGGAATAGCAACCCTCCGAGGTATGTATATACACATGCATATGAGTGTACGTGTATGTGTGCCGGCCGAGTCAACGTCTCTCTTCTTTCTCTCTCTACAGCTGCTCTCTCTCTCTCTCTCTTTCGTTGCTCCGCGCGCCGCGAGTGACGTTCAGCAGCAGCAGCTCCCTCCGTCCCCGTAGCTGCAGACAGGAGTCCTGTCGTTCTTTCCCAGGGAGTCCGCCATTGTTGGCGCACGTATATTTTCAAGCAGGCCTGCCGTAATCCAACAACATCCAAGATGGTACGTAGCCACTCTTCCAAATATTTCCCGACAAAGCTTCCTCGAGTCCTGGTTCGACTGAAGCGCACAATATTTGCCATCCCGAAGGCCCGGCACCCGCTGGAAATTCGGAAAAACTAACCGATTGCTCGGGGTTGCGCAACTCCTACCTCTCGTGCCCTCGCGCTCACACCCTGTTCTTCACTTTCCTGTTTCATCGTCTGGAGCAATAGCTCTTGCCACCTTCTGCCTCTCAATTTTTGCCCAGCTCCAGAACCGTTGTCAACGAGATTCCCGATGCTGCTTTGCCTCCTCGTCAGGCCAGACGAGAACACTTGCAACGTGTACTCTATTATAGATGCACATGCTAGAACCGTTATTCGCGATTGTCTTCGCTTCCGCATTAGCACACCTTTCTCGAGTACGTCAAACGAAAATTGCAAGCAACTTGTCGGCCCGCGAACCACGTGGACGTCGTTGGTTGAAGCGACGCACCAGTTGAGGTTAAAAAAAGATGTTGTCCATTCGTTCGTTCGAGAATACGCCAAGTACAATTATTTCGGCAAAAATGAATCGAACTCGAGGTACTTTCATTGTAGTTCGCTGCTTCCCTGTTATTTCCATCCTAATTCCACGGTTTTCCAATTTCGCCCGCCTGCATGACACACTTCACTAATTCCATCTTGATTGATTTCAGGTGAACTTCACGGTAGACGAGATCCGTGTGATGATGGACAAAAAGAAGAACATCAGGAACATGTCCGTCATTGCTCACGTGGATCACGGAAAATCAACATTGACTGACTCCCTTGTGTCCAAGGCTGGTATCATTGCTGGTGCTAAGGCTGGAGAAACCCGTTTCACTGACACCCGAAAAGATGAACAGGAAAGATGCATCACCATCAAATCCACGTAAGTTACTTTTAACATTGCTCAACCTGTGGCAATCTGCTGTACTTGGTGTGCCATATGTAACAGAAAACATTTTATCCTCTAGGGCTATCTCTATGTTCTTTGCGCTTGAACCCAAGGATTTGGTTTTCATTACCAACCCTGACCAACGTGACAAAGATGAGGGAGGTTTCTTGATCAATCTTATCGATTCTCCTGGGCACGTTGACTTCTCCAGTGAAGTCACAGCTGCTCTCCGTGTCACTGATGGAGCTCTTGTTGTTGTTGATTGTGTTTCTGGTGAGCACAACTTTCTATATTAGTGAGAAGTTTCTTTCTAAGACTATTACTATTTTGATTGTTTTTTTCTTTAAATCTTTATTTTTGTCTAGGTGTGTGTGTACAAACTGAAACTGTGTTGCGTCAAGCCATTGCTGAGCGTATCAAGCCTGTTCTTTTCATGAACAAGATGGACCGTGCTCTTTTGGAACTCCAACTGGACAGTGAAGATCTTTATCAGACTTTCCAGCGTATTGTTGAAAATGTTAACGTTATCATTGCTACATACTCCGACGATGATGGACCTATGGGTGAAGTTCGTGTAAGTAGCTTATTCATTGTTTTATTTTCTTAAATACTTTTTTTCAAATGATGATTGTTCTATCACAGACCTGTTCTGAAAATATTTGACAGACATAAAGAACGGCCAACTGAGTATATAGATTGTACAAGCACCACCGTGTGGATAAAATGAATCAATATATTCATTTATTTATTTATTTGCAGGTTGATCCTAGTAAAGGTTCAGTTGGTTTTGGATCTGGTCTTCATGGGTGGGCTTTCACCCTGAAACAGTTCTCCGAGATGTACGCAGAGAAGTTCGGTGTTGACACCGTTAAGATGATGAACAGACTTTGGGGAGAGTCCTTCTTCAATCCTAAAACAAAGAAATGGAGCAAGCAGAAGGAAGCTGACAACAAGCGTTCCTTCTGTATGTACGTCTTGGACCCTATCTACAAGGTAATAATCATAGTTTTTATATTTTTATAATCCTTCTAGCACATTAGCGTCTCTCTGTAGTGCGGAAAAGGTTGCCTTCTTTTGAAGTCAACTGATTCGCGCACTTCGACAGTGCAGACAGTGCGATAATAGAAGGAGATTAAATATTATGAGACTTAACAGTCACGTGATTGGCGATTAAGTCTAAACGCTACCATTGAGCCTCTATCCTTATGCTCGATAATGATACGCTACGACTTTTTGCTACAGCTCTACAAGATAAAATAAATATTGATTTCCAAACTTCGCAGTTAATAATCGTGAATTTTGTGTACTTTTACAGGTCTTTGACTGCATTATGAATTACAAGAAAGACGAATGCGAAGGTCTACTTAAGAAATTGGGCATTGTACTCAAGCCTGAAGATAAAGATAAGGATGGAAAAGCTCTCCTCAAGGTAATTTTGATTACTCACTTTTTTCTACTTCTTTTTCATGACATTTTTTTTACTCAAGTGATGATTGTTCTGCATAATATTTCTGACACCTCTTCTGATTAATAATGAAAGAGACAGAGAACTTATTCTGATAATTTTTTTTTCATCCCGTGAGTTTATTCCAAAAAATGTTATTATTCTTGTGGATTTTAACTTTATTGTCTTTTTTAGGTTGTCATGCGTACCTGGTTGCCAGCTGGTGAAGCTTTACTTCAGATGATTGCCATTCACTTACCATCTCCAGTAACAGCTCAGAAGTACAGAATGGAAATGTTGTACGAAGGACCTCATGACGACGAAGCTGCCGTTGGTATTAAGGTAATAATAATCCTTCTAACTACTTTTGTAAAGTTTTTGTTCAAAATAATGCAATTGAGTATGATGATTGTTCTATCACAGACCTGTTCTGAAAATATTTGACAGACGTAAAGAACGGCCAACTGATTTTCATTGATTGAAAAAAATTTTGAATTTAAAATCAATTTATACTTCAAATATTAATTAGAAATTTTTTTATTTCAGAACTGTGATCCCAACGGTCCTCTTATGATGTACGTTTCCAAAATGGTACCGACGTCTGACAAGGGTCGTTTCTACGCCTTTGGACGTGTCTTCTCTGGAAAAGTATCTACTGGTATGAAGGCTCGTATCATGGGACCTAACTTCCAGCCAGGCAAGAAGGAAGATTTGTATGAAAAAGCCATCCAACGCACAATCCTCATGATGGGTCGTTATGTTGAAGCCATCGAAGATGTTCCATCTGGTGAGTTGAATTAGAGATTTACATATCGGTATCATAACGCAAACGTTTTTAATGCATTGCATGATGATAATACACAGACCTGTACAGAAAATACTTGTTAGAAAAAAATATAATCTGACATTAGCATTGATGATAATTATATTATTATCATTTCTTTTCTTATTACATACTGATAATTAAGATATTTGACTTTCTATTCCAGGTAACATTTGCGGTCTTGTCGGTGTCGATCAATTCTTGGTCAAGACCGGAACCATCACCACCTACAAGGAAGCTCATAACATGAAAGTCATGAAATTCTCCGTGTCACCTGTCGTGCGTGTCGCTGTTGAGCCGAAGAACCCAGCTGATCTGCCCAAGCTTGTAGAAGGTATAGTTAAAAACAATCGCCTTAATCAATTTTTTCTTGCGTAAATGATGAAAACTTTTTTGAGCACTGGGTTATGAACTACCGTGATTAGCGTTGACACCTGACACTTTTATTATTAGATAGTAAAATCAATTGTTGTCATTTTTCAATTAGGTCATTAACGTTAAATTCAATTTTTAGGTCTGAAACGTTTGGCCAAATCCGATCCTATGGTTCAATGTATCATTGAAGAATCTGGTGAACACATTATTGCTGGTGCTGGAGAGTTGCATCTTGAGATTTGCTTGAAAGATCTTGAGGAAGATCACGCTTGCATTCCCATTAAGAAGTCGGATCCAGTTGTATCATACAGAGAAACAGTTTCGGAAGAGTCGGACCAGATGTGCTTGTCCAAATCTCCCAATAAGCACAATCGTCTGTTCATGAAAGCCCAGCCTATGCCTGACGGTCTTGCTGAAGATATTGATAATGTAAGTATTATATATTGATAAGTAAATGACTTTCGTTGTAATGAAAAGTTAAATTTGAATTTGCATGGTTTCCATTCTGTTGATAGTAGAAACATGTTGATAAATTATCAACTCACGTGTAATGATGAACGTTCTAAAAATATTTCTGACACCTCTTCTGAATAACTTTGATAGAGGCTTTGAACAGAATCTGATATAATTGCTTCTAAATAGCGTTGCTTATAATGTATCTTTACAACCATTAGTTATACTACACACAATTAACAAAATGAATTTGTATACTTTAGGGTGATGTCAACCCAAGAGACGACTTCAAGGTACGTGCTCGTTACTTGAGCGAGAAGTACGACTACGACCTCACAGAGGCCAGGAAGATCTGGTGCTTCGGTCCCGACGGAACTGGACCCAACATCCTTGTCGACTGCACAAAGGGAGTGCAATACCTCAATGAAATTAAGGATTCTGTGGTCGCTGGATTCCAGTGGGCCTCGAAAGAGGGTGTCCTCTCTGAAGAGAATCTGCGAGGTGTTCGTTTCAACATCTATGATGTTACGTTACACGCTGACGCTATTCACAGAGGTGGTGGACAAATCATCCCCACGACGAGACGTTGTCTCTACGCCTGCTTACTCACTGCCGCACCAAGACTTATGGAGCCTGTATATCTCTGTGAAATTCAAGTACGTATTCTGCAACCTACGCAATAATGTTTCCATGAACATTAACATCAGTTTGCTGTTATGTAAATATTCTCAAACGTTGCAATACAACGTTTACAAGTTTTTTGCTAAGTTTAAAAGTGAAATTCACATGATGAAAGCTCTTTTGAGCACTGGGTTATGAATCACCGTGATTATCGTTGACAACCTGATGAATTTGTTTTTTTATTTATTTTTTCACGTGCTAACGAAATATAGAATGAGCGTCCTAACGGTCTCGATAAATTTAATTTGTATAGTGTCCCGAAGTCGCCGTGGGTGGTATCTATGGTGTGCTCAATCGTAGACGTGGTCACGTATTTGAGGAACAACAAGTGGCTGGTACACCTATGTTCGTCGTCAAGGCATACCTTCCTGTCAACGAATCCTTTGGATTCACTGCTGACCTGCGTTCCAACACGGGAGGACAAGCCTTCCCACAGTGCGTCTTCGACCACTGGCAAATCTTACCCGGTGACCCACTGGATGCTGGCACCCGACCATACCAAGTTGTACAGGTAATTCAATCATTGAATTATTTGAGCATTTATGCCATTCCACGATCATAACTGATGACTACGGCTTTTTATAGCCTTGTTATTTTTAAATTCGTGGAAAATTAAATTTGTTTTTTAAGTTTCGGTTTGCCAGTTAATAATCTGGTTTGCCTGAATAGGGAAGCATACATTATACTTTTTTAATGTTTGTTGAAGATCACCCTCCATGGTTTATAAGTTGTAGATTTAAAGCAATCTGAAGATTTAGCCCTCTTCAGATCGCTTTAAACCTACAACTTATTATACTTTTTTGCTCGATATTTTTCTGTCAAACTCATTACAGGTTTTAATTTTATAAATTCATCTTTATTAATTAATTTGATTTTTTTTTGTACAGGACACGCGTAAGAGGAAGGGGCTGAAAGAAGGTCTGCCAGACTTGGCTTCTTACCTCGACAAACTGTAACCCTCACGGATGGATACATCATATTTAAATAATTATTTAAATATTGTAATTCAATTAATATCGCTGGAGCAGTATACGTCTCTACCATCGGCCGTTATATGAACTTTGTTCCTCCGCGCAACATCGTGGAAAATAAAAATTATAAATACAAAACAAAAATATGGACAACTATTATAAATTGTAATTAAAAAGCAGGGATGAAGAAACGGAAAAACTCTTACTTTAGCACGGGGAATACTATTTTATACATTTATTTAATTAAAAAGAATCGCAATAAAAGCTGCCAGTGGCTTTTGTTTTAGAAAAAGAAATTCGATATGTTGTTCTGAAGAACATTATTTTGTAATTTTACCTCTTTATTTTTTACTGTTTGTCCTATTAAGTTGTCCCGTTGAGCTCCCCTGTTTGACTGAATAAAATAAGCAATTCTATTATTTGTGATAAAAAACACTTGATTGAACAAAATGAGCTAATTTACTCAAACACTTGAAAACTAATTTGTTGCAGTGATTTATTATTATATTTCTTTACATTTTGACACTTAACTTTGAGATAACACCTAATGTAACATATAAAATACTTTTACAAAAAAAATTCTTGAGATTTTGGAAAATTATTACATCAATAAACACAGTTTTCATTTCATCGTATTTTCATTATTAGTTAAGTCTGAAAAATTCAAGAAATTTTCATATAAACTTTTCAATTTATTACATTTTAACGTACGTAAACCTTGCCTCACTTATTTACACATTATCATTAATATTATCCACATTTTTTATTTCATTGGAAATTCTACTTTGAATAATTACGTAACATGTGTAATTCCACAAATATAAATTGCGGTGATATTTCCAATTACTTTTAAAATAACAATGGTTTCTTAAATTATAATATTTATAAAAATGTTGATTTTCAGTAGAAGTACAAATATTTTTAAAAAAGTACAACTTATATACGTGTAAAAGAATAAGGATTTTTGTCTAAACTGGATTAATGGTATTTTTGTATATTCCTGCAAGAGATTGAGCAGCCAAGAATATGATATCTTTTCTTGATACTCCAGTCAAGGCACTGTGCCATTCAGTATGAGACACCTAAAAAATGAATTGACTTTTAACAATGGCGACACAAATATTTATTTTCGTTCTAAAGCAGCTGATATAAATCAGAGTAAATGGATAATTTTGTACATGCCTGTAAATTAGCACCCATTAAACTGCCAATCGTAACAGCGAGCCCATCTTTGGAATAATTTTCTGGTGTTGATTCCTGTGCGGTTTCAACTATTTGACTTGGCACAGGTGTCATTTGAGTGAAGGTTTGTAAATTGATGTTCTGTTTGGTGTCTTCCAGAATGATTACTCCCAAATCATACCACTTGCCTTGACCAACTTCTAACAAAAAATTTTCTACTGCTATGATTGGAATGTCAGTTGGAATAGAAGGGATTTTTCGCACAGCAGCTATTCTTTCCTGTGCAGCTTTCACTCCTGCGGCAAAACCAACAGGTTGAGCTGCTTCAAATGTTGTTTCAACTTTTATACCACTGTGAATAATTATTTATAAATATTAGTTAATTACTACAGTAAATAATTATTTCATATTCAAAAGTGGAACTCAATTTATAATATTTATAAATATTTTTACTAGTAGAAACACTCACTTTACTGTTGCATTCCCAAAAACATTTTGGAAAGCTTCTCGCACAGGAGCAATTTTAGCATCCTTGTCAGAAGCAATTACAATTTCAATATCGCCACCAGAATCTGAAATATATATTGCTAAAAATGCACGAATGTATGTTTGAGCATTAACTAACATTGTTTCCAACAGTGGTAGTATGTTTTCATATTTTAAGTGTTATGTCATGGTTTTTTAATATTTGGGCCAACTTTACTTTTCACGTTGGATATTTTTTGTTTTTCACATTTACAGAGAATTTTATGAAGAAAAAAAAATATTGTGTTAAATCAACTTCACAAGCTTCTTTGCCTTTGACAGTAGAAATTCTAACACTGACACTCAGGAATTGTCAAACTTTGAATCAAAACTGGGTAATGGCCATATTTTAAAAATAGAACAGCTTATGTGAGTCAGTTTACAAAGCTAAAATTAAATTCTCAGAATAGTTATGCATCAATTTTTTTGTATGTGTATTTTAAATGAAAATTTGGTGCACTATATGCATAAAAAAAATCTTTTGAAAGTTAAATTGAATAAACAGAAATATGTATCTTGTATAAACATTGTGAAATATGGAAAAATGTGAAAAAAAATTACAATAAGATAAATTAATTTTCAGGACTAAATGGCTGATATTATTAGAATTGAAAAAAAAAGTTATTTATAACTTATTTTGAAAAGATACAGATATTAATAAATTACTTACAAATGAACTCTCGCATCTGAGGATCAAGTGTTGTTATCATGGAATTGACACTACTTTTAGCTTTTTCTGCGACTTTACTCAAAACATTACTATTTGCAACTGTGTCTTTAACCCATGTAAATAAACTTCCTGCCAAAGCCCCAGAATCCATTGTAGGACTATCTGGTGCTATTAATACTTGTGGGCCTCCTGTCATATCATCTGTGGAAGTGGATGAAGTTGGTTGTGAAGTTGTAATGCCTTCTGGTGGTTGCATGGGAGATTTAATAGTTTCATTTTTTATTAATTCTTGTGAATTTATTGAGGAGTTGGCAGAAGTAGCCCCTGAGCTGGTAATGAAACTTGGTAGTGCACTCGGTGGTGCTATATTTATTAAACTTCCAGTCGCATGTGATGTGACAGCTGTTCCTGTAATCCCAAGAGCAAAAGCAACGAGTTTAATACAAGCAGAATGTTACTTTCGAATAATAAAAGTTGTGTACAAGTTGTAATCAATCTGATTAATTAAAAAAACATAGATGTCGCAAGAATTCGAGATACAATGGATATTTGTAATACAAAATTTGCTAACCCGATTTAGATGTTTCTGTCATGGCAATGCTCGAAATCTCTTCTGACTTTTTTTCTACAAATTCGAATCCCGATTCGCCGTTCGATTCATCAGTCATGTTAATGACCCTCCGAAAACTCTTTTTCAAGAAATTCTATAGGAAAAAATTGCGTCTATTCAACTGCGGATATTAAGCTTGGAGGTCGTTGTCTCGTATTATGTCACTTTGTGTCGACGTATCGAGTGAACTGCAACTACGTTGTCAAAATAGACGAGTAAGGCGATGCAATTGTTGAAGTGTATTATTGAAACTTCTTTAAATTGAAACAAACTGCAGCGCTTATTTATTTTTATTTTCTTTATCAGATAACAAAATGTCAACGCCACGTGATGACGTCGTAAACGCGTCAAAAAAAAATATTTTGATGATTTTCTGTGGTGTTGTTGTGAACACGCCCGTAGGTTAATCATCCGTCAACTCAACACCATTGTAAGTCGAGCTTTCAGTTTTTGTGATATCAACAGATGGGTGGCTTCTTCTGTTTTTCCAGCCACAAGTTCATTGTTAATTAAAGTTAAAAAAGGACTAGTAAGGTACGAAATTTGTATATCTTTAGACTTTTATAGACTTCTAAACATTGAGAACGTTATTGATATCTAAGTCATTCATTTATTTAGATTTATATTATTTCATTAAACTATATTAAATTTTGATTGAATATTTTATTTAATTAATGCCGAAAATAGATATCATTTTCATGCTTGGTAATAAAATATTTCATTTTAAGCCGTAAATTAAGCTTTTTAATCAGTCATTATTACCGTGTAAATTCAGGTTAAATGAATTTCAATATTTTAAAGTTTCTTAGCGATATTCTAATTTGCTAATTATTCATGCATATACATTTTTCAGAGTGGCCGCATAACGCATAACACGGTGTAAGTACATTACTTCGTCATCAGCACACCCAAAACAACGACTGCGACAGTGATTGGAAGAAGTGAGATAGAAAATAGAGGTTGACAGATTGGTAAAGATGGCTGACAATAAGGAATTTGTACCGCTCTTCGACAACGACGAGCCTAAAAATGAGATTGATCTTGACGACGATGATAGCGATATTTTTGCCTCTGCAATACAGGTTAATATAAAGTATTACATAGCATGATTTTTTCTATTTCATTTCCTCAAAATTATAGCACAACATATTGCAAAGTATAAATTCAATCAAAAGGCGTATCATATATTAATTTGCTTTTTTATTTAAAAAACTTCATTATTTGTAATTCATAAGTTATATTTATACAAAGATTTACTACATATATTTATATTTTGAAACCTTTACATTTTAAAGAATTTGTTTTGCTCCATTTTACAGTATGTATCCGCCCCTTTTCATTATTGGGAAATCCCCAAATCATTATTTATAGATAAATGGATTCAAATTCTGTAATAATTAGTCAATGCAATTTTAACATGATATAAACAATGATTTTTATTAAGTGTATTAAAATTTGTAGTAATATTAATAATTTAATGATTAGAACTGGATTGAAAAATTCTTTAAAATATTTATACTTAAACTTTTTGATATAACAACATATGAGTAAAGTAAAAATTTATCTTATATTTCCACAATAGGAACAAAGTGCGCATGAAAATGTGTCATCATTCAATGGTGAATCCAATATCCAAACAGAGCTGCCAAAGTTATCGTTGAAGGATGCTACTCAAGATAATTCACTGTCAACACTGTCAAGCCCAGCTGCTCCATCAGGTCCACTTAGTCCTCCTCTAGATCCAATGGGCAGTGATATTGGTGATCTACATGATGTTCCAATCAATGATGAAAGGGAGCCACCAAGTAACATAATTAAATCCCAATCAATGGAAGAAGTAAATTTATATTATATTATATTTTACTTTAATTTAAGTAGTTTACGACAATTTTTCAAATATTTATTTTCTTTGCAAACAGGTGCCAACAGAATCATCTGATATGTTTATGGAAATCACAATTACTTCTCCACAAAAAATGGGTGATGGCATGGGTTCATATGTAGCATACAAAGTTGAAACTAAAACAAATATTCAGATGTACAAAAAAAGGAATTTCAGTGTAATTAGACGATTTAGTGATTTCCTTGGCTTGCATGATAAACTCACTGATAAATACTTACGCAGTGGAAGAATTATACCTCCGGCTCCTGAAAAAAATGTCATTGGTATGTTTGACAGTATCATATTTTTCAGTTTCACGAATTTTCTTAACAATGACATTGAATTGTACTGTCAATAATTCTAATAGGCACTACTAAAGTAAAAATGTCGGGGGAAAAAACTCAAGAACAGAACTCTCTTTCATCGGAATTTATTGAAAGACGCAGAGCAGCTTTGGAACGATTTTTAAATAAAGTAGCAGCACATCCTATTTTCTGTGTGGATCCTGATTTTAGGGAATTTTTAGAAGCAGGTAATTTTTTACGATGATTGTGAATATTTCACATTAAATGTCCAAGTTATACACAGTCATTTGAACCTGTTTTAGAAATGGAATTACCAAAAGCTACAAATACTTCTGCTTTAAGCGGGGCTGGAGTTATGCGGCTATTTAATAAAGTTGGAGAAACAGTTAATAAAATAACATATAAAATGGATGAAAATGATACGGTAGGAACACGCTTTTCGTATTTTGAAACACCTTGCTTTTTCGAGTATAAAATCATTCAACGTTTCTTTTTATGCAGTGGTTCGAAGAAATGGTTACTCACATTGATTCACTTGACACACAACTTCGTAGCTTACATGCCGCTGTAGAAGTTTTAACAAACCAAAGGAAAGAATTGGCCCAATGTACGGATGCTACCGCGCGATCTATTGCCGTCTTGGGACACGGTGAACCTAGTGCATCACTTGGCAGAGCTTTGGCTCAGTTAGCTGAAACGTTGGAGAAAGTTGAATCAGTGAGGAAAGCTCAAGCCAATTGCGATTTGTATCAGTTTGGGGAAATGTTACGGGATTATGTGGCACTTATCGGGGCTATTAAGGTGAGTTTATTTTTATACTTGGATTGCTAATTGATGGAAAGAGGTATCAAATATTTTTATTTTATAGGATGTCTTCCACGAACGAGTGAAGGTCTTTCAAAATTGGCAGCATGCGCAAATGATGCTGAACAAAAAGCGCGAGCAAAAGGCCCGTCTAGAGCAAGCTGGTCGTACAGACAAGACAAGCCAGGCAGCCACCGAAGTGATCGAGTGGGAAGCAAAGGTCGAGCGTGGACAGGAAGAGTTCGACAACATATCTGAAATGATAAGGAAAGAGGTAGAACGTTGTGAGATAATACGAATACAGGACTTTAAAAAACAGTTGACTCAATACCTTGAATTGATGCTGCAACATCAGAATCAGCTCATCAAGCATTGGGAGAGCTTCTTACCAGAAGCTAAAGCCATTGCGTGAGCAATTAACTGAATTATATGTTGAATTTTCGTGTCTACAGCTGATAGTAACACGAAAATAAGCTAATTCAACTAATTTCAGTGTTAACTAAAACCATGGCAGAGTCGGTTTTGAACGATTATCGTGGCTAATGCATTATGTAGAAAGGGAACAATACTGTAACGTTAAAAAACTCTATTTATTAGATAAAAATAATTTGCTATTTTTAGTAGATCTGATATAGTCACAAAATGTTTGTTTTATAATTTATTCAATATAATCAATGCAGCATAATACGATATCATAACGTTTACATTGATTACCAAAATTTATAATGCATAATCGAATTTGGCAGTAAAAAAGGCAGACTTTCAGTGTCTTACGTTTCGTATGTTGTCTCTCTTAGTAGCGGTTAAATTAATGAAATAAAAGTCGTTTTTGTTGCATTTAATATCATGTAAAATAATTAAATCGACACTGTAATATATACATTGTAAATGTTTGAATCTACACTATTACTAGAGGATTTTTCAAAGTTCCAGTATTGTTGTAGTAATTGGGTGAAACTTTTAAGTATATTTTTTTAAGATGATCAATTATTTCCGCCAACCAAATTCGTTAGATTTTTTTTTCAAATAGAGCGCGGTATAGTTAAACACTGATTGCACAACCGGGCAATGTCTAATCATGTATTTCAGATTTTTTTATTATTGATAAAGTATATTTGTACAAGATTTATTGCAATTGAGTTTGTAGTTTTTATTATTTGTATTATTGTTAGTATATATAACTATTTTTATTATCGTATTGTATACATTAAACAATGTTATTAGATAATAAAATTTTCGAAAAATGGAATTTGTATACCACGAATTTTTTTAATGATCAGGTAAAGTTTTCGGTTAATTTAGAGTTTGGTATAACTGCCAAGCTCCATTGTTAATTAAGGAAAGATGCTTTCAAATGAAAATTATCGCAAAGTTCACTAATTATTGTAAATGTAGCACAGCTATTGGAATTGTACATCAGGTGATAATAAAATATTTCAATTTTCAAGTAAAATCAACTACTGATGAAAAAATTTTTTTATTGACGATGAACACCCTTTCAGAAAATAAAAAAGCTCACCGTCTTTTCCGCAATTTATTTGGAGATGGGAATGCGTCGAAATTAGTGCGCGTATGTTCGTCTTGATTGCAGGTATTAATTGTTACCACATTACTCAGTTTTTGTGTGATTTTGCTCGGCAAAACACATGATTTTCAATACGCGCAAGGTCGAAGTTGGACAAATCCTTGTGCGGTTTTAGCTTGAAACACTTTTACGCTTCGTAATGTTCGCTAATTGCGGACGAACTTACGAATCTTCCAGCCACCTTTAAAATTTCAACTAGCTTAGTTATTCTACTGAAAATCCGGATGAAATTATTTTGTTTGATCATTTTTGAAACAAAGATAAGATTATTAGAATAATTGCAAATAAGTACCTGTGGCGGTTGACAACCGATACAAAGTCTCAAATAAAAAAAAAGTCTTAAAAAAACGATATTGATCATTGACGTTCCACAAGCAAGAGAAGCTATAATATAACGTTGAATCCCCAACGCTAGAAGGCTTAACTCTCGCAAAGACGTGGCGCTTTTTGGTGGGATGACGTGATCTCGGATAATGTCTATCCTGCGCTATACGATTCGGCTGTAATGCCGCTTGCGTATATTTTTCCACGAGCATCCGCGGCTACGTGATGGTTGCAGTTTTGCTCGATGGTTTTTATTTGCAATCAGCAGCGTCCGCGGACAGCAGTATTTATCCGACTCTTCTGGCATTAAACTCGTCTCTTGTGTTTCTTTCTCGGTAAGTTGTTTTTCTCGAAGAGACAAATGTTTTTTAATATGATTTTGTCAATTTATTTATGTATTGTAAATTCATAAAGGAAAAAGGAATTGTTAATTCATTACGAAACAACTGATAAGAGGAAAAATGAATACGGTAAAGAGGATACCGCTCGAGGAGGAATTCAAGAAGAATCCCGAACTGAAGCAGGAAGATCTGGATCACCTGATGGACTGGTACTCGAAGCAGCCGCATTTCCCGAAGAACGCCAACAAACTGGACTTGATCATTTTTCTGCACAGCAATTACTATCGGCTGGAGCCGACGAAAACGACCATCGAAAATTTCTTCACCTGCAGGACTCACGTCCCCGAGTTCTTTGCCAACAGAGATCCTTTGGGCTCGAAGGAGCTTCGAGTGGCCATGGGTACTTTGTAAGACAGTTTCGATATGCGATATATATTATGTATATGGCCAATTCCACAAAAAAAGTGCCTTAATTCGGCAGCGTTTTTGAAAATATTCAAACTGAGGGTACGCTCTCAATTTTAGTGTTACGCGATTCTACGGGGCATCAAAAGTTTCGTAATGCTCTTGCCCACCCTCTCCTTTCATGTGACACCCTCTTTTTTGCTTGTGACAGTGTTAAAATCACGCGAGAACTCTGGCATCGATGAAAACGAAAATCTGAGCTTTTCTGGTTTCTTATGGTTTTTTTTTCGATTTTAACAAGGAAGGCAAAATGTTCAGAATCAAATTCCCCGGCTCAAAATACGCCGGAAACCATATTTTATTTTTTTTCTACTCGACATTTTGACCCTTGTAGAGCTCTGAAAACACACAAAATTGATTGAACTTACCAGATTTGCCATTTTATTAGTTTTTTTTTTTACTTTTTATGCATTGTTGTAGTTTAAAAAGCTCTAAAAGCGTCGGAATTTCGAGTAGAAAAAAAACAAAATATGGTTTTCGATGTATTTTGAGGCGTAGATTTCGATTCTGAAGTCAGATTAACGCTATCTTTTTTTATTTTTTGTCAAATTCCAAAAAACTATGGAATTTAGTGTATTATTTTTTGACCGTTTCAAGACTTCTAAGTCCAAAAAAAAGGGTGTCACAAGATTATGCGGCGTGGGGCACTAATGTTTTTAGGTTCTCTTAGTGTTGTAGATTGAGAAAATATAATAATTTCGAGCGTAACCCCGAGTTTTTAATTTGCCAAAACCCGAACGAAATTTTGGCAGTTTTTTTGTGGAATTGGCCATATATCCGTGTTAAAGTTTCGAAAGAGATACTACAAAAGAACGATTGCAGATTGGTGGTGCCGCTGGAACAAAAGACAGCCGAGGGTTACGGGGTGATCTACTCGCGATTGATCAATTTCGAGCCCGAGCGCTTCGTCTACTACGACGGCATGCGCCTCTTCAACATGATCGCCGACTTGTGGACTCTGCAGAACGGCACGATGAAGGGCCACGTGCTCATTTGCGACATTATCGGCGTGCAAATGGTCCACGCTCTTCGAATCAATCCTATCGGCGTGAAGAAATATCTGTATTATCTTCAGGAGGCCGTGCCCATCAGGCTCAAAGCTCTGCATTTCGTGAACACCACCTCCGTCATGGATTTCATACTTGGCCTCATGAAACCGTTCATGAAGAAGGAACTCATGGATATGGTGAGTTTTCGTTCATTCTTGCTTATCATTTGCGACGTCGAACCTTCTTTTTTTTTCTCACGGTACGATGGAGAAAAAAAATTGACGCACGAGTCAGGCGTACAATCATCGATAGATGTCAATCGCTGCGATAATTATAACGTGCGTTTCGCGTCGTGACAAATGTATAATTACGCTCGAGAACTTGTTTTCGCACTTTATCTCGGTTTTCACTGAACATTTCCCGTATTTAGGAAAAATTTTGAGTGCTGGGGAGAAAGTCGTACACACTTTCAGTCCGCAGTTGAGATACGTTGTCTGCGCAAAAAAAAAAGTATTTGTTTGATAAACTTCGACTTTTATTTGAAAGCACTCCAATTGATAGAGATTGAGAACGAGCGATCAATTATTATTGTATTAGTCATTGGTTGAAAACACGAATGAATGATTGCACTTTGTAATCGACAGCTATTCCTACATAACACATTGGAAAGTTTGGAAAAGCATATACCACTGGAGATTCTTCCGAACGAGGCTGGCGGTAAAGCCGGACCGATGATGGATCTTTACGATGCGGTGCTGAAAAACGTGGAAGCGCATCGCGACTTCTTCCTCGACGAAGAGGCGACAATGCGCGTCAACGAAACACTGCGCCCCGGTAAAGCCAAATCAGCCTCGGATATCTTTGGTATTGAAGGCAGCTTCAAGAAACTCGATATAGATTAATTTTTTTTTTTTAGTTTCTCTCTTACGCTATGCTTTATGAGTTCTTCCGTGAAATACTTTTCACGTTTGCAAAGTGAAAATTTATTTAAATCAAAGGAATATTTTTTGAGATATAATTTTTTTTTCAATAAATGCTGTGCATTGATAATTAGTATATTATCAATGTTTTGACGCTTTACTTACTATCAACTATTACTAAGAAAAGTTTGGTACAAAAGGTATTGGTACTTAGTATAAAACTTGATAAGCATTTTTTTTATCAGACTCAAGTTTATTAAGCGTAGATTACATTTATTGGTATATAACATTACTAAGAAAATAAAAAGTATTAGAAACTTTAGCCTTTAGCAATGTTTACACTCTTCAGCTTTAAATCCGATGCATTGTACAAATCACACATATTTCTAAGCATACAAAAAATACAAAATACATCAATTTTTAGAATAACTTGAATTGTTAGACTTGTGCCAATAGTAATCGAATCGATGACGAGTTTTAGTAGCGATTTATTTGTCTTTTTTTCCAATTAAGTTATTGTTAGTACAAAAAATTTTGAATAATTATGTATTTATAGCCTACTTCTTTTCGTTTGATGTTCAAAAATTGATTGCACAATTGTTATTTTTTTGTGTGTTCAGATATTACAATGAGGAAGAAAGTTGTATCTTCGATATTATTTAAATACGTAATTTTATGTCTTTTAAATATGGTAAATTTATTTGATAACATCACAGATAACATTATGTATTTACAATAAAAAAAGAGGAAATCCAAAGAGGAATTATGAAAAAAGTTGCGCAATTTGCAAGTCATAAAATAATTGTGTATGTTCAATTACCGATTGAGAACTTTTTATAATGGCAATTGAATTTAGTGTATCAAATGGCACAAAATAACATCCGCTCGTAAAATGAAATACCTTTGAATTTCCACCCTCTGATTAAATTGAGAAACAATGACCGTTTCCTCGTTGCGCAAAATTAAAGCACTGAATTAAATTCGAACTGAAACTTGAAATATCGTTCATTTTTATCGTCCAGGGATGGATTTCGAAAATTATCACTGGTGTAGTTTATTTGTCTTTGTTCACTGTATAAACGATATCTTGTCCTTAGAATTCTCGCAATTTCCTCGAGTAGCACGATTAGTTGTCTAACATATATTACAAATTATCTTCCGAGGATGAGAGTTTGTCAAAAACGTACAGTTTGAGCTGAGCTTCTTGTCGCTGTGGAATTGACGCAGATTCCGGTTTCACTGTTTGCGAAGCGCATGGTGGCTCAACAGTTCTTTGCAATAGGTTACGATTTAGCTCTGGCATCGAGGCAGTCGGATCCTTCAGAGGCACGGTCACCTCGCGAAGGGAATCTGTCGGCGATGGAGGAAGCACCACTTTCTCGGGAGCGTTTTGAATAAATATCACCCTGAAATTTTATTGTTAAATTCAAACAATTTCACAGAATAATTCGAGTTAAATAAATATTATAGTTGATAAAATTTGAATGAAAGTTTAAGCTCAATATTTTGCAATGTACATTATTTGAATTGACACAAAATTTTAAGTAACCAAATTCATTACTTTTTTTCCGAACTTTACGAATGAATGCCGTTCATTCAATTTATTTTAATGGAATTCATTGTGTGACTCATTTTTAACGTGAAACTTACTGACCTATTGAACGCTCTCCATCGTCTACATAACATTATGTAAGTTTTACATTGGATGTACATGAAGACTAGTCCTCCTGTAGATCCTATCACAACAATAATTAGTTTCATCCAGAAACCCCAGTCGACGTATCCTCTGCGTGCTTCTTCAACAGTTCTCTCTACCAAAACGTACAAAGACCACGCGACACACATTGCCGCAACTGCGTGGAAAGCTACTGCACACCATAATTTGCGGACTTCAGGAGCTGACATTTCCAATTTTTCCCACTGGAAGGAAACAATGATTAACCATTTTTCGCATTTCATTCCAATAAAAATAATTTGCTATTTGTGTTCATCTCATGAAATATAAACACTGAAACTATCTGTAGCAGATTTTTTAGTTTAAGGTCCCTCTACGTATATATATAGCACACCAAAATATATATAGTAAATGGAGAAATTTTTCTCCCTGATTTCGTGTCGAGTACGTATGATAATGCGATAACAAAATTATGATTCGATAAATTAGTTTTGTAGAATTGCATTGATTCAGTTTTGGCTCGTTTGATTAAACTGATTCTTAAAAATAAATTATTGAAAGTTCGCTCCGGATCATAACATTGAGCTGCCATTCATTTTCAATTGTTTAGCCACATAAACAAATATTTTATTGTCCACAGTAACCTAATTTATTATGCATTGTGCATATTGTATCTAATTTGTAACTGTATTGCAGTTGCAGTAGTTGACAATTGTGATGCTAATTTATATTGTTGCATTATAAATTGCGCAAAATAGTAATCGTGTAATAATTAGGAGTGAGCATATAGGCATCCGGCATAAAGATTTTTCAGGTTTGTTTACGCAAGGCTAAACAATTGAAAACAAATGACAGCTCAATATTATGATCCAGAGCGAATTTTCAAAAATTTATTTTAAAGAATCTATTTCATCAAACGAGCCAAAACTAAATCAATGCAATTCTACAAAACTAATTTATAGAACCATATTTTTATTACCTCGTTATCATAAGCACTCGACGCGAAATCAGGAAGACAAATTTCTCCATTTACTATATATATTTTGGTGTGCTATATATATATGTGTAGAAGGACCTTAACAATGAAAGTAACTATTTTACCTCAGAAAATGGCTTTGTTTTGGCGTGCATTATAAAAGTAAATTTACACAATTCACAAGCACGTGTATCTGATGCCTTTATCCATTGCTGAAGACATGCCTGATGTACATATCGTAGACTACCACTACAATAGCAAGGAGCTAGAAGGGGTGCACCTGGTTCTGCCTCACAATGGCATATTCTTCATGAAATTTAATATTCATCACATATTATTATAAAATTGAGTCATCAACACATTATTTTTATGAATTGAAATAATTTTATAGAAGGCACTATAAGATGCACAACATTTTCTCCTACTTATCTATGCAAGTTTCAAATCTTTTTCAACTGTTAATTTTATTTGCTTACCGACAAATATCATGATTGTTTGATGACAATGTGCTGACTGATGAGTGACAATGATCTGGAATCACTGTTACAATAGGTGCATATGCTGGTTCCTGAAAGTATAATTTTTTATTTGTGGTTTATAAAAACTTGTAGAATTGAGTGTGAAAAAAATCTAATTATTATTTTTTCCTACACCAAATTAAGTGATTTGGTTTTATATTACATAAAATATCTATTAAATCTGCTATAAGAATAAGATTTGATCTTGAAACTCAAACATATAAATGGTTTTCATGGCAAACAGCCAATATTTAGAAACTTTGATGTTTAATGGTAAGTATTCATGAAAAAGTATAAATATTTCAACTCATTATTTGTTGTAAAAACACTGTAATAGTTTACAAACATAAGATATAAAATTCATTGCCAGTGGTTAATCAAAATTATTAATATTGTGACAGCTAATAATTTTTTTATTATTTGACCTTTGCATGTAAGACACGGCTATTTGGAATAATTCAAACTGTACTAATCATAGACAATGAGTATAGTAAACTTCACAGCTGAATGATTATTTCACTGACCTACAATATACATTAATATTCAGGCTTTAACATAATTTTCCACGTGGAGTTATTTTTGTGTGACTTGGCTAAGGTCAATATGGATCATTTGTCTGTTTTATTTTAGGCATGTTATGTATTTTCTCATTCTGTTATATATTCTCTCAAATTTTATATACGATTAAAAAATATTACTAACATGACATTCATTTACTTATTAATTTTGTAAGAATTTTTCTAAGTTTAATCTTAGTAATGATATCATTAAATTTTCAAAGGAAAAAAGTCAAAAAGAGCATAAAAATATTTACTTAAAATTTTTTTTTTTCATAAATGGCAAAGAATTGTATTGACATTAAATTTGAAATATTTATTCTGTCAGATAACAGAATGGCTTTTGTATAACATAAGGAAAAAATGAATTTCTTTTTCTAAGCATAATCAATTGCTAAACAAAAATAAACAAGTGATTATGTTGGTCTGATAAGTTTTGAATTGCAACAGTATATTTACCCGCGGTGTCCATTCTGGAGGCTGCTCCTCATTTGCTGGACTGGTGGCACCATTAGCAGATGCCTGCGACTGAGATGGTTGCCAATCGGGTGGATTGACATTGATCTGATGAACAGGCATAACTTTTGGATCACAGGCAAACATGGAAACACTGGTTAATTGAAAAGGTTGCTTAAAAATAATCTGGCAATTGTTCTTCCAGCCCTTCTCCCCAGTGCCATGATTAGCAATCGTTGGCTGGTCTGTTGAACGATGGCAAAAAAGTGCTTGATGTAGGTAACCAATGAAACCACACTGAGCCTGCTGTTGCTGCTCTTGAATGCTCAAAGAAGCAACTATAAGAGGCACAAAAGTAGCATGTTCACGACGGCAGCTGGTGAATTGTCGTAGCTTGCGCGAATGTGTGGCTTTGTCTGTGGATGTTGTTCAAATTGAAATTCAAATTGTCAACGTTGCCTGAGTCATTGCGCCGCATCAAGTATGAGTAGCGTGTGAGACTACACTGCTTACTTAGTTCGCATGCGTTTGCACCCTCTGGCCTTATGATAGGACATAGGAGCAAAGCACAGAGCACATGAGAATTAGACCCTTATAAATTTTCGTAGCATCGAGGATGGCAAAGCTCCCCATGAATCAGTACGTCGCTCTCGAGGTTTCAGACTATCGAGCGGCTCGGCGCACATGACAAGACTGCGATTCACGACTCGTTTTTAGCAAAGCTTGGACGGACGGACTCACACTAGGGCGAAATTTTGAGTGGCGATAGCAACAACAGCAGCCGCTAGTAAATAAACAATCAGACGAGGAGGTTACTCTTTTGCGAGATAGGCCACTCGCGGACACTCCGCTAGTACCTTATACACTCCGGAGGCCGAGTTGGCGTTCAAGAAGGAGACACGCACAACACAGAACAGCTCTCCCTCACGCACAGCTGGCGTGTAGGTGGTGGATGTAATGTAGGTATTAGGTGCGCGCGGTCATACAGCTGTCTTGTCTGGCACTGCTTTTTCTCTCTCCCTCGCAGCCCTCGACCGTCTGTCTCTCAGCCGTTGCCGTGTGCATTCGTGTGCTTTGGGGCTTCTCCGTACTTGCACGCTTTATCGACTCGCCAGTTTTTACAACTCCACTTTCAGTTTCTTCGCTTAAAAGTTCCCGACTCTATAAATATGCAGTTCCCGATGTTGTAAACACACACACTCCCTTGCATTCAGTCGGCAATGTTTGCGTCGAGACATGCACTGATGCACTGCGTCGCGGCGTTACATCGAATCTACTCCATTTGGATACGAAGCACTGCAAAAAGAGCAAGGGAATGAAGCGTCTGACAATGACACTCGCGCAGCGTTATCAAGAGGCTCCTTTGTTTGTGTACTCGTGCAAGAGAAAGAGCGAGCGAGAGAGAGAGGGAGAACGCGGCTCGGTTGTTTTTTTTTCTCCACTTATTAAAGCAGTACAGAGCGCGATTGACGACAACGCACAATGGGATGCGACTGTGAATTGCGTGCGTTATTTAAAAGCTTTGTTGTCGCGCCGCAGCTCTGCTGCTCTCTCTCTCTCTCTCTCTCTCTCACCACTCACAGAGACGCGACGACGACTTTGTGAGCTTTGTTCGCACTAGCAGCTATACTTATAGCTAAAGCTATTATATATGTATGTACCTACAGCTAAACGGGCAACAACAATGCGCGACTACGGCGAACTACACGCTCGAGCGAGTATGATATTGCTTGTCGCTTCCTGCACACGCATGGCCAGGCGGTTTGTCACGTGACTCGCGACTCGCTGGGTACGTTTGACCGCGTCGACGGCTTACGGGCTTAGACGGTATTTAGATGCCTATAACTCTCCGAATAGCTTATTGCTCTTTAAATGGTACCCACTTATAAGATATGCTTACATGCCAGCATGTATTATGTATGCGATTTTAACTGCCTGTCGATCGAAACGCGATGTAACAAAATTGCGACGTGTGAGCGTGTTCTCGCGTCGGCTTTTGATTTTATTGTAATTATAGACGCTTTATCTGCCAGTCGGATTGCGTTAATTGATATTCCAAATACACTTTGAACTTGTAATCAATCTCAAGCTTATATAGAATTCGAGCTTTAGCGAGCTATACTATAGCAGCAATTACGAATTAGTCAATTACTTATCGCGTCGCTATTATATCAACTCATTTGCGCAAAGTAGTAAAAACTGCTGCGATATAAGTACTCTCTCGTAAACTTGAAATAGACGCGCTGATAATCGAATAATGTTTCACTCGTATGAATTTCGCATTTACTGTGGAAATGCAGTGAAGACTTCGATGAAATGAAAAATAACTTTTGCAAGAACGAACGAAGCCGATTTTTCTTTATTAAAATGCTTGTCGTTTTAAATTTATGCATTCAAAGATACGCAATGACGAGTTTTCGAAATATCAAGCCTTGGATGAAACTTGAGGCCATGAAAATTATTGGGAGGCGATTACGCGCGAAGGAACATGTGCATACCTATGGAATATCAAGTACGCCGATAGTGTAGTGCAGCAGCGAGACGTGGAATGACTTGCGAATAAATTTATTTAACTCTCGTCTATTTCCTTTAAAAAAAAACTATTCCTTTGTGCTTTTTTTTCCGTCGCGGTATGTTTATTTCATGATCCGCAAGTTAATAATGCATTTCTTGCAAGATATTGCAACAATGCTGATAATCGTGATCGACGGAGTTTGATAAGAATAATCAAGTGGCGAAATGATAAATACATTTCATTTCATGTAGGTATCAAACTTATTTTCATTCATTCAGGGTTTTATGTTTAAAAGTGTATTGATCCATTAACCGTTTAGAAAGCTTAATCCCTATTTGAATAATCTTTACAAAGCCGTTTTGAATAAGACAGAAAACCTTATCTTGGAGAATGAATATCAATGGTATTGGAGTGAATAAATTTTCAAAGGATTTTTTTCTCTCGAATGTTACAGCTACAAAACTATTTGAATACATTTTACTGAACTTTTATTTTATTATTTGGAACAAGTTTTCCAAATAAAGAACAAAGAGGGATAATCGTTTAAATTAGTAATATTTATTATGTGCACATTTCTTACAAAAATAAGCTGGGTAATGTATGTACATTGAGAACAGTATCAAACAGACAGAATCAATCTTAAGATTTTTAGCACAAGTATGCCTTTAATTTGTTGATGTTTCAAATATTGATATTAAATAAAATTAACTTAACAAAAACGTTCAATTCATTGTCAGATTTATAAGATAAAAGAAAATTAAATACTACTAAATTTTTATGTTTATAAAAAGTAAATTTTAATCTAAATTTCACTAAATATGAAGGCGTATGCATTTACCTAAAGAAATTGCTCTCTGGCAAAGTGCACATTTTTTTTTAGCTTGTGTCATTTTTTTCAAACATCCTAAACAATAAACGTGTCCACAAGGAGTAGACATAGGTGTCATGTTATCGTCTGCAAGACTTTCAAAACATATGGGACATGACAAATTTCCTTTTTTATTTGGCGATTCATTTAATACTAATTGTTTAGTTCTAGTCTTCTCACTTGATTTATCATCTAAAAGTACTGTATCTTCAAGGTTAATAACAACTGCTGCTTTACTGAAAATTGTAAATCTTCATTTATACAATGTGTAAAATGTGAATAAAGGAAGATGCAAGCTTGACTCACTTGGTTCTGCGTAAACTCAAATCTTCCACCTCACCATCAGAATCTTCAGTGGAATCATCTAATGGAATGACAACTTCATCATCATCACTGCCATCAGGATCAGATTCTTCAGTTCTTCTTGGCTGAATTCTTGATAGTCTCAAAGATGTGTTGGAAGGTGAATCCTGAGTTAAGTCTATAATGGCAACTGGATTCGGCAATGGTTTCGGCGCTTTTCGAGATTTAACACGTGGCATGTTTACTGTAAATTATTATATAAAACAAAATTAGAAACGTATTTTTACGAAAAATTTTTTATTTCATCCGCTCGAATTGGTCATGAATCACATACGCAGAATTTTATTTATCAATCGACTAACCTAAAAGTTTGCGCTATTCTCATGTCACGAGAAGGATGCAATGAACTTTTCTTTGTTTGAAAAGAATATTAATCATAAAGTATTCTACTTGACAAACTTAATGGCTACACTTAAAAATTTTAATTTGCGCTAATTGTTGTTTACGAAAAAAGACGCACTGTTCTACGCAATCAACACTTTTGAAGTAAACTGTTTTGACACGGTTGAAATTCAGAACAATTCAGAATAACGATTCATTGTCCAAACAACGGCGCTGAGCCACCAGACGGTACTCATTGTCAGTCGATAAAACAGAATTCACAATTCAAAATTTCGAATGACGTGTTTCGAGACAGCTTTATTTCAAGTACAAAAACTTAACATCATAAATGTATTTTAATTTTCATAAGAAACAATGGATTTTATGAATTTCGATAAGTGATTGCAGTCTGTATTATTGATTGAAGACTAAAATAAATTTATTTTTACGTTATACACATTTGAACATGTTGATTAGAATTCACGTTGACTGAAACTAATGATTTAAAAAATTTAAATGTTGTACAGTGGAGAGAAGTAAGTTCAATGATATTGTTAAACCGTAAACTAGTTTGAAATGAACTATCAAGATAAATTGAAACATTGAATAATTGTCATTTTCACGTTTAGAAAGACACACACAACATGCGAATTGCGATGAGGCAGAATATTATTTGTAACAAAGCAATCGTAAACGTTCATAAATTAAGATACTAATGTCATATTATGTCGTAAAAAATTATAAATGTCATAATAAAAATAATGCGTTAGTGTTAATAAATAGTTAATCAGAAATAAAAGTCAAAAACGATTTAAAAAAAAAACAAGACTAAAACATTACATCGCCTGTCGTAACAAAACCGAAGTTGCTAATAAGCGTAAGTGCAACTTTTTTCAGCTTCTTTGCACAGCTTACATTCTAATTCGTGATCTTCGTCCACCTCGCACTTGGAGCAGATAAGCCGTCCGCAAGGCAACTTGAGCAGAGATCTCGATTTCGAGCAGTACATGCAGTGCTGATCCTCTTCGTCGGAGCTACTGTCCTGTAGTTTGGCGCAACGGCGTTTCTCACACTTTTTCGCGGGTTTACGCTATAAAACAAAATTTTTTATTCCCACGCGTAAGCACAACTCATTGGACAATTGAGTTGCTTATAATACGTTTGAATATTATTCCTCACCTTGGGAGAGGCTGATTTCTGATCGTCAAAGAGATTGCAAGCGTTGGAGGAGCACTTTTGAGGTGTGTAATATCTGAGCTTGTCCGTTGGCGATTGAGAGGTCGCTGAAAAGATGAAAAAACAGCTTGAAATCAACGAAGGATTCAAGGCTGACAACTGAAAGTTGATCGCGGAAAATAGTACTCAGCGGCGACTGACCTCGTCTGGGACGCTCGGCGGATTTGCAGCAATTTTCGCGCACAAGTTTCTTGAGCTCGATCACCGGCTTGACCACCTGTATCATACCGTTGACGTGAGCCTCGAGCTTGTCGTAGACGTTCTTATTATTGGAGCGTCGCTCGTCTACTCTTGCTTGACGCTGCTGCTGCTGTTGCTCTCCGCCGCCGTCGTTCTTGCGCTTGAACCAGGTCTTCGGTGGCACCGGTAGCCCGACGTTGCGCAGACCCTCGATCACTTTGGCCGAGGTCTCGCCCACGGGGATGCCCACACCGATTGCCTGCATGCCAGCACCCATCAAATGCGCTGCCGGTCCCGACAGGAAACTTGCCATCTTTCGTTCTTGATGCTGCGCTTGTTTTTTTTTTTTTCGATCTTCAATTGCCGCGATTGTAACGACGCGCGAACTCGCTTACTTTCTCTCCACACTTTTTCAAACAAGTATTTTTCAATTGAACAATGATCTTCGAGAAACTGCTGACAAATTTAATTGCGAACAAACACGTTCAACGGATTCTGGTGAGCTCGTGATTACAACCAAACTTGACTCGACCAACGGTTGCGAGACACTAAACAGAGGTCGATCGACGTAAATATAAATATGTATACCTTAATTTGAGAGCAAACTAGCCGTTGTGAGAGTTTGCACCTTCGGCTTTGCATTCGAGATAAATACTACAGTGATGTACAGTCAAAGAGAAATAGAAAAAGAGTACGGGTATGAAAAAATGAGCTTTTCGTTTCAATTCATTGCTTTATTCGAAAAAAAAAATTGTTTGCTATTTACAAATATGGAAACCTTTTATTGCTAACGAGATTTACTATCCAATTTTTTAAATCCAACATATTACATAAAATACGTAAACTGAGTATGCGTGATCATATATTCGTCTAAACTTTCTTAAAAATAAAACCCTTCTAAAATTCATTCAATTTATATATAATATTCGACCTTTGACTAACGCAGTACTATGAAGTTTCAGCGCTTTGTCTTGGTTCAGGAAGACTAATTGGAATTTCTTTTATAATACAATACGTGATTAATTTTTTTATCGTTTTAAATACAAATTTTCCGTGACGAAAATACTTTTTTTTTCAAGTTACTAAAATTAATAATACTACAGCCATTATTTTCATTATCAAACACTTGTAAGATGTATTCGATTTCCTAAAAAGCTTCGTAGTAGTAATAAAAGTAAAATATTGTGCTATTTGAAACGTAACAACTTTATAAATTCATAATTTTTTAATATCAATATATAATGGAAGATATCGTTTATCAGTCAAGAGTGCCTTAAAACCAGTTAAGCTTTTCTAACAGGATTTGCATTCGCGAGAGAAGCGTGCTAGAAAATTACAATATTTAAAAATCACGCGATACAACAAGCGTGCAAACTTCTCTCGGCGCACTTGTACCGCAATTAGTGCATTACCGGAGCAATAAAAATTCTTATAAACAATGCAACTGTGAGAAACTAATAATATTTACAAAGCGTTACTTTAATTCTTAGCCGACGCGATTCGAAATACCATATACATCGTGCGCTCTAGTTATTAATTATTGTACAGGCACATTATGGACGGCTATTCTCAACTGTGCAGCAATTACAAAAATTATAAATTACAGCTTTTATTTCATGACCTACTTATTTTTAGCAATGGCAAGATCCAAGGCGTATTGGCAATTCTTTGCAAAATTCGCCAATTGTGTAAGGCACGAAAGTAAATTACAAGCTATATTTAGTTTGTAAAACTTCATTTCGAATTATAATGTTACACGCTTTTGAGTGAAGCGGTGAAATGTCAAACCTGTTTACCGGTAATTTTTTTTATCTATATTACTTAAATTTGTACCGCATAATTTGCAAGTAACAAGAAAATTTAAATAATAGGAACGTGTGGACCATCACGTACGCATACAAAAATGCTGGCGAAAGTTAATGATTATAACGATTTACTCGCCGGTGTTTTGGCTGCTATTTTTAGAACCTCTATGTCGAAGAAGCGAAGCATCAGAAAGCGAATAAGTCCCCGGCTCGAAGACTGGAGGATACTCGAGACCTGGGTAGTCGGGTGGCGGAGAAGTTGGCGGTGGTATGTAAGGCAATGTTGGTGGTGCCATTAGATGTCGTGGCCTTTTTTGGCATTGTGCAACTCCACCAACCATACACTACAAATGAATAACATGTAAATTAGAATCTACCGTTGTTTCTGGCAATAAAAAGCAACAAATAAATGAGATGCTTACTTTTGGGGCGTGAGAAGTTGGCACATCTGTGCTCCAGTCACTTGCTGAGTTAACGGAACTGAAGCTCTGACTGAAAGCTGGAAAGTGACTCGTTCCACCGTACGAACTCAATCCTTGACTGATTCCACTCTCTGCTGGACTTTGACTTCCAGAACGACTATTTTGTCGTTGATGAGACGATTTATCTCCGAATATTGCTCTATGTAATCGAGGAGAACCTATAGAAAAAAGTCATCGTGATATATTTTCAACATTGAAAATAAAAAAGTAATGTTAAAAAGATCTTTATTATTTATGAATAATTTATGAAAGTTAGAATTAATTTTGAAAAAAATTTTACCTAATAACGTTTTTTGTTGCTCGCGAGGATGATCTAAAGAGCCTGGCTTTTGCGGACTCCTTGTTCCAAAAAAGTTCCTCAGTCCTTTCGTACTCATTTTCTTTTGCTGATCGTTTGCTTTATCGAGGTGCATCTCGTAAGCTGCTCTCATATCATCTGCATCAAAACTCGCGGAGGACATTGGTTGGCACTGCGCGACATTCTTGAGCCGACCTTTATCGACAGTGAAACTTCTTTTATCCGCTGAACGTAAAGAATCAATCCAATTTCGTTCTGGGTGAACGTGGTCTCGTCGACGGCAATCGGCAAGATTAAAGCTACCATTGCGCGCTATATTCGTTTCTTTTTTCGCACGCTGCAATGTTTCCGAGGACGGTTGGTGAGCGAGATCGCCACTGGAGCCAGAATGACCTACAAGAAACATTTTATTGTTCACGTAAATTTCTGTCAATACTTACATAGGTATAAAACAATGTATTTCGAAATAATGTTACCTTCGTTCTTGAGGACTCTTCTAGTGGCATGCTGAAATTCCGTATTGGCATTGTTTTCTGCATGCCTAGTCCATGGTTGAGGTTTCAATCTTTCTCCGTAATCCAGTGTTGAAAACCCGGTATGAACATCATTGACTACATTTACATTGTACGGTAAGTCTCTACTTGATGTTGGCGCATAGGGTTGCTGAACCTCGTAGTTATTGTTATCAGAAGTTTTTTTCTTTTGTAAGCAGCTCGGTTCCCAAGGTTTTTTGTGAGTTTTCGGCTTTACCGTTTCGTTTCTGCTACTATTACTGCTCGCTTCGCTGTCGAACGAATGATTTGACGCATATAATTCACCACGAGTTGGATTAGGTGGTGGTGGCGCGGGTGGCAGATCGTCGTCTCCGTTTCGTGGAGAACCGTAAATCATGCCGTTATTCTGAATGACACTGCTAATCGGACTTTCAGCAATATTTCGATGCTGGAAATGTACGTGGTCGTTATTCAGAGGAGTGAAGCGCGTCGCGTTGTTAGCATTATTATTGGCAGTGCGTTGGCATTCTTCCTCTTGACGAGAAAGCATAAATTCCTCTAAAGTTATGAAACCTTGGAGCTCATCAGGTCGTTGGTGTCGGTTTCCCCGAGATCTAAAAGTTAAATTGTACATATTTGAGATTGACTTCAATTTATTTACTTGCATTGAAAATTTATCATCAAGGATTTCGTACCTATCCGTAGTACGGCGGTAATCCCCCATGTCTTGCGAAGATGTAAGTACATCAGTGGCACTGTGAGAGGTATTCAAACCATAAAATGTACTTCCAGCAATGGTTACTTGAAGATCAGGTGAGCTCATTTTTTCAGGTTTTCTGCAAAACAATTAATCATTTTATATTCCATTTGGGTTATTTTTACTATGGCTATTAATCAAGTTGATTTCAAGTATATGCCTTACCTATTTGGCGTAGACGTAGGCAAAACTCTTCTGTAACTTCTAAATTGAGCAGTCGGAACAGGTACATTTTGAGTTCGAGCGCCCAAGAATTTGAGGTATTTTCTATCCAAACTAGCTCCACCCATATCTTGGTCTTTTGAACTGGAATCTTTTTTGCCGAATTTCTTGAGTGAGCCAAACGTCTTTTCAGCTAGTGGTTTTGAATCCGACGTAGAGCCTTTAGTTTTGCTCTTATTTTCTCCGTCACTCTCGTCCGTTTCACTAAACAAGCCGCTCGTTCGATCAGCTCCGAGAGTAGCTTTGTTTATACCATCTAACCACAGAGCTAGAGTATCCTCCGTATCAGCGGCGAAATAAAATACGGTTCCTGTGTAGTATACTTTGAAAGCAAATTTACGAGACTTTACTTCAGGCGCCGGAGATGCTGTAAATCCCGATAATGCAATCAAGCAATCAGCTTTTGTACTGTCTTGTACTTTGAACCTGTAACGATAATATGTACTTGATGAAATGGTATAGGGCTTAAAATAAATCGAAATAACGTTATAGATTAAAACACAAACCTATACATAGATGCACCTTTGAGGATAAACCACGCTCTGGCCCATGCTCCGCCTGCACCTCGACTCCTGTAGGTCAACCAGCCCTCTAAATCGCCGGGAGCAACGTCTTTCACTCCGACATTTCGACGTTCTAAAATCAATATTAGTTGTCATTAGATTGTTTTCATTGTTCTGGATTGTTAATATATGCTAGCGTTGAATATATTGTGTTAATTAAAAAAAAATACATACTTGCTAAGTTGGCATTTCGTTTTCTCGGGCTCTTTGGACTACTGCTACCCTTAGCTGAATTTCCGTGGAGACCCATACTTCTGGCGACCATCATTGCCCTGTTGACCATTCCCTTCTCGTGTGATTTATTTTCAAGGGTTCTCGGCTTATGTTCGGGGGTGGTAGTGTTACTGTGTTGAGTTTGGCGTGAATAGCAAGAACCGTCAGCAGAGTCTATGCTTAAGGAGCGTTCGTGTTTTTGCTGCACTTGTTCGAATATAGCGACATTACTCATAGGTTGGCTTGCCGTAAAAGTATCCTCTCTTGGATTAGGCTCGGGAATTTGAGTGTAGCCGTATTGGTCGACAAGCGAGTTTGCAGGCTTGACTGTGTGCTGTGGTGTACCTGGTTCGTCGATAAAATCTGTCGAGCGTTCAACAAAGTCAGAATATGTTTCGAAACGATCACTCTTTCGACGGTGTTCTATTGGGAGTGTCCTTTCTTCTCTGGGATAAACTTCCGGGGGTACATCAGCTTTTTTCAAATCTCTCCTTACGCTCGGTCGGTCAGGGACCTTAGGTTTTTCTTGTAAATGTGGAACCTGCAACAAACAGAACATGAAAGAAATTAAATAAATTCGACTCCAATTATAACATGCATAGATAGATGTAAATTCATTACCTGATGATGAAAATGATCTTGAGGATTATTATCAATTGGTTGTGGGGGCAGAGAAAAGTTTAATGGAGCTGGTTTAGTAAAATATTTTCTCGGAGGTGGCTCGGGCGGTGTCAGTCTTGGTTTCACTTCTGGTTTTGAAGTAATTTCTCTTTTCGGAGTTTCAGGATGCACGGGAGGTAAGGGAATCGACGATGTCGGATATTTTGTGCTAATATTTTCAACAAGAGCGTTTTTATGGATTTGAATGTTCGGTGACAGAGCTCTTATCATTTGGTCGTTGCAATTATTGCTCTCTAGTTTTTCTTCACATAACGTATTGTCTTCCGTTGACGCGTCTTTCTTGCTATCGACGTCTTCATTGCCATTACATTTATCTGTTTCGTAAAGATTATTGCTGACCGTATTGCTTATATTTTTCTGAGCAGTTTCGTCGCTGCAACAACTTGGCGTACCACCACCTTCAATGTAGCTCGATATCGACTCTGATTTGTCTTCACTACTTTCTCGACTACTCGATTCAACGCTACTATTTGCGCTTTCGTTGGAGACTAATATTCCCGACGAAGATTCAATCTCTCTGCTAGAGAAATTATTCTCCTCGTCAGTATCAAAATCTGTAGTTATGTTACCAGAGTCGACCTCCAACTCATCCAAATTATCGTTTATATCGATATCGTTAATTTTAATGTGAACGTTAGCCTTTACCGTCGTTGGCACCGGATTAGGTTTCGATATATTTTCGTTACTGTAAATAAAAAATTTTGTGATAATTTTCTGAAGAGAACGAGAGTTCAGGTATAAAAAAAAAAGAAAAACGTATAAGTTACCTTTTGCTGTGAATGTGTTTTTCAATATCGTTTACACGTTTCGCCACATTGCCAACGAGCCTCGTTTTTTCACGATCATTGGCAGACGGTTTCTCCACAGTTGTTTTTTCAGGCTCCTCCAAATCCTCCGTAGAGTCGAAGAAGTGCGAGTCAGTCTTATTGAAGCTACTATTGCTACCGTTGAGAGCGGCGGCGGCTCTCGATTTCTGTTGCTCCTTGTGATGCTCGTCGAGTGCCGCTTCGAATTTCTTCTCGAGAAAATCGTCGTCCGACTCGGTGAGGTCGTACGCAGGTGTACTGTGACTTTTGTCAAGCCTACCACGTTCTTTGTTCGCTGAGCTTCGGGCCGGAACGGTCGGTGGCTCCTTATTGTCTCGTGGTGGACTCGAGCTCCAGCCTTGTTGCCTCTGCGCTTCCTCCGAAGGCACGCTACTATCACTGCTTTTTTTATTGCTTTCCGAGCTAATGGCCGCTTTGTTTATCGTTTGCGACTGAGAATTATTGTTTCCTGTAATATGTCATTATATGGATGAACTTTGCGACACTTGATAACTTGGTAAATGGAGCGGAATCTTTTTTTTTCATTGTTGTCAATTACAACGTCGCGAAAAAAGTACAATACAATGCTATAGGACAGAATGAAAAACTTGTCGTATGTCGGTATGCGGGTTGCAAGTATTTGCTCTCGTAGGCAAATAGCTGTGCAGCGCGCATCAAATAAAGAAACCGAATCTGTCGGAATGACTCACCGGAATCGACACCTCTCTGCGGCTGCTTCCCACAACTATCACCATTAAGCGTAATCTGATCCAGCTTGGCGTCGTGTGCATGTCGCTCGTCCTGGAACTGCACCTTCCTGCCGGCTTCGAGCTGCTTGGCGGTCGTCGATGATTTTTTGGCTCGCTGCTCTATGCCCAGGCAGGTTTGCGGCCTGGACGGGCTATTCTGAACGCTATCGAGACCGTGGGCGCACGAGGCGGCCTTGTCGCGCAACTGGAAGGTCGTGCTGTGCTCCTTCTTGAGCTGACGCCAGAAGTGCTCGATGTCGATGCTGTGCTTGGCCGTGGGCGAGGCACCGGTGATCGTGGCGCGTCTCTGCACTAGGTTGCGCGGCTTCGCCGAATACAGGCGCACTGACGACGGGGGCTCAATTTCGCTGTCCGAGTCACTGCTGTCGTCCGTTGTCATTGTGTCGAGCATTGAGACCGTGTCGAGGATCGAGGCCGGCTCGGGTGTGGGAACCTTAGGGGCGTGCCTGCAAACATTTGTTGTTTTTTGTATGGAATTCTTTGTTTTTTCGCGATAATATTGAATTTCTGTTTCGATTTGAAATGCAACTTACCGTGGTTGTGGCATCGTAAAATCGGGTATTGTCAGCAATTCCGGTCTGGGAGATGGTAAATTGTGATGCCATCTCGATGTGTAAGGCGTTTTCTTATTGCTCGGCAGTCTGTATGGTTTTATATAAATTTGGCCGTAAACTTTCGTGTGCCGGGGTCGGCGCTTCAAAGTCAGTAGAATTTCCGCGGGACTTTCGCGAAACAATTCCAATACGTTCTTGCGTTCCCAGCCGACTACAGTCTGATAATTAACCTGGAAAGAGGTGAGTCATGGCATTTGTCATTCACGGAATAGATCACATGACAAAATACTATTCAAGGTTTACGAACAATTGCTTCAAATTGTCTCGTGGCGATAAAAAAAAGCTTTCATGCTCGCTTTCGATTATTACTTTTTTTTCGCTTTTCATACTTAAATCTCATTATTCATATTGGATAATATATTACCTGTACTATTTCGTCACCTTCTTCCATTTTTCCGCATTGATGAGCAGCTGAGCCAAATTTGATTTCCGCGATTTGATGGGCGCCATGAAAAGATGGAAGAATACAGAAACCCTGAAAACATTTTTCGGTATGATTTCTTGTGAAACAAAGCGACTAAATGACAAAATTGAAACATGCAGTCAGCGTCTATTATCGTAATTATTATCGCAAAAGGAAGTGGTTCCCTTGTGGCAATTAACTCAGTCGGGAATGAAGATACTCTATCTATTATAGCTTTCATAGAACTGTTTAAAAAACGTTTCATACGTTCGTAAAATTTTGTATTTTAATAGTTTACCGCTTCCGGCTAAAACTGTTGTATATATTTTGTTCGCAATTTTTCACAGATTAACAAGAGATATATCTTTTGTCAATTATATTTATTTTTAAAAATAAATGTTCTTACCAAATCGTCTCCAGGTCTCTTTTTCAAAGTTGCTAAATCCAAGCAAGAAGGTTGTAGTATCATTGGATCTGCAACATCCTGTATAATGTAATCGGCAAGTTTAGCCATTTGTCCACAGGTAGTCCTGATTTCCTCAATTGGTTTTTCTGCAAATCTGTCTCTTTGTGCACAAGTAGCCATTTCCAGGGATAGCTTCAGCAGTTCAGCCTTTTTATCATTGTAATCTAGTTGACCACTAAACGGAGGCCTGTCCAACCATCTCACTAATGGTTTGACAGCCATGATAATAGCTACTACGTCGGATAGAGTTTGTGTGGTGACAGGCTTTGAGTCTGTCTGTCTCGACAGCTCGTTGAATACGCTATGTGCCTGGCAGGAAAGGCGCATAGCCAGAAGTTGCAGATTTTCTCTGTCCAATTCATAGTGAAAGTTTCTTAGATATTCTACAGCCTCGAGTATGATCTCTTGATGACCCAATTTAAATACCCCAAGTTGCTCCAAATCTTCTGGTCTGAGATTCAATAACTGCTGCCCATTTACATTATGGTTCATAAAACTATGGACATAGGGTAGGACAGAGTTTTCTAATCCTAAACAGAACATTTCAAAAATAATTATTTACAAATAACAATAATTCTGCACCAGTAGTAACTAGAAATTGTCATTTCTAACTATCAATTGAAAACAGCAAGTTTTTTTTAAAACCGTATCAAGAATGTAATTCGCGTCAAATAGCACTGAACAATCGCATGGAAAAAATGTAGAAATATTTTGCTCTGTGGAATTAATTGCTTCAATAAACTCGACGGACAAAAAAAGGGAGGAGTATTCAATAAAGGCTGTGGAATAAAGAACAGAGCAGTGCAAGAGATGGAGGATGCATCTGGTGGAGGAGAATGTTGATCGCGTGTACGTGAGCCCTTGGATAAATTAAGTGTCCGTGCATGGTCCATCGGCCTGAGCGCATTTTTCCCTTTTCCTCCGTTCTCCCTCTTCCCCCCTCTTGATCCTACTATGTGTGTGTGTGTGTCTGTCTCTCTCTCTCTCTTTCTCTGTCGCGCGCGTGTAAGCGAATTTATTTGCCCTCCCTTCTTCTCGAGGCCAGACGACGGAACACGTCGTAACGAGTTTGCAAGTAAAGGAGAATCGAGCGATATGCTTTTTACACGCTCGCTCTCGCTCTCTCTCTCTCTCGCTCTCAAACAGATCTTCAAAAACGAGCCGCCGCCAGTCGCGGTCACGGCGTAAACAACAAGCCTGCGCTAGAATTCCAAGAATGCTGATGATTCTATTGATGCCTGCTTTTGTATAGGTGGCTGGTGTCTCTGCGCGAGAGAGCAGAGTTGACGCATCGTCGCCAGTTCATACACGAATGAGAAACGCAAAGGGAGAGAAAACAAGCCTAAAAATATCATTTCTCTTTCTCACTCTCTCGGCGTGTTGTACGTACGTGTACGCGTGTACACCGATTGACAAAGAGAACTAGTTCGCGCGAGAACGGCTGATCGTTTTTCATGAATGGCGCTCTCCCGCTCTCTCGGCTTGTGCGTTTTAATGAATGCGCGATAATTGAGAACGCGAGGCACACACTATCACGCGACGATGTCTCGTTCAAGAATCGCGTGCGTGTAAGATATGTACGAGCGAGAGAGAGAGAGAGAGAGCGAGCAAGAGGAGGCGATGCTGCAAGAGAGCAAGGGAGAGAGAGAAGAATGCCGTGGAAAAAAGCGAGAGGGATTTTCCCACGGAGTAGCCAACAAAGAGGCGACCGATTTTGCGCTTTCGCACACTGCACTGCTTTTACACACATACACACACGCGAGTGTTTTTTGTTGTTTTGACGAACACATAATAGATTTTAGACTAGATTTTACAGACTTGACGCACCTTTGAGCCATTCGCACACTTGATTGGTCTTCCACTCGGCGACATTAACATACGCCATCACTTGCCATGACCCATTCACCGTCCGAGGAATTGTCCGTTCCTCTCCTCTCTGTGGCGGCGGCGGTGTTACTGACGAGAGACGACTGCTGCTAGTGCTGCTGCTGGCTGCTGCTGAAGTGCTGATGAAAGAGAGAAGAGCTGCTGCTGTCTAGCCTGCAAGCGCGGTGGTCGCCGACAGTCGCGGCACACTGCATGTGTGAGTCTGTCAGTCGGTGCACTACACTTGTTGTGGTGGTGCCTGTTAATAGTAGCCGCCGCCACCACCACCACTCTATGTGATGCAGCTGCAGGCTTGTATGGTCTACGATGCGCCGGAAGACCGCAATTTTATCCTCTTTCGTTCTCCACATTGTCTCGAGCGCTTGGTTCGTGAATCTCTCGCCCTCTGCGTCGATGGCCTAAGATCGGTACAGTACAGCTCTCATTCAGCAGATGTCGGTAAGGTAGAAATCACACTGCAGCTGTCTTCTGTGCCTGCTACATTTAAAAACAAAACAACGAAAAATCCTCATTTTTCATTTGTCATTTGACAAATTATTATTGTTCCTAGATTTTTTTTCGAGTAGTTTAGGTTTCGGAAAACAGTTCATGGCCCAATCATGGGTCATGCAGTACTGAAAAGATGAAGGTGAAGGAAAACCGTATGAATGAGGTAAGTTTGTGACACTTGTTAAAGCACAAAATATTAAAAATCGGTCTGTCATAATCCTAGGATATATTTTTAGATACTTGATAAGAGAAGCCTCAGCGGAATAGATTATAAACAAAGTTTTGTGGTTAAAAATGATTTTAAACTTGAGTACGTAATGTGGGTGACCCATAATGTGCATGGATCACGTCTTATATCAGGGCAAGACAATCGTGACCCATATACGAACCACGCCAGCGTAATCACCAATTTAGTTTCTCGTGTGATGAAAAATGAATGTACTTATAAAAAGAGTCTGTTACACCCTACGGATAAAACGAGAGTGATGACGTAAAATCATAAAACTATGGTGTGTGTAAGGGTGCAAGTGTGTCCCCACATTACTCATGAGTTCATTGGTTTTTAGTCTACAACATACTGTCCCTACGTCAAAACATGCCTTCCTCATGCCCATTCAATAAAAACGCTTATTTGGATTTAAGTAAGGTACCTCTACTACCCAATTACGCCAACTACCCAATTACGTCACTTGCTCTTATTTCATATGTACGCTTGCTGCAGAGGTACGCCGCGGTGAAATTATGTTTGTACTATTAATAAATGAAAGTTCCAATGATTTAAATCATCTCCGGATATGAAATTCGTTTTACACGAGCTCTTTTATGCTCTGGATGAGCAAATTTTCCAACCCTCCGAAATTCTTCCCAACGTGTGTGTCATTTTAACTAGTCTAATACACCTAAACATAAAACTGCTGCATACCATTCGATTCGTCTTCTTTTACTCTTTCAAAAACACTCATCAGAATTTCCTTTAGCGTTCAAGTAAGCCAAATGCCGACCGTATTACTATTCTCATTCGATTCAACCCAATAACGCCACTTTCGAAAATCCTATATAAACAATGGGTCAAAATTTCAATTTCATTTTTCTATAAATACAGCTTTGCGTTTCTTTGTTCAAATAAAAAAAAACGCAAATGTAAAAGAACTCGAAAAAAAATTAATTTCGATCAATTATTAACGTATAATGGCCAATTTCTAGTTTATTTTTTAATTTATTTTTTATTAATAATTAAGAAATTACCACATAATTTATGATGCACGTCTTCATAATAAACATTGATACCGAAACTTATTTTTCAGTATCAAACATTATTTTCATCTGCCAGAATACTTTTTTACACCAAAAATAAGTTGTTCGCTTCAAAGTGTTGTAGATCTGGTTAGATTTCAGCAAATTAATCGCGGGAGGCATCATTTTAAAGGGTGAACGGGCAGCTTTCAAATGAGGTGATGTACGTTGAAAAATTCGCTCGGCGTAAAAAGTTATAGCGATTTGAAATCTTAGTGGCGGACGCGAGTCCTTTAAAAAATTTTATAAGATAAGATAGCATAATAATTTTGCGCAAATATTATAGGACACAAGTATAATCAACATAATCTCAACGTCAGACGCGATGTTATTGTAAACATGGCATTTAAAATCTATCGGATTTCGCAGAATAGACTACGCGCGCGTCTGAATAGATTATACTGAATTATTCATTTAACACGCTCGCTGCGACGGCGACACAAGCTGTTTTTTCCCGTGGGTGCGAAACGTATATTTTCGAGGGTTTAATATTAAAATAATTAATAATCAGTTTTATAGGGTAGGTATAGCATCATCTAACTCTCCAACACCCTAAGTATGCATGACCCATATTGGGTCATGCCGCACCTGGTGAATAAAAATCATGACCCAAATAGGGTCATGCCGCAGCGAACGTGTTAATACACCCACATGCGAACCAACACAATAGAAATCAAAATGTTTGGATTATCAAAATTATTTGGTAATACATAAACGATGCGAAAACACACGAACTTATGATCCCATGGTAATTCTCGGCAACTCCTTTTTATGATATTAATTATTGGCATACATTTTTATTATATCTTATAAGTATTTCAACTAGTCCATTATAGTTGGACCTCTACATATATATACCCGAAGTGATCGATATTAATTTAAATTTCTATATATAATAATAATGTTACCGGAACTCACCTAGTAACCTTTCCATCAATTTCGATAAATCATTGCCTAAACGTCTGAATAAATAGAACAATCATTATTGCATTTTGTTTTACGAATTTTATATTAGGCGCTGCGTATGAAAATTTTACGAGTATAGGCTTTTGAATTTATTGCTCATTTTATTGATTTAAGAGGCCGGGGACAACTGGCAAACTTTTTACTTTTCTGTTGTTATTCACGAATACGGTGCCATATGTATATTTGACATAATATGTATTTTTAATTTATTTTATACGTATTGTTTACGTACATTTTTTGTTATTTGAACATAACTGTTGATGTTGACTTAAAATTGAGTCCAACTAATTATCGCTAGTCTTTCTTGATTAGTTTTATCAAATGAGTCAAATATTTGCGCAAAGATTTGAACTACTTTCTTTTTTTTGCCCATCAAAATAATTGATGTCATAATATGTGAGCCATGCTCCGATTCAGTCTCACACAATTATATTGCACTATCTCTTTAAAAATGATTGGTTTATTAATATCAGCTTTGTACGACTATTCAGTTTACAAACTTTAATGGCTTTCCAAAAAAGTAATAAAAAAATTAAAAAAGATGTTATTGCCGGCAAATATCTTCAAGACGTTATCGGAAAATTTACAAGGCTAAATAACGTTCGTACCGTTTTGTATACGCGCTCAATTGATATTTATTTACTGTGGGTTAATTGGGTTAATGTTATGATCAAAGAAACGGAATAGCGAGTTCTCATTAGCAAAGAGAAAATGAAAGAAATGGGGGCTCGCAGTGTACGCTCTGAAGGCAAGTAATTTACAAACAAACCACTCGGAACGATATTACGCGTAAATGTTGCCTTGAGTTGGTTGCACTAACTAATTGTGAAAGGGCATCTCTTTCTGCACGCAATACATCCTATTACGTTATACAAAGAAACTGAAAAGAACACATAATACCCACGTTAAGGTTGGTCTACCGCTGAAAAGCGCGCTGGCGAGATGCCTTAATCTTCCTTTGGATTTAATGAAAAATACTTCAAAAACCATCTGCACGCGCATGAAAGCAGGCTCGAGCAAATAAGAGAGAAAGAGAGGATACGACGCCGACGGCAGCCGTTGGCCAGAGATGAGATAGTTGAAAAAGAAAAAAAAAAGAAAATAATGCGAGAAAGAGAACGGAGGCTACGCACTCTCTTCGAAGCGCCAATCCTGCTTTTACATTATAATATACGCCTCGTCGAGGAGGAGACTTGCGGCTCTCTGCCCTCGTGGCACGCATTTCTCTTCGTCGTCTGTGTGGTAGCATACGAAATAAGCTGCGCCGCGAAAGAGTCGCCGCCTTATACATATAGCTGTGAGGTGCATTATAAGTCACCGGCTGACGAGATCAAAAGCCACGGGGCAAATTTACACGCGTCCTACGTTGCTACCTACGTGTGTGTATGTGTACATACATATACTTCAGCTGTGTTTGTATGCTGAGAGAGCTTTAAAAACTTCTTTATTCAAAGTCAAAGCGTCATAATTGCGAGCTTGTTTCGCGCCGCTTTAAACTTTGCAGGGAAACGCAAAAATTGAGTGATTACTCGTGCATAAACTAGAGAGCAAAAGATTGTTGTTCTATAGCTCTTTGTTTGCGTACTACTTGGATACCATATTTTTCATATAATTATAATCGCTGAATATTTGTCAGCGTTAATCGCAGCGTCGATTAGCAAGTTTCAAGCAAAAATAAAAATGGACCTTTTCATTTCTAATGGACGTTTACACTAGAAACCATTTACATTGTCTTACGCTCTCTAGGGATTAAAATATGCCAGAGAATCTGTTAAAACATTTTATAATGACTAATTTCTCATTTTAGATCCATCGGTAAGCCTACGAAGCCGGTAGAGGATTAATTCTGTGGTAGAGTTAAGTCTGGGGTTTTAAAAGTAAAAATACATTAACTGTTCTCTTCACGAAGAGCGTATTTTTATTTCATACGTAGTTTTATTTCAAAAAAGCTTTTATGTAGTTTCATCAGAACTTCTATTTACACATAAAATATTCAATTTCGCAGAAATATACTTTTCTCACGGTAATATTTTTTATATAGGACGGCAGTTAGTAAGTAGTTAGTAATTCGAAAAAATCATTTTGCAATATTTAAATTTTCATGGGGATACTGTTAGATGATCAGAAAGTAATATGAGCATTTTGTATAGGACAACATTCGAACCCCATAATTTCGAAAACTTTGTCCAGTGTCTTGCACCTATGTACTCCTACTGTATTATAATTGCAGCTACAAATATAGCTAAGCTTTTTTGGAATGAAAGAATCGAATCTATAAGCGAAGATTGAAATGTTTTACGATAGTTTGCAATTCAGTACAGATTCTCATACTCTACGATTCACGTAACTAGATTTAAGGCTCGATTCGCGTGCAGATTCCTGATTGCAATCGGAAATACTGAAGTAAATTTAATTTCGAACGTTCCACAATTTCGAATTTCGATATTCTATTCCTATATTTTCAGAACGCTGTACATTATTTATCACAAGGAATATACTGATTATTTTATAAAATAGCCTTTTTTTGTAGATGAAAAATTAATTACATAAATATATCTACGAATTATGATGAGTTGTCATAAAACAAATTGTTTTTCTGGAAGCGATGGTATCTGATAGCCAAGATTTTATGAAAAAAGTGTTGGAACCATCTCATATGCCTTTTGTCCTTATATGCATCAATTAAAAAAAAACACTAAAATCCAGGCTATCTTCTTTTACCCATAACCTGTATTATTCTTTGTGTAGAATTAAAACAAGAACTTGAATTAGATACCTCAAATCACGAGCAAAAATAATGATTTTTGATGCGACTGTCATTGATTTAGAAGTTTACTCAAGAGTTTTCATAAAATAGTCCTATTAGACACACTCTTTATCGAATATTAAAACAAAATTAGTTTGTTTGAAAGTGTATTAACTCGCGACAGACATTATCAAATTGGACGTGCGATAAGAAGACTCATTTCAAAAAGTAGGAGTGTAGTTATGAGCACTCCTCCAGAATGAGCCCTCGTACGTTAAAAAATTCATTTCAGGTCAAAAGTTTGAACTATTTGTAAAAAGAGTAGCATTAATATAGACGTATCCAATTTGCTAATATATAATTTGATTAAAATCAACTGTTTGGCTCTAAATGAAATTATTTAACTCTCTGAGTTTTCTCACTACACTTGCTAAGACTATACTTCAGAAATCTTGAAACTGTGATACGCTGTAATAAGTATTCATTCAGTATGACCATGACTGAGGATCTTTTTGATTAAGATCACGTTATATCATTTATTTGGGAAATAGCATATAAGGTAGGAGTACATACGTTATACAGCCACTAACATTTCAAACAGCCATAACTTTTTACCGCGAGTGAATTTTTCAACGCTTGTGGCCCCATTTTAAAGCTGCCCGTTTACCCTTCAAAATGAGGCCACGCACGATCAGTTTGATGATCTTTAACGCAAGTTATCACACTTTGAAGAAACACTCTTATTTTTGGTGTACAAAAGTGAGTGTACCTAATACCGCCACTTTAAGAAATAAGTATTTTGACAGATGAAAATAATGTTTGATGCTGTAAAATAAGTTACGGTATCAACGTTTATTGTGAAGACGTGTTATTTTCATATGATAAATTATGTGGTAATCTCTTAATTATTAATGAACACTGGTTTAAAAAGTAAACTACACTGAGAATAAAATCCTCTTGCAGAAATAGGGGGGTAACGTAAAAATCTATTATGCTGTACGTAGCAGGAAGACAAAAAAATAATAAATCCTACGAAAAAAAATGTAGTAAAAAATTAGCGAAACGTGTCGGAATAAACGGGATTATTCGTAAGCTTTATGCAAGCTTTCTGCCAGGACTTATGAAGTCGCATTGTTAATTAGTAAAATTTTTGAGAAATAAATAATACAAGGAAAACAATGTTCGCATAAGAGCGATACCATAAATCAAAACAATTTTGTTGCCCTGTAAAACAGCATTACTTGAACGTCGAAAGATTTAACGAGAATATCAAGAATTCTAGGTAGCCCGTAAGTTTCATCGACACAAGAAAGTTCAGTTGTAAAAAAAAAAGAATACAGAGAAGAGAAAGAAAGAGAGTGGATAGTGGTTGTCGCATGGGAAATTCCAAGAAAGAAGTGAACTTTGTGCTCGCGCTGGTTCATTAAATCGGGCAGAGCGGGCGTCGTCGGCGGCGCCGGCCGCTGCAAGCTCAAGCGCGGCGGCGCCACCGATGGGACAACGCCGCTCGCAAGCAAGCCAAGTCAAGTCGACTGGTCGCCGGTTGCGCGCAGCCAGTCGGCGAGCGAACTCCGTGCGCGACGCATCGGCACTTTTCCGTGTCCGCGCTTTTGGCTTGCTACATACGAGTGTACGAAACGTAGAGAGAGGTGACGACGACGACGACACGCTCCACAGAAGCTGCCGTCCCTTATAGTGTATTTTCGTCGGACACCACGTGCTCGCGCGAGAATTGCGGACGAGGCCGTGGCAGCGCGCGACCGACACGCGCTTTGCTCTCTCTCTCTTTCGGGCGTTCTTGCGCGCGATGTATTTTCGATTTCGAGTTTTCCGCGGAAACCTCGTTTCCCCTCGTCGTACACTGTGACTTTGTGCGCTCGAGTCGCGGCGAATCGCTGATTTTGCGCCTCGGCGAATTTTCTTCGTCTTATCTGCAGTTTGACGCAACCCCCCGGCCGCAACCTCAAAAGGAATTGTTGATGCGTATTTCTTTGACTTTTGCCTCAAAGCTACATACGTCTTCCAAGGTACGTAATTATACAACTCTTTTTTTTTCGACAAACTTTCTTCGTTAGGTGCGAATTTCCCAACGGTTTGTTTTCAAACTCGTACACTCATCCTTAACGCGCGTTACGCAGTCTGAATCGCAATGAAAAGAAAAATATAGGGATAGTGGGAGTTTATTTTTAATAAGCTTCGTTATGAATGAGGCCTCCGATTTAATTACCTACTCGATTCGCGTGCTTGTGGTAGTTATGGCTTTTTGAAAATGACAACAAAATGATTAACTGTAAAAATCTAGACCTCAATTATAATATAAAATTAAAATGTACGATCAAAAAGTCATATATATACGAACTAAAAAAGCTTGCAAGCTCCGCACGGTATTCCTCATATTTTCTAGTCAGACGAACTTACTATTGAAAAATTAGTGATCAAAGTGAATTTTAGGTTAACATTAGCTGTGAAAGTTCTAACCTTAAACAATAAAAAACTAGAACTACCTCGATGTATAATTATGTGATAACTTCGACTTCATTCAAATTACACTCGCTCTCTCTTTCTCTCATGATTGCTGTTTTAAAACGAATAAAATCGAATTAACTATATCACTTTAACTACATCAAACTATCTTGTTATTTTATACCATAAAGTGAGAATATATTCGGATGATGTGACCAACCGATCTTAAAATAAAGAAAAAAAAGATGAAAAATTTGTAAAAATGAAAATAACGATACTCTAGTGCGTAACAGACGGATGAGCCAACAATCCAACCAGCGGTAAACCAGCGACGTCTAAAAACATTTTGACGATTAGATCAGCAAGCGGCATCCGTGATATTTTTCATTCCAAACGACGGTTGCTGCTCATTGTATATATATACAGATACAACAGCATAAACCTGTCGCGCTATATGATGAGAAATTCTCGAGCCGAGCGTAATTGCTTCTGAGTGTATACGAATTCAATTTCGATGACTTAATGAAATTTTAAAACACTCGCGGTGTATTCATTCCCGTACTTTTAGCTTTTGTCGATTGCAATTCGTTGGCAAATTCATTAATTATTCATCATTGCCATGTTAACTTACACTCGCATTGGTTTTACATCAAATTAATTCGCATCGACATTGATGAAAAGCTCGAAATATCAAACGTCTATGTTATTCACTTACATTTGATTGCGAAACGCGGATCGACGTGCACTCAAAAAATTAACATTTACATAAAACGTATATGATTATCGTTGAAACATTGCCGTATATAGCGGTTCGAGTGCGTTGAACTCGTAAAAAATCAAGTGCCAAGATAGTATACTGTGTATTAAAAGAAACAAAAAATAGAAATGTGCAAGTGTTAAGACTCGAGGCAGTGTTTAACCGTCGGATAGGGTTTTGAAAAGTCGGAGAGTGAATCGAGTCAAGAGAGCGATAGGCTCGCGCGCGTACGCGCGCGTGTGTGTGTGTGTGTGTGTGTGTGTATGTGTGCGTGTGTACACGTAGCCGAAAATATCCGCGAAAAATCTCGGCGGTCGGCCAAGCAACGGCCTCGAACACATGCGTGGTCCGCGCACCTCCCTATAACTCGTAGGCGAGATTTTTCGCTTGAGCAGAGCTTTTTCTTCAGTTTTCTTTTGTTGCGCGAGGATTTAATCGTATATGACGAAATCTATAAAAAAAAAAATGCCGATTCTTGAAGCCTAAAATGGCAAAAAAAATTGTAACGCTAGAGCTTCCGGAATGTTTTCTTCTTCTTCCTTGAGGTATATAGTAACGGAAAATGCTCGTGAACATTAGAAAAGTCCACAGGAACTACTTTTTTCCGGCTTTTCTACATTTTTGTCAATTTAATTTTTTTCGATAAAAATAGACTTATAACTTTCGCTCGTAGCGTTTTTGTATTGATTTCTACAATAAAACCGATAG
>JAWWMK010000008.1:16827464-16866036 GCA_035047105.1 Galeopsomyia nigrocyanea | reverse complement strand
AATTTCGGTATACATGAGGACAAATTCTATATATGAGATCTCAAAGCTAAGTAGTTCACTAAGTAGAGCATAATATTTCGGAAAGCAAAGGACGGTAAGAAAAAGAAATATACACATTTTAAGACGGAAAAACCTTACGATGTCGGGGGAAAATGTCCCCCTAACTGTTCAAAGCTCTTTAGAAATAAAGGTATAATGTTGTATAGCTCACCAAATAATGCAAATGGTTTGTTTTGTTATTTCTAATGATATACTAAAAAACCAGATTTTCTAGTCACGTCCTTCATAGTAAACTCGAAAGGGGATCGTTTTGCCCCGGGGGCCATTTTGCCCCACCTTCCCCTATATCGCATTGGCAATACTGTCGCAAACGAGGCCTGTTTGTTTGGCGCGGCTCCGCGCGGTTCTGATTTAGCTTTGATATAGCAAATAATTGATAGCAAGATGTTACTTAGCGCTTCATATTCGCGCTGGGAGATAAGCAAATGGCATCTGTAATGGTTCTGCAGGTTTAATTACGGCACTGAAATGCTTATGACTAGTAGATAGTCCACGGCGATACAGGCCCTGGTGCAGGACGCACCCGCTTGCCCACAATATTACGTACTTCCGTTGGTTCAGTCGTAAATCGACTCAAACACTCTCGGTTATACACACTTTGATCATTAAACCGATTAATAACGCGCTTACCGTATATTGCAACTGAAGCTATATTTTCGTTACTACGAGGAGCGCGTAACCTCCTCTATCGATGCTGTGGTGTATGTGTATGCAAGAATGAATGTGCAGACGCGGCAAATCATATTGTACATCGGAGTGCATGCGCTCGCGGCTCAACGAAGAGCCACCAGTTGTATTGTAGCCACCGAATAAAGAACACCTTGCAATACTATCACTGTGTCTCCAACTCATTACCACATACTCACGTACCACACCCACATACATAGCAGATGCACTTTCTCTATTCGAAATGTTCGATTGAATACAACTGTAGCGCATGAGACGCACAGTCTGATGCTCAGAAGTGTAATGGGTTTTATAAATCTTAAAATATAACTTCAGTATAGTTGAGCATAGGGAATATAATATAGAAATAATAAAATTGTAAGTGGATTAAACATTAAAAATATAGTTTTGTATCTATAAATTCATTGTGGTAAGGTAGATGGGCCCCTCGATGGGTCCAATACGGAACTAGGCTATTTGTTAAGGCGAATTTACGCAAGTTGCAGTGGTTTGGCACAGTGGCATTACGTTTGTGTTATGAAGCAGTGAAAATAGCATAGTTTTAAATCAAGCTCGAAATTCGTTTTGCAGCAGAAGTTTTGTGCTGAAAATTTCGAACTCGAATTTTCCTTGGATGAGTATATATGTGTCATGCAAGCTAGTCTAATACAACTACAGTACAGTCTAATACAACTACAGTACACCATTAGATTTGCGGTCTTTTACCCTTTCAAAAGCATTCATCAGTTATGCGCGTGAATAAACCAAATGCCGCCCTGATTACTATTTTTGTTCGTGTACGTCCAATATAGGACTATTGTGAAAATTAAGGTACCTTTGTCTCATTCCGCTATCTACCCAATTCTGCCACTTGCTCTCATTTAATATGTATGCTTGCTACAATGGTACGCCGCAGTGACATTATGTTTGTACTTTGTACTATTAAGTAATGAATGTTCCAGTGATTTAAATCATCTCCGAATACGGAATTCCTTTTATACGAGCGGTTTTATGCTCTGGAAGAGTAAATTTTCTAACTCTCCGAAATTCTTGTGGACGAATATGTGTCATTTTAACTACTCTAATGTACATAAACATCAAACTAAGGCATACCATTCGATTCGTCTTCTTTTGCTCTTTCAAAAACGATAATCAGAATTTCCTTCAGCGCACAAATAAGCCAAATGCCGAGCGTATTACTATTCTCATTCAAAAAATTCATATCGATCAATTATCAACGTATAATTGTCAATTGCTAGTTTATTTTTTAAAGCAGTGTTTATTAATAATTAAGAAATTTCCACATAATTTATCATATGAAAATAGCACGTCTTCATAAAAAACGTTGATACTGAAACTTATTTTTCAGTATCAAACATTATTTTCATCTGCCAAAATACTTGTTTGGGTATACTCACTTTTTTTAAACTAAAATAAGTTGCTCGCTTCAAAGTTTTATGACTCTGGTTAGACTTCACCAAATTAATCGTGCGAGGTATCATTTTAAAGGGTGAACGGCCAGTTTTCAAATGAGGTCACGTACGTTGAAAAATTCGCTCGGGGTAAGAAGTTATGACGATTTGAAATCTTAGTGGTGGTATTGGGTAGATTTACCTCAGTAATAAACGATGAATCGACATTACAATTATGGTTTGTCATAGCGGCTTGATTTATGCCCACAAAAATAAAAAGAAAACTTCACAAAAAAACAGTAACAGATCATAAAAAAAATTTAGTTATTTCAGTTATCAAAGTAGAAATATTTGATTTTGGTTTTATCTTTGAAAATTTAAGTTTATTGATGAGTGAAACGGTGCCATATATCGCATAAAGTAACTAAATTGTAACCACTGAGAAAAAAATCCTCTTGTAACAAGAATATTCCTCTTGTTGCAAAAAGATTTTCTTCTCACAATAGCTTCAAAAGGAATCCTCTTGTAACAAGAGGAATCTTGTAGTTACAAGAGGATGTTTTTCCCAGTAAAGAGGATACCTTCTTGTAACAAGAGGAATCCTCTTGTTATAAGAGTACTATTTTTTTCAGGTAACTTATTCATATGAGTCACTTACATGTAGATATGTAAAAATCCCTTTTTCCATGTACTGTTATGAGACTTTTTTTTAGATTCGGGTCCACTTTTTTCGCATACTCAAAAAAAGGAGAGTTGCTTTAAAGTGCGATAACTCGGGCTAGATATCATTAAATTAATCGTGGGGCGGCTCATTTTTATACTGAGAAAATAATTCTCTCGTAACCAGAAGATTCATCTTGTTGCAAGAAGATTTTCTTCTCAAAATAGCTTCAAAACGAATCCTTTAGTAACAAGAAGATTCCTCTTGTTACAAGAGGACACCTTCTTTTATCAAAAAGAAACCTTCTTATCTTAAGATTTTCAGCTTAAAATAGCCCCAAAAGGAATTTCTCTTGTAACAATTAGAAAAATCTTCTGGTACAGTGAGAAAAAAAATCTTCTTGTAACAAGAAGATTCCTCTTGTTGCAAGAAGATTTTCTTCTCAAAATAGCTTTAAAAGGAATCCTTTAGTAACAAGAGGATTTTTTTCAACATTACTGTCCTCTTGTTATAAGAGTACTATTTTTTTCAGTGTAACGAGAGGATTTCTTCTTATTACAAGAAGATTTGTTCAAGACTGCTGTCCTCTTGTTATAAGATACCATTTTTTTCAGTGTAGATAATATACATACTATATACAGTGTATAAAACAGAATTAATAACTCAATTCACTGCAAATTTCAGCTAATTCAGCCTAATTGGCAATACAACGAGTTTACTAAAAGTACTACCTTAAATATGTAAGGTGTTTTTTGCTTGATGGACGGTTTCAACGACATGTATCTCTAAAACATTCCCGCGTTCGTCTTGCAAAGCTAAGAATAAAAAAAAACATCTTTTTTCTGACTCATCGCACTTTAAGCATCGCAAACGTATCTTCGAAAGAATGCCAAGCGACTTTTCACAAGTAAATATTACTCCGGAAATCCTCTGGAAATATTCCAGACCTTACATAGTTGTGATGGAAAGAGGAATTTTTTTTTAGAAATTGAATTTTCTTCTTTTATTCAACGGATTTTTTGTAAATCGGACGCTGTTTACAAGAGACTTCGTATTCGTCAACGTTGAAATTCTAATTAGAGCTACGTCATGCGCGCTCTATTGTCATTTTGTATCGATTACCCAGTGTTTCCCCGACTACAATAAGGCAGGAAAGCGGAAAATCAACAGCAGTTACGCAATCTACTAATTAACAGCATATCGGCCAGTTCCGCGCTCATTAATAAGACGTCGGGAAAGCAAAGTCCTTCCATGGTATATAAAGGATTGCGACGGTAAGCAAGGAGGGTCTGTTTACTTATGGCCAGTTGTGTGGGGGGGGGGTGGGGGGGTTTGTATGCGCGCAGAGTAAGTAAGTCTACGTGGCAAAGTGCGGGCAAGTATAGTCGCCTTGGGACAAAGGCCAAGCGGCGGCACGGCGTCGGAACTTCAACAGTCCGAGGAGTAGGTGAACTGCCGCCATCAACTACTTGCGCCGCTTTTCTCTGGCGAGCTTTCTTACCTTTTTTTCCACCCCCGCGCCGACCGCCGTTCTCGCAAGTTTACACGCGCGTTTGCTCCTCAACTATATAACACTCGCGCGTGTCCCTTCCTTGTATCACTCATTCTACTCTGGCGCGAGATTGCTTTGAAGTTTACAGTATATAGCGCCAGCAGACTTTATTTAACGGCGCGTTATAGCCGCCTGCCTGCCTACGACAGCTTTATATTTCTGCAGCAAACTTTCAACTGTACACTTTTACGATTGTATCTGGACGCTTGTGTCAATTTTCCAATTTTCATTTACTTCGCGCGGCTTACGCTCCTCCGTCTCGCGATGTATATATATACAGATGTACGTACTCCAAGAACTACACTTTAATTACATCCAACTCACATTTATTTTACGAGCTTCACTCTTTTTTTTATGACGCACCGCGAGAGCTGCCACGCTCGCTCGAATTAACATTGCACAAAAGTGCTCGGCCTCATTTTTCGCGAATTTCGCCAGCTGGATATATGCTGTTTATGTCGATAATAAATATATAGGTACTCGAAATATGCACGCGCGCGGGGCATTGTGGATAGTCCACACGAGGCATTTTTTTAAAAGTATGACTACAATTATTCAAATAAGGTAGAAAACAAAACAAAAATTCTATTATATCCGTCTTGTAGAGCTTAAAAAATTAAAAGACACGTATTTTTTCGTTTTTTTATTCGTGGAAAATTGGTCAAGATACAGAGGGGCAAAGTTGCCTATGACGTCACGATCATAAGTGAAACGCATGCAAAATGGTAGTGATTGTGACGTCACAGCCAACTTTGCCACTTTGTATCTTGGTCAATTTTCCATGAACTAGAAAACGAAAAAATACGTGTTTTTTAAAAATTTTTTTAAGCTCTACAAGACGTATATAATAGAATTTTTTGGTTTTCTACCTAATTACAGAACATAATGAAAAAACTGAATGATTCAAATATTCTACGTAATCCATTATTAACAGAGCCTATATTCGATACATTATTATCGAAATTTAAATATTCGACCAATTTCCATACAACATCGAAATCAAATTATAAACATTATTATCGAAATTTAAATATTCGACCAATTTCCATACAACATCGAAATCAAATTATAATTTTGCAGAAAACAAAAAAATGAATGAATTGGAAATCGACTAATACACAAAAGAAGTGTACGGTGTATCAGAAATTCTGTATCGACCATCCTTTTCAATCATGCCTTGATAGCATCAAGGATACTGTAATGTTTACGATAAAGCCAAAAAAAATAGGAGGTGGTTTTTCAGGCTTTACGATGAGAGCGAGCTTAAAATTTCTAGCGCCTCGCCGCGCGCCGGCAAAGTTTTGTGCTTTACGAGGCCAAGGGTTTCGCGCGCGGTGACTTATATTCGCGTGGGCTGCGCGAGCTGTGTGAGCGCGATATCCTGGGCTGGCGATTAAGCCGCTCGAAATTCCAGGATGATCTCCGTCGTCTGCGGAGTCCGGGCGCGCCTCCAGAAAACTGCGAGAGCCACCCATTTCTCGGCAGCTAATTAGCGTTATTCGCAGCGCGCTGACAATCAATTGTCAGGGCTTTTTTTTTCTGTCGTTGGTGGTGCAGTGCTTTTTGTCTTTTCTTTTTTTTTTGTCGAGGGAGTTACTGACGCATTAAATTGGCGACAATCCTGCGAGGCCAGAGTGCTCGATTAATCTTGCACATCGGGCTTGTTGATGGGCTGCGGCCCACCACGCATTTCAATAAGAACTCTATATACTGCAGCGAAACGTTTTATCGCTATCCACTTCAATTCTCTTCGTTCGTCGCGAGCTTTTCAATGTAATAATGCTCAACTGGTACGTCGCTCGCTCGCCCGCCCGCCGAATGCTATGCCGTTTTTATGCCACGCTGTTTGAATAATTGCGCCCCCATTTTCAAATGCTAATGGAAAAAAAAGAGCTCTCAGAAATTGTTTGCCATTCGCGCGTGATGAACAGCTTTTGATATGAAGATTAAGTCTGCTCGTAAATGCTTGCTTATACATCGGATATTTCGCATCGGCGTGTGGCATGTATCGTTAATTTTTTGTTTTAGTAAAATATTCTCTCAATTTTATTTCTTATTCGTCCAGTAAAAAACTGCGTTTTTTATTAAATTTTTTACAATATTAAATTTCTTTGACGTTGCGTTACATTTTTTTTGCAGACAATGGAATTTGCGATTCATATTCTTGATTCCGTCGAGTTATCAGTTGTTTTAGCTTCTGGAAATCAGTGTTTTAATTAAACGTAGTAATAAAGGCTTTCGTCGCTGGAAAATCGCAAGCAAAAGGGAAATACGAAAACAGAGGAGCAAAAAAATGCTCAAGAAAAAGAAAGGCGGCTTCCGACGTCTATTGTCGACACAGGCAATTTTGCAAGCTGGGATTAATAAAGCACTTTAAAAACTTTGAGCTTCCGCCTGAATGTTTAAGCTTCAAAAAATAATATAATCCATCATGGCTTCATTTCATATTAGCTTTGTTATGTTGACATTATTCAAGATTATCTTGAAATCACAACCAATAAATTTTCAATTCCGGCAAGTCTGCCTTGAGAACTGATCCAACATTGTGCTTCTCGTACACAAAGACTCGTTTTGATATTGCCTCGAGGCAAAGTAACGTATGTTATCGTTCTACTGGCCGTTGACACAACGGTGCACTTGCGAAAAAGCGATATTTTCGTTATTTATGATAAGGCCGTAAGCGTCGTTTTATTTCAGCAGTAAAGTTTCGAAGCACGTTGTTTTTTTAAATAGATTTATTGTTTTGTAAATTACATCATCGTTTTCATTAATTATATAAAAACAAAATATCCATTCTATTATAACAGCAGGGAAAAGTTTCTAGATGCGATGGGAAATCAATATTTTTATTTGTGGAACCAAGGAAAATTGAGTCACGTTCGGAGAGTTCATACAAAGGCGAATCTAAGTAGCTCTCTTGCAAGCTCTTGAAAATGTAAAGATACAATGCAATATTGATGCAATATACATATGTGGCTGCTGTATAAGTAACGGAAACATGTGGTCTACGCAGAGACCGTATGTGTATTGTCAGCGAGTGCTTTTAGTCCTGAAATTATAAGTTTTTGAAGATACATTGGCATAACATAATTATCTCAAACACGTGTTATTTTTCAATTAAGGTAGTTCTTGCGCGTAGGGCCGTATCAAGAAGGGACCCCAAGAAAAAATATCATAAAAATTAATATTACTTCAACTAAAATTGTTGCTTAATTTATTTTTGACACAGCTGTAGCAAAAAAGCTTTAGCAAAAAAGTCTATTTTCAACTCGTCAAATGGATTTATAAAAGATAGAATTTTTCATTCGACGTATATTAAAATATATTTTAATATAGTTTTTGATCCCCTTTTGACGTATATTATTGAATTATTGTTTATAAACTCCGGCAATCCTAATTTTTGTCGATGATCGAATTCTACATATGATTTAACATATATAAATCATGTTTTTGACCATATCTACTTATTACATTTGTTGAATAACACTTATAAAGTGCGTCAGAAACCCACCTCTCATAAGAGCCCGTGTTAAAAACTCTGACTTTCAAAATTTTTTTCTCAATTTTGAGTTCGGCAACCCCTACTCTAATTTTGCAATCACGTTTATATTGTTGAAAAGAAACAAATAAAAAATTTTCAAGTGATTCTGCTTTAAATGCCCTGACGCAAGAACTACCTTAAGTTCGAAATCGCATTCTAGTTTTCCCAATTCCCGACCACTTCTGATGACTTTTTTTTAGCGTAAAGTAGTTGTGAAGAGATTATGTAAACGGATCGTGACTCTCTCAATAACGCTTTCAACCTTTTTTTTGTGTTAGAACCTGGTTTTAGTTCGATTGACTTTTGTAAGCATTGAAAAGCTTTGTGCTTTTAAATATTTACCCTGGTTCTAGGCCGGGCTTTCAGCAGCTCTCCAAATAAAATGTAACTAACAGTAGATCGCCGAGGGATCATTCATTTTTTTTTTGGAAAATTCAAATCTAAACGGCTGCAAGGGATAGAACAAAAAAAGCCCTTTCATCTGCCATTCATTACAGCGGATTTTTTTCTCGGGTGGTCACCTCTACGTGCCTGTATTAGATTTTCGTTCACGTTAAAATGTGCAGTGGATAGCAGCAGTCTGTCGATCATATATAGGCGGCCGACAAAATGGAAAATAAAAATCTTTTTCCCGGCAGGACACTTTTTTTTTATTTATTTTTATTTTGATAAGCGAGACGTAGATGAAGCGACATCCGGCGACAGAAAAAAGGGGGAAAAATGCAAATAATTTTACTCACGCACCGACGACCATCGACGTATCGATCGATATCCCTTTTTCTCTGTAGGGCACGTTGGAGAATCGCGAATGCCATGGAAGACGAGCTTGCAGGCTTTTTGATCGACGACTGATTCTCCGGCAATACTATATGTAGACACTGCACCTATATTTTCAATCTGCACGTAAGAGAGAGAGACTTTTATCATGTTTGAATGCATGAATAATAATAAATCATTTCTGGGAAAAGGAGTTGTATCTTATCGCTCGAGAGAGTGTATATCGCGAAAAATGTCTGAAATTTAATATTCCGTAACGTCATTTCTTCCACCTATCTGAACGTATTTGTCGCTCCTTCAATACTCAATGGAAAATGTGATTTGCATATCGTATAAATAACAATTTTTCATAACCTAAAAGATTATAATAGAAACCAAATCGAAAGTATAGTGGAATAATGCATTTTTCGGGGTTGCCAAACCTCTTGCAAAAGCAGTATTCATCACGCCCATAAGTATTTACAATGATCGATAGATCTTGTTTTTTAATTACTCTAAAAATAGCGGCATTCACATATTGAGTTGCAGCAAGTCGGTCAAGTGTTTGGAAACTTTAAGAAATACTGCAAGTAAACGATTTGGCAACAGCTGAGCGCGCTATATTTGAGCACCATAATTCGAATATGAACGCAGGCAACGAGTGTCCAGATATATGGGGTCGACGGCGAGGGGCTCCGGGTCGGTCGCTACGGGGTGATTGGGTGATCTAAACGTGATCAATCTGAGCACTCGCAGCTAGTGTTCAAGTGTATGGGGTTGATGGCGAGGGCCTCCAGGTCAGGCTCTTTAGGGTCATTTAAGTGAAATTACTCTGGGCAGTCTCACCAAGTGTCCAAATGTATCGGGTCAACGGCGGGGCGCTTCGGATAGGGCGCTACAGGATCATTTGCTTAAAATTATCCTGAACACTCGCCTCAGTGCCTAAAGCAACTTGACTCAAATCACCTTGAAGTGCCCAAATTGAAGGCCCTCGCCCTCGATACGGTACACCTGGACACTCGGTGAGAGTGCCCAGAGCCATTTTCCTTATATCACACTGAAAAAATAGTAAACTGAGAAAAAAATCCTCTTGTAACTGTAACAAGAGGAATCTTTTTGTTACAAGAAGATTCCTCTTACTACAAGAGGACACCTTCTTGTAATAAGAGGATTTCTTCTTATTACAAGAGTACTATTTTTTTCAGTGTACTCTTATAACCAGAGGACAGTAATCTTGAACAAATCCTCTTGTAATAAGAAGAAATCCTCTTGTTACAAGAAGGCGTCCTCTTGTAACAAGAAGACTCTTATTGTAACAAGAAGATTCCTCTTGTTACCAGAGGAATTCCGTTTGAAGCTATTGTGAGAAGAAAACATTCTTGTAACAAGAGATTTTTTTCTCAGTGCACCCTGTAGCGCCGACTCGGAGCCCCTCGCCGTCGACCCTATATGTATACCTGAATATTCGGTCCCAGTGCCCAGAGCAACTTGACGTAAGACCACCTTCTAGCGTATGACTCGGAGCCTCTCGCTATCGTCGTCAACTCGATGTACCTTGGGCCATGTGGAAAAATTTTTTTTTTTAGAAAGTAACGACGTTACATTTTCCACGTTTAACGTCGTTAAATAACGACGTTACTGCCCAAGACTGATTTCTATAATTACTGTCTCCAAACTACACAATAAAGTGACAAGTCGAAGTGACTGCAAAGAAACTTTTCACCAAACTGCATAACAGTTTGTGCAAATTTATTGCTTCGAATATTTGTGCTGAATAATCTGTGCAAAAATTGATAAATATAGAAAACAATTGCATTAAATCTACCAGTGTCCGATTAGTCAATTGTGCAAAGTTTGAATGTGCAAAATATATACAACGTCTATATTTAAAACATGTATTATCATTTTTTCCACGATTGGAATTTAAAGTGTGCTCGGGCAACCGAAAAACTAAAATTTTCTGACCGTCTTACGCATCTTCAGAGTGGCATATTTTCACAAGTATTCTAAGCAGTTTTGGCGGAATATTATGGGTTAGAATTCTGTACGATGCTCAGCGCAAAGTTGTTTTATGCGTGCAATAAAAATATGAGTAATGCATTCATGGAAAATATTAGTGTTCGTTAGAAATATTTCATAATACTTCTTTTCCTTGTGACATTTCTCAGCTTCATCATTATTTTTAAATCGAATTGCTATTGGCACCCTACGTGAAATTTAACTGTATGCAATAGCAAGCAATTGTAAGAAAAAAAAAATTACGAAAAGCCGAATAGAATATGCAACGGTTCTCCAAATGTTTAGCCGGGTGGGGGGTTAATGCCTGTAAGAAAAATATGCGAAAGAGCTATAGAGAGAGATGGAATTGTTGAAGCTAGTGCGGCGAGTGAAAAGCCTCAAAGAGGAATAAATGAATTGCGAGGTCGAGGTCTGGAATGTCGTGCATTTGAAAAGAAGCTAACGAAGGAAAATTGCTTTGTTCGCAGGAAGCGCCAGCAGCAGCGCGAGGGCAATGTCGCCGGCCGAGAGCAGTAGCAGCCCGCGTTTGGATGGGGTCGCGATCCGCGACTCCCCCGGGACACAGCGCGACGGTTCGCCCTCCGTCGCAGCCACAGCGGCTCACGCTCGTCTCGCCGCCACTAGCCCAAATCGAGTTCCATTCCTGCTGGACCCACCGAGCTTTCGCCAGCGCTACGCGTCTACGCCCAAGGTAAGTGCAGCCCGCAGCTTGCCGCCGCCGCCTCACACACCCACCGCCTATAGTCTTTCCACTCTAGAATCTTGTTCTGCACTTTGGCCAATTTAACATTGCTCGCCCGCAGTCATGCTACTCGGCATATCGTGCCGACTCACATCAGCATATATGCCAATTCATTTTAGCTTTCGAATCTTGTTCTGCACTTTGGCTAACTCAAACTTGTTCGTCGTAAGACACACAGTGTGTCAGCGCTTGTGAGCCACGCTACACGACAATATACTCTTCTTCACTGAACTTAGTTCTTTTTCCATAACTCTTCTGGCTACATTGTAATTTTCAGATTTTTTTAATTTCTTTTAGCTTCATTTGTTCTCACGCGTTTAACAAAAACTATATATCGAAGCATATCAAATAGTGTTTACTTTCACGCCGAAGCCACTACCATAGCAACTTTTCATGAAAGTCTAGAGTTTCCGTATTTTCTCATGCTCTTCTACGAAACCTTTCATCGTCGTATTTGAGAGGATGTACGTTAATCAAAACAAGATTCTGTACTTAATATTGTTCTTATTTTTAATTTATCAATCTCAAATTGCAATGGAAAAAAATGAAATATATGGGGGAAAAATGTATAACGTCAAATTTTCACGTAATTGCTGCAGCTACAAAAATTGTTCTCGAGTTTTGCTTTTATGTGACTTCTTTATTTAATTTTTACCTTTTTACTAAATTCAAATAACTTATTGTTTTTGTTTTAATTATGAGTAATTTATTACTCAGTTTGAATAACAGATTGTAGAATTTATCTCTGACTATTTGAATTGAATAACATTTTTTTCTGTGCGATGAACAACATTTTTTTTATGATATAATGAATATGTATGATGAATGGATCATTTTTTTTTCTCCACAGACATCGAACACGTCGGAAACTGCCATAGAAAATATTTCTGCAAATGATATAGATGAAAAGCTCCGATATAAAAGGGAAGATGCGGAAGAAAATCCTTGTATAAAATTCAGCGAAGGAGATAAAGTTAGACATGAGTTTTATAGCCCAGGATATCCCAACCAATATCCAAAAAATATTAGTTGCTACAGAGTATTAGAAGGTCAGTCTGATGTGTTCAATTTTCTATTTCTAGTTAACGTTCTTTCGAGAAAAATTCAACAACAGCAATTGCTCATGCTCTGAGATTTGTCGCGAAACTCGTTGCTACAGAATTTGTTGAGAAAAGTTTTGATGCAATATAGGTAAAAGATGCATAAGTTACGCAGCTACAAAATCTGTCTTGACAGATCGCGAAAAATTTTAGCTTATTACACATATATTCTCAAAATCCCGAGTGCAATTGAAAGCTCAGCAGTAACTCAATTTTATTTACGAGCTGCAGTTAAATCAAAGTAAAATTCTCGAGCCTCGTAAAATTTCCATTGACTTTTCTTTGCTAGGCAATCGAGATATGAAATCGATGTAATATAATCCTCGGGCAGTTAAAATAAAAGCAAGTTTCTTATGTCAATAAACGAAGGCTGCAGATGTGCAGGCCACAAACAAAATTGTCTGAAAGTTCGAACGACGACGTTTCCGTTCTTCCGCATATATAACAATGTTCGTGGCCCCTAATGACGTAGCGAGCTACTAGACGCGGGCGCGAAAGTTCTCGACTCCCGCGCACGACGACGGTTTCCGATGCAAGAACTAGTTACCTATATATAGACAAGCTCGCAAGTTGGTGTGCATCTCTTCGAGAGTGCCAGAACTTCCGTATACCGGAAGCTTCCACGTACGCGTTACTCGACGGACGTAAGTGACTCCCTATCTATGTATGTATACCACTCGACAGTCAGACATACCCATTGATTTTCCACACGATAGCGCATGCAAAATGTTTAACATCTACGATGACACTGTCGCTTTAGGCGCTTGTACGTTATGCTCATATTTTCGCTTCCCTCAAAGTCACAGGCATCGCTTCGACAAAACTTTCGCGATATTTGTCAATAGTGGAATTGATATTTGCACACGCAGGTTCGACAGTAAAGAGGATAGTATTGCAGGAAAAATAATTGGAGGGCAAACGTAGTCGGAAAAAAACTGGAAAACAGCGTCAAAGGAAAGTGCAAAAAAAAACGGGATGAAAGAAGAGAGATTGCGACGAGAAAAACGTCGACGGTAATAAAACGCGAGAAAGGGCTCGAAAAGACGACGAAGTAATAAAAGATGGCACGGGCGTTAGAATGAGAGAGAGAGAGAAAGAAAAAAAAAGGAGTGGCGAGAATTAAGGATAGCGAACGGCCGGGACGAACTAACGCTTGCCTAAAAGTGGTTGGAAAGAAACAGACTCAGCAGCACCGGTAAAATTGGCAGCTGTCCCATCAAGGCGCCGTAAATCATCGGGCGATCGCTTCGACTCTTCCGCTTCACTTTTTTCTCTCTCTCTCTCTCTCTGTTATTTTTTTTTCAACTTGTTCCGATAGCTCACGTAACCTATTGCCACACCGGCCTCCGTGTTTTTCATCGCGCTGAGCCGCTTTATTTTATTTTATTTAGCGGTTGCGGATGCGCCCGACAAAATAAGCAAGCACACGCTCGATTCTTCTTTTTCCCGCGCTGCTGCGTGCCAGCCAATGTTTTTTCGAAGCGACGCTGAAGCTGTATAGCTGCCGATACTGTTTTTTTTTTGTTTACGCTTTCGTTTCTCCTTTTTTTTCCCCGCGCAATATGAGAAATTCATATTTTTCTCTCATAGATACATATTGATAAATCTTTGATGAGTGTCTTCAGATATGAAATAGGCTTTATGATGATAGGATTTTTTTGTGAGAAATCGACAATATAGTGGAACGGGATGAAGAATCATTGTTATAACGATGTGTTGGGTACAAGTTTTACTCCACTCCAACGATGTGTATTCTCCGGCATGACAATGTAAAAGTAAGATTTATTGTAGTTGGCAACTATATGTAAAATGAAAGAGAGAGAGCCAGCTAAACAACTCGTTGTCGCGTCAAAGTAACAAGCGTTGGTACGAGTATGTGCGAAATTCACTAGGTATATTGCATTTTTCGGAACGTATAGTGTGGAAATAAAGTGTGCATCGTGCTCCCTTTGGCTGTAAGTGATGGGGGGCGGGGGGAGCTAATACAATTGACTGCATTGAAGGGCTGACTATACGTTGACTCCTCTAAGGACTCACTTGATTGAATTTCATTTGCGCACTTTTCAGTTATAGTTTAGTTTAGTTTAGTTCGATTATATAGGATTACTTTTTAATTGACTGTATGCGACAAAAGTGAAATATGATGTTTTGCTGAAACAGAGTATAATTCTACGCTAATTACAGTTTAATACGATTGAATTTTAATGATCAAATCGAATTATTATTACTTAATTACTATCGAGATAAATATTTCAATAAGACGTCGTATACGGGAAGGTGGGGCAAAATGGCCTCCCGGGACAAAACGGCCCCCTTTCGAGTTTACTATGAAGGACGTTACTATACAATCTGGTTTTTTAGTATATCATTAGAAATAACAAAACAAACCATTTCCATTATTTAGTGAGCTATAAAACATGATACCTTTGTTTCTAAAGAGCTTCAAACAGTTAAGGGGCCATTTTCCCCCGACATTGTAATTTTTTTTGTTACCGTTCTTTGCTTTCCGGAAGATTATTCTTTACTTAGTGAACTACTTAGCTTTGAGATCTCATATAAAGAATTTTTCTTCATACATACAAAAACTTCCTGTGCATGATTTCCTGATAAAATTGTACAGAAATCCTGTTTTTCATTGAAAAGTTACGATATTCAACTACCTGCAGCTGACGTTCTATTCGTCGAAAATAATCGGCGGACCATCAACCAAACAAAAGCTCTTAAGAAGACAAAGAATGTACCATAAATTGGGTTCAAATATATTTAAAATCCGCAAAATTACAAGTCTTAGAAAAGGGGGCCATTTTGCCCCGACGATTTTGAAGTCGCCAAAATTCAATCTTTTTATAAAATGGGTATTTAATGTGGAAAATGGTCTCGAAAAAAATTTTGACTGGTAGGATTTTGTAGGATTTGCTCCACTGAATCGAAATATATCATCATATATCATCAAGTCGATTATCTCTCTTAGAACGGCTCCAGTTACGTTTAAAGTTGAGGGGGCCATTTTGCCCCACCCTCCCCTAAAACTAATAAATTGGACGATTATTGTAAACCGGTATTTTTCGATTTCTAACGATGAAAGTACTCAATAGTTGTACTTCACTTGGAATATTTTTGCAAGTTTTCACGTTCAGCTGCATTAAGAATGAAAAACATTTAGGTTGTATATATCTCGGGTATGCGCGTCGAGCTAATATGAACCATGAATAGAATTTGCAACAATGACGAGTGTTTAGGCATTAAAATAAAGTCGACTGGATACGCAGGCAACTTTGTTACAGCCAGCGTAAGCAAGCTAATGTACATATGTAGGCTTGAGCGCAGCTTGATAGAGGAGCGAATTACTCAACTGTAATTATACCTCTACAGTATACAATATTATACGGGAAATGCGGTTACGCTCGCTCGTCAGGTCTCGAAACAGGCAGCGTTTGATCTCTCTTTCTCCCTCTCTCACTCATTCACTCTCGAGAGCGACAGTGGCAGCTTGAAAAGAAAGCTCGAAAGATGAATTGAATCGCGCTGAGCCTCGCTGGCCTCGCTAGATGAGAAGCGCTTAATCGTATTCGAGTCAGGGTCGTGAGGCGGCCTCTACGAAAATAGGCGTTGAATCGGGCTTGGGCGCGCGCGCGCTCACGCTCTCTACCTGACAGTGAAGATTCAACGGTCGCCTACACACAGCGCTCCCCGACTGATGGAAATTTATGCTCTGTAAATAGGAATTCATTATTTTCTATTTGATTCTCGAGTAATTTCGGCTTTATTATCTTCTCGCGCGCTGTTGCACCCTTTTGGGACATCAAGTTTCGCGTCTTTCGTTTGGTTTAGAATTATTTCCGTCCTATGCAACAGACGTGTGTTGTTTCAAAGTTTCATAGTCATATAACAATGGAAATACGAACATACGAAAAAGTAATCGTAAAAATGTAGGAATTTCTTGTGTATAAACTGAAATGTCTTTCGTTTTAGTTCGTTGTAAGGAGTGAAGTCCTACAATAAAACTGAAAACTCATGTCAAATTGGATGTGAGCAGTGACTTATATTATTTCTTTCTTTGACTACTGCCAATTCATCAAATTTTTACGTGCAATTCGGCGAATATTCAATGCAATGGTGGGCAACTCTGGAGTTACGTTACCGTTACATAACGTCATTACAAATTTTTCCAAAAGTAACGTCGTCACTTGGAACATTGTTACTGGAGTAACGACGTTGCAGTAGTATCGCGTTATTGTAACGACGTTATAGCAAAAAAGTAACGCGTTACTTTAAAAAAAAAATTTTATCGCGCATGTAAGATTTTTTTTTGCAATTTCGCCTACTCTACGGTATCCAAAGCGCCGCTTATTCGACTTTTTGTAGCCGCCGTAATATTCTATCTAATTACTAGGACTGTGAGTAGGATTTAATCATCGAGTTGAAAAACAGTCAGTTCAGTTTCCGTTTTGCGGATGCAAAGTCACAATATGAATACATGCCTGAAAAAAAGTAAAGTGTGCATCATTGACATATAGGAGGTCTTTGAACCGTTGGTACTTCATCCTCATTTCACAGAACGCACTGGTCTTTGGCTAGTATTTATCTTTTTAGGCAAGCTAATAGGCTCCTGCAAAAGCAGCGCTCGCTTCGGCTCGAGTTCAGCTCGGAGCTCCAGAGTCAGCTTGACTGTAGTGTTTTTGGAGCTTTTCGAGTTGCATTTTTTTAAATTAAAAATTCGAATTCAGAAAACTTGGAAGGCTCCAGGGATCGAGCCATCTCGGGAGACCGAAAGCTTGAGTCGCTCGAGCTTTCGCAGAAGCCTACTCGACAACTAGCTAGTTCTATTGAAAGTAAAGAAGCCAAATTTCCAGGAAGTAACGTCGTTATTTGACGTCGTTATGTAACGACGTTACGTGTAACTTCGTTACAAAATATTTAAAAGGTAACATCGTTATATATAACGTTGTTACAATGTCATTCAAATGTAACGTCGTTACTTTCTAAAAATTTTGTAACGACGTTACGAGTATGTAATGCTATTTACTGTCGACCACTGATTCAATGTAAGTAGAAAAAGCGAAATATCTTTTGAACACTTATTTTAAAAGCGATGTAATCCTGAAGTAGTTTTTTTTCGACTAACATTCAATTTTTTATGGAAATGAAAAATAAAATAAATGAAAAATATTAAAGGATGACTCATACAACATGAGTCACGGCTACGTTCAACATATTAGTTCTATATTTATCTAATAAGCAATGATTTCTGCTGATCGAGTACCTCAAATAATAATATAATTTAATATCTGAAATATATAAATTTCGGGAATCTTTTTATACAGTTCAAATTAATCAGGCACCAATAATGTGCATGTGAAGTATATTTGAGATTCATTGGAATTTTAATAACGAGAAATTGAAATCGTGATCGTGTTTTCAAGAGTTTCGATACACATCAATATAGACATGCACGCGTATATTGTAAATATTTAATTTGACGTTGCTTCAAGTTTACTGCTCAAAAAGCAAGGATAATTTATAAAATTAAAGCAAACATCGCGTTCGAGTTAACAATAAGCGTAGTTCAATTAATGAAAATATTTTCTCGAGCACAAATAATTGAGTATTTCAAATTTCGCTGGTAGATTGCAAGTCATGTACGATGACAAAGATATTCAAAGGGTTAAACAAAAAGTCATGCAATCTAATATCGATGCGAAAAATTTGAGTGACATTTGCAACCTCGTGCGGGCTGGCAGTATTTACACAACTTAATTGAAATCAGCGAATTTCCGTGACATTTCAACATTACGAGTCAGTACGTTTCGTTGTTGAAAAAAATTCTTTCTGTCTACGTAGATATTGACAAGCAAAATAAAAAGAAAACCAGCTAGAAACTTTGTTTGTAATAAACATCCGTTGACGTCAAATTTTTAATTTAAATTTTAAGTTTCTATTTGGCTTCATTTTCTTTGTACTTGATTCAACAATAATTGTAGACAAAAAGCGGTGCTATGTGTTTGGATTAGATCATCGAGATGCAACGAAAACTCGCAGACATTGTATAAATATTGCAGAGTGCACGATATTTGGCAATTAACGCCTTGGCCGCGAAAACATATTGCCGGATAGCTTCTGCTAGTTTCTATTTTCGAATTGCCAAACCATTGGAGCATGCCAAAATTTTCCAGCTGCCTGATACTCGAGACTCCCGCAACGTGAATGGCACGGTTCGCTGAACTCCCTTTTCAAATACCAGCTGTAAAAGTTCACTGATTTTCATTCAATGCCACGAGCAAGAAGCAACAAATGTAACCGCGTAGAATAAATAAGAGAGCATACTTTGGACTCGACATGTTCTAACGTGAATAGCTGGTGCTTGCGAGATCCATAAATTAATCACAATAATATCAGAACTTTTTTTTTTTGCTGTGAACGGAAAAGTAAACGCGCAGGTGCACAAAGTTTAGCTGGAAGGTACTTGCAAAAGAATTTTAGTCGCAGCAAAGTTGCCGGCGTCAATTGAATCGCAAAAACTACTGATGGCAAAGAGCAAACAGCAGCGGCAGTAGCATTGAGAAGTAAAAGGGGCAAATGTGAAAGCCACAGGAAGACAAGAATAAGACGGTAGATAGGCGCTGCTGAAAGGGAGATGGAAAGCATTCTTCTCTTAGCCACAAAGCGATGTTCGAGACGAGTTTACGTTAAGAGAGAGAGAGAGAGAGAGAGAGAGAGAGAGAGAGAGAGAGAGAATTTATTTGGCTGTTAAATTGGGCCGAAAGGCAAAACAAATTGGGATATAACGTTATAACTTTGCGAATCTCTGCTGCTGTGTCGAGACACGATGAAAAAGTCGCAATATACAACGATTGGCTTCGATTGTTTCATATCCCAAGGCGATTTTCTTGTTATCATTATTTTTTCAAAGCTTGTCAATACATACGCAAGCTCTTCTGTTTTGAATTCGTTTTCCGAAATTCTCTACCGTTTATGTTCTGGCGCCGTTGAAAAATTAATATTCTCTTATTATCCAAATAAAATAATTGAATTTTTTATGAAACAACTGGCTGGCACGAAAAATTTTTTTTAAAAGCTTTTTTGAAAAATGTGGCAAATATTGTTCTATGGTCTCTAAAAATAAATAAGTCTATAGTGAAGTTTTTTCCTAAAAATGATGCTACATCAAGCCTAACTGCGTGCACTTTACACTTTGCAAATTGGATGTTACACATTGGTAATTGAAAATTAATGATACAACAACAAAAAAAAACATAACCGAAATCACTAAAGGCAGTAAGTCCGTTACAGAATGTTCAGAGAGAATAAATGATTTTCGAAGCTTTTCGATCAGCAGCTATGCATTGAAACGATTTATAGTTGTATTTGCCGATGAAAATACGTAATCAAAAGCTTTAGCATTCTGTAGATGGCGAGCTTTGTAATTCTTTGGGCGCGCGAGCGTATCATTAATTTCCGTCACATCGGGGGCAGAATGAACGAGCAATGCACGGCAGCTGGTTGAAAGGCGGTCAGGTAGTCGTCAACTCTGACGCGTTAGTTGGGATAATGAGGAAAGCACGTATGTTCGAGAACCGTTGGCTTCTGCGGCAAAAGTGGAAGAAGCCCGAGAGAACGATAGACCAACTTCATTTATGCCTCGGCCGAGCCGGTAATTCCAATTTTCCGCGTGTGCTTGAGTTCGTTAAATGAGTTCGCTTCATTGCTTTGATGAGGGGGCGAAGCAGGCCGAGAGTGCGGCGCTGTTTCGTTCAGAGAGAGAGAGAGAAAGAGGGAGAGAGAGAGAGAGAGAATAATTTTCCACATTGAATAATTGAAAATTCACCCGAGTTATGTACGCTCTATGTCCGTGTTAAAAGTTTAATGGCCCTGCTAATGTACATAGCGTTGCAATTGTTTTAATTGGATTGTATATTATAAGTACCAAGTTATCTTTGCTATCATACTTTTCAGCTCATATGCATGGAAATCAAGTATCTTCTGCTACGGCTCTTTAAGTGTTTTCCGTAATTGATTCTCAAATTGAAAATTTGCTTAATCGTTTTCATATCAAAAACTTCGGCTGAATAATAAATAACCGTTCGAAGCGTTGAAAAGATTTGAGGGTTCAAAACTTGTATTTGGACAAGGCTTGATGACTTAAGCTTTTACTGACGAGCGGCTAAGACCCGGCTTTCGCAGCTCACTATCTGATAGCGGGCATACGAGAGCGGGGAACGTATATAATGAAATCTAGAAAAAAAATCTATTTTTAAAATCTAGAATTGAAAATTTTTTTTCTTCGCTATTAGCTTCCGAACTTTCTTCTTCTTTTTATTTAAGGTATATAGTGACGAAAAATGGTCGCAAACATTAGAAAAGTCCGCAGGAACTGCTTTTTCGGCATTATCACGTTATCATCAAATCGACTTTTTTCGATAAAAATAGGCGAAAATCGTCATTTTTTCAAATGCTGATTTTTCGGCTTTGGAAACTACTAGAAAGATTTCTGACTAGTCAAAGTTATAGCAAAGAAGAAAATCTTTGCGTAGGAAAAGGTTTCATTTATTAATATTTAATTATCCAGTAAAAAGTTATAAACTAATTACTTAACTATCTTCAGTTTGTTAATAATATGGAAAAATGTTGGAAAAAGTGGTTCCTGTGGACTTTTATAATTTTCACGAGCATTTTCCGTCGTTATATACCTAAAAAAAATTCAAATTCTAGACCCTAAAAAATAAGACTTTTTTTATTTCGTCGGATTTTCCCGGTGAAAATTCAAAATTTCCGAGAAGTTCAAAAATTGAATATCATCTTTGAACGGTCATGTGCAACGCACACTATAATATTTCTTTGTATATAAATGAATGAAACTCATGTAAAGAGCAGTAATGCCCGTAAAAATGTTTTGTTTTACATTCTAATAATTCCTTCGAACACGTTCAATGAACCTTTGACTGAGCATAATGCGCAATAATATGCAGTTTACATTAATTTAAAGTACTACCAGCAAAAAAATATCAATATTATTTGCATGCAAAACGATATACAGAAAGCCGTAAAAACAAACATTTAAGCGGCAACAAAAAAAAGCGAACACGAAATCTCTATATAAGCGCTAGCGTAAAAAAATCACAGAACAGTGCAAGCGAAAAAGCAGAGAATAAAATGAATAAAAAGAGCGTTGATGTATTTTGTCGATAAGTGATTGGGATGTGAGAGGATAGTAGAGCGCGCGGTGACAAGGAAATCGGCGCTGTTTTGTAAATCCGCCAATTGTTCGCTTTTCGCAGGTCGTTGAATCTATTGTGCGATCGACCTCCGTCTCTTGTCTCGTGCTCTTCGCGCGCGCGCGCGCGAGAGAGAGAGAGAGAGAGAGAAAGAGAGACGTGCAACTGCACGAACGCCAACAGCAGCAGTAGCGGTATAGTTGCAGTGCAGGCTATATAGCGTGGGGCCAATGGATCAGAGCAGTGCTCGGCTAAACCGAAAGTCTGTTAACAACGTCTGCTCTGGCGTTGTTTCGCGCTGACGATATTGCGCGCACGCGCGATCCCATTGAAACTCAAGCCTTTTTCTTTTATTCTCGCTCGTGGCTCTATCACGACAAAGAGGAAACGAAAACAGCAACAACAACACACACAAAAAAAAAATACAGAGCGCACCGATACAAAGCGACGACGAACTGCAGTTGCTCTTCTTTCGCTCTCATTAGTTCCTTTTTCTGCGCTACAGGCAATTTTAATGGCGCCCGAGATCACTGCAAAAGTAGCACAGACAATCCATTCAACGCCATTTCACATTTTTATCACAGAGCTATTTTCAATTATTAACTCTATATTATCGCTGGAATATAATTAAAAAAAAATTCCTTTCGCAACATTTTTCGTGGAAAAGTGAGAATTAAATTAAAATTAAAAAATAATGAAGTTTGACTTGTTAATGAAAAATTGTTCAAGAAAAAATGGATATTTAATTTTCAATAAATGTATTTTAGTGATATTAGCTATCAACGTGCATCCTTTGAGCATCGGCTGACTATAGGCTGATCGTACTACTTAGAAAATCTAGACGTCGATTTTTAGCAGTAATAATAAATACTATGTGAGTATAAGTGAAGAAAATTAAGAGGAAACAAAAAAAAAAAAGAAAACTGGCGAAGCAAAGTAAATTCTGTTAGCCGAAAATACGGATCGTCGTAAATTCCACAGGGCAAAGTTGGTAGAACGCGTAGCAATGTTAGATATAGTAAGGGAAAGGTATCTGGCATTGGTCGCATCCAATTTAACTGGGTAGTAAATATATACCGCGTGTACTTCCGATTCGGCTTCGTGACTTTTGGGATGCTTTTCGTCACCGCAAGCTCCACCGCAACAGTGTTCCACGCTCGTTCGACTTTGATGCCGGTATACATGTATATATATGTATACGCTCGCGTCAACCAGCAGCTGGTCGCAAGCTCGCTTCTCGACTGTTTGAGCTGCTCTTGCCATCAGCAGCGCAGTTTCGCCAAACGGACCTGGGATTAAGTTCGAATTAGGGGGTAGCGCGCAACAACGCTGCCGCGCTTCAAAAGCTCGGCGAAGCTCTCGCGCCGGAGCGGCATCGCCGGACGAACAATATCGCACTTCGAAATTAATTGACTCTTGGCATGTTAATTGAAATTCACGTTGCGTAACTTGAACTTCGAGTGTCGCTTCTGATATACAGTAGGGTATAACTTTTATTGAGCCGAAGGAGATCAAATTTAACGAGCGAATGTACGATTCAATTGACACTTGCAAACGAGCTTGCAAATAGTTCTCTCGATCACTTTCGTCACCGACGAAATCGAGCCACGTTCAGTTTTATCTCTGATAAAACTTATTCGGCACGAGATTAGAAATTGTTTGCCAACGCCAGCATTTTGCAGTTGTTGGGGGTTGAATTTTCGATCAGCCGAAAGCTTCAGTCGATCGAACGTCTCCGCGCGGAGCCGCGTTACGGTTATTTTGCGCCGAGTTCTGTGCCACGCGCGCACAAAATAGTGGCAAGTAGCAGCCGATCGACGGGGAAAATTGTGGCGACGTTTGCATTATCGGATGGGGCGCGCAGGGACACAACGAGAGCGAAAAAAAGACAGCGAGGGGGTGAGATAAAGTGAATCCTAACGATCTGGCGGCCTCACTGAATAATTCGCACGGATAAGCCGTGTGCACGTGCCAAGCAAGTAAAGTTTCTTACCCTATAATAATCCCAATCGTATTATCTCTCTTTCGCTCGCTTCCGATTGCCACCATCCGACGACGACGCCAGTGATCGCCTGAAATTCCCTCGCGTTTTCTGATGTTTTTTTCCCGGACAAACGCTCGTGTGCTCACTTTGAATCATTATTTACGAGCTCTCGAGGTCAGTAAACAACCTACTCGCGCATTTATTTTAGCGGGAAATCTGTTTGTCATTCGATCATTCGATTGGAATTCATTGAAAACTGAAACATTTACTAATTTCAACACGAGATCTGAAGCTCATCTCGTAATCTGCAACTGTTTGGCAATCATTTCGAGACTTGAGCTTTATTTAATTGTTTGTATACACTCGCGTTTATATTAAGGTAGTTGTACCCAATTTGGGACTATACCCAATTTGAGACTATGTTTGGTTTCGAAATGTTCGCGATGCTTTGGCAGTGCTAAACTATGGCAATATATATATTCGTACTATCAAATAATGAAAGTTACATAGGTTCAAATCATTCCCAAAGACGAAATCTGCTTTGCAGCAGCTGTTTTGTGCTCAGACGACCAAATTTTTTAGCTCATTAAATTTCCATTTTAATGAATATGTATCATTTAAGTTAGTCTAACACATCTAAACATAAAACTGTGATATACCATTCGATTCGTCTTCTTTCTCAAAAGCACTCCCCAGAATTTTTCTAGCTTGTAAATGAGTCAAATGACGTGCCAATTACTATGGTCTTTCGATCACTTTCGATTGTACCCAATTAATTGGGACTACATCGAAAATTAATAATGGATTATGAATAAACATCACAAAAATGTTTCTGTGAATAATCCAAGACAAAACTTCACAGTTAGTCAAAATAAATATACTTATTCCACTTATCAATGATAAAATATCGATTTACGTTATATTTTTGAAAATTAATGTTTATACGTAACTGTGACATTGCCAGATCATGCCAATTAGCTTATAATACTTGAAAAGTGAAAAATATTGATGTTGTAACTTACTTATACGTATCGCGCACGATTCAGATACTAAAAAATGCCCTTTTGTCAAATAGTCCCAAATTGGGTACACTGTCTTTTCATGCCGAAAAAAGGTAGTTTCATTCAAAGTGCTACAAATCGGGCTAGCATTCATCAAAAAAATCGCACGACGGCTCATTTGGAAGCTGCTTTCATAAGCTTTAAAATGATGCCCCGCACGTTGAAAAATTCATTCATAGTAAAAAGATACGGCTGTTTGCGAAAACTAATCCCAAATTGGATACACCTATCTTACATAGCAACACATCATTAGTTATAAAATGTAAATTGCACGAACTTCGTGCATTCGTAATGACATGGCAAACATTGAAGCATAATGTTGAGTATCGTTATTTTGGAAATAATATATGAGATTGTTTGTTGGAAAAAACAAGTAAAAATTTGTATGACTTTTGTTGCCAGATTTTGAAATTGATTCGGATTCCTAAATGTTTATGATATTATTTATGTAATCTTTGCACAATAAAAGTTATAAATTGAAGAAATCTAACGTCAAAATATTATAATCGGGCGTAATTGAAGCATAAAATTACAAATTCCACTGTTTGTTTTCGAAATATTGTATTCGAAAATATGTAATCTATCTTGTTACAGCTCAGGAAGGTAAAGTTCTGCGAGTGGAATTTCGGGATAAGTTCGATCTTGAAGAGGAGGACAATTGCAAGTATGATTTTTTGGAGGTACGCGACGGTGCTTACGGATACTCGAGGCCCTATGGCAATTATTGCAGGGCTTTTCCTTTCCCGGAAATCACTTCGAGCGGCAGATATCTGTGGTTACGTTTCCACAGTGACCAGTACATAGAGGGAACTGGATTTCGTGCTGTTTACAGCGAAATGAACCGTCCAAACTGTAAGAAGCAATCATAACGCGAGGATGTGTTTATTTGGTTTTTCTTTCTGCTTATATTTCATTAATTTTATGCTATTAATATTTGACTTGACATTAGAATAATCAGAACTTGTAAAGCAATTATAATTCGATGTCGTGTACCTTTGTTAAACCTTACTACTGATCACATAAATGCATTTCAATTGTTAATCGATGCTTTCAAGTGAAGACTAAGGAACCCGAAAAGTGTTGGACGAACATAACACACAACTGGGAGACCATAATTGACACATCGGATATTGAAAAACAAAAATTAGAAGCTATCTCCCTGGGGACTGAATTGGATTGCATATGGAACATATCTGTGAATGAAGGCTACAAGGTGAGCAAATCAATCTAGTCAATCATGAGTCATCTTACATGCTGTTGATTTAAACACTTACACAGTGCGGGTCACCGATTCGCCTGTAACTTTGGGATCTCTTTTCATACGTAGAAATATGTAAGAAGCCGCGTCGATTCATCCTAACGCTCGATATTTCTATAATTTAGGCTATTTTCATCAAATCTGTGAAAATATATGTCTCTTTTGGAATGGAAATAGCTTGTAATCTAAGCATTATAGCACTATTCTGATACCACCAAATGAAAGCTGAGATCATCCCTATAAAAAAAAAATTTTTTTTTCAAAAAAGATCAAACTGTTCCAAAGTTACATGACATTAAAATTTTATAAGCTAATTAGCCACTTTTCCGAAACAAGGCATTCTATTGAAAATTTCATATACTAATTTTAAAACTTTGTAACTTTGGAACGGTACAATCTTTTTCGAGCATTTTTTTTGAAAGGGTTTGATCTTAGCTTTCTTTTGGTGGTATCAGAATGACACTATAATGCTTAGATTACAAGCTATTTCCATTCCAAGAGAAACATATATTTTCATAGATTTGATGAAAATAGCCTATAACTACAGAAATATCGAGGGTTAGGATGAATGGACGCGGCTTCTTACATCCTTAAGTTACAGGCGAATCGATGACCCGCACATGTGACTCTCTCCTTGTTAGCTTCTTAGAAATTCATTTTTCAGAATCTTTTTCTTTAAATTATTGAATTGTAAAAGACAGAGAGAGGTCATCTTATTTCATCCAATTTAAGGAGTGTAAAAAAATAGTACATTTCGATACTATAGTGCACGAGAAAGCGAATCGATCCTCGCATACGCGGTACGCACAAACATATTTCATCCTCGTGTTGACTGTTCGAAGTTTCCCCCGGTTCATTCGCTTAGGGGCAAATGTCCGCGCGCGAGAATCAATTCGCTTTCTCAGCGCAAAAGTCGATCGATTCGATCAAATTTCACGTGACTCGATGCTATTAATTGCTAGCTTCGACGATACTTTTACTTTCAGATTCAAATATCGTTTACATCGTTCAAGCTGGACAAGCCAAACGAGTGTGATATCAATTACGTTGCAATGTACAATAGGGTAGAGAACATGGAGCATAATCCCGAACTTTTTGGTAATTTTTGCGGCAGTATTGCCGATCTCGTGTCCAGCAAAGGCAACGTGGTGTACTTGCGGTTCTTTGCCACAAAAGCCGCCATAAATAGTAGCTTTCAGGCTTTAATCACGGCAACGCGCGAGAAATTAAAAAACAAAGGTAAAGTTGGGCGCAGTTCGCCGTGTTTCTTTATTCGCTTCGGCAATTTAATACCATACACGTATATTCATTATTTGTTCTTAAGGATGTGATAACGCGACTGAATTCGACTGCCAAGACGTCTGTATCGACAAAGCATTGAAGTGTAACGAGAGAGTTAACTGCCGTTATCGCTTCGACGAGGACGACGAAATTTGTAAAGTAAGTACATCTCTGTTATTTCCAATGATGCGTTAAATAACCGATTGATATTAAGCAGCGGTATCACTGAAAAAGTGTGAATCTCACATCCAATTAATTTAGCCTATCTGCGCCCATATCGTCTTTTTGCCCGTAAGTCTATAGCTGCGCTCTCGGCTCTCTCGATTTTACGGCCTTTCGGGTGTAAGAAGAGAGCTTCGAGTTAGTTCCGCGTGCAATGCAGCGGCCTCCGCGTATATATACTTGGCAAGCCACCAGGACAAGCGACGCCTGCCCCGAGTATTAATCTCAGCGGAGAAATAATTTTGCCTTTCTTGCGGCTTCTTTATTACTGGGCCTCGTTTAGCGCGCCACGGGACTCGATCTATACTTGCGAATCGTCGTCTTTAGTACTTTTTTCTTTCGATAGCTCTATATGCATGTACTTGCACACCCCATTATTCGTGAATATATTCTCGCCTATGTGTAGACTAGCTGCTTTCTCCTGGTTCTCTCCCGCATTTTTCACCCACTCGACTCTGGCGTTCATTTTGACTTTTATTTTCATCCAGCTTCTCTGAATCGAGTCAGCTATTTTTTTTTTTTTCGAATACTTCGAACGATTTTTACTTCTCGATTCGTTAGTCTCGCGAACATCAATTATATCAAATGCTCTTTGAAATTCACGCGACTGTTTTTATTACGCGACAATAAAAATACTACGCTTCGTTTTTTTTTTTTTACGTGACTGCGGTTGACAGTTCGAACGAATGCGCAAGTATTTCGGATAATGAGTTTTCACACAGTTTCCAATTATTCGGTGAGAGTTATTATTCTTTGTTTTCAAAGAATACTCACAATGAATTATCAAAAATTGTTTCATCCTTAAGCGCGCAGATAGGGAATTTGTTCAAAGGAAAATCTTAGCAAATGGAATATAGAGAAAATTTAGTTAACGGCATTCCGTAATCGAATCAATGATGCTCGGCTCCATGGAATTAGATTAGCTGGGTCGTCTCTCGGAAGGATGGGGGAGAATAGGTCACCGTTGAGCAGCCAGCTTGATCGGCGAGGAGTTGGGTCAATTTAAAGACGGCACAGTATCCGCGCTGCATTAACGAGCTTGAAAATCGCTCGTGACTTTATCGGCTTTATGCTGGCCGAGGAGAGCTACGGCAAGGGAACAGGAAAGCCCGCGACGAAGGCAACGAGGCCCGTAAGGTATGCTCGAATTACAGTAATGACTCGAGAGGGAGAGAGAGAGAGAGAGAAAGCAGGAGAAGGAGGAAAAGCCGGCGAAAGAGAAACAGGCCGGAAGGGCTTGGGGAAACTATTTCAGGTACTTCCGGAAATCCTCTACGTGCCATCTCGCTTCCGCGCAAAGGCTGTGCCGTGGCAATGGAGAGATCTTCTCAAGTTGCGCGCAAGAAGGCATTTAAAATCCTCTTGGCTCTTGCCTTCTTCCTGCTTCTGATGATTTTCATACACTTTCTAGCTCCTCTTTGCATCGTAATGACGCTCTTCTACCTTTTTTTTGTTTTGATCCTACTTCATAGAGTCATTATGCAATATTATTATTAGCCAACTCCCTCTTCACTCTCTCGATTTAATATTCTGATTCTGACGCTCTTCAACAGTTTGGCTGGATTACGCGAATAAATTTAATAATTCCTTTGTAGTTTCAATTTTGAAAGTTTTCGCTCGGCGAAAACGAGCTTTTGGAAATATAGCTTTGAGCTGGTATGATTTTAAAAGCCCGGTTGAGTGACGTCTCAGAAATCTTGAAAATTTGAAAGTGAGAAAAGCCATAGTAACCACGAGCCCGTCAGTCGCAGCTCCTTGGAATATAAGCTCGTTGAATGAGCCACGTCGGAGCCAGTATCTCATTCGCTCCTTTCCTTCGAGCTAATTTTCTCTCGCTCGCTCGCCACCTCCGTTTCTTGATCATACTATACCAAGACTGTCAGTGACGAAAGCCTCTCGTCTCGCACTCGGCAAGCTTGACGACGACGAGGCCAGAATAATTATCCTTCTTAGTATAGGCTGTGCGCGACCATGTGTCATTCAATGTCCTTCAGCCCTTGTCTAAAACACCCTCCTACCAGTCGATAATAAGTTGTCGAGTTTGCGATGTAGTCGCTGCGCTTCTCTAATTCTATCATCGATCGCGCTCAGAAACTCATTTCTAGCTGATCCCAGAGACCATACGGCAATTTCTAGGGGGAATAATTTGTGCTTAATTGAAACGCTGCAACTCTTTGCAAAGTATATTACGTTTTAATAGCTTTTCCTGAGAAATTCTATGATTCTACCGGATGATGGCAATCAGGAGAAACATTTAGCATGCCAATCCAAGCCACCACAAACTAAAATCCCAGCGTTTCATTCCGGATTTACCCGTAGGGCTTATCAATATGTCTTGACGGGTAGATCCTGCCACAGACGCCCTGCAGATCTTATCCGCGATACACGTAAATCAATTTTTACAGAACTTCTCTTGCCTTTTCACTGGATTTTCGATGAGAATAATTTAATTGAATGACCTCGTCAACAATATTGCTGGAAACGAGAAATTGATTTGGTTCTCGAAATTTTGCTATTCATATTATACCTACGTCATTTTTCCAGATTACAATCAACTTCTACAATACCCTTCTACTGTGTTTCACGCAATTTTCCGAACACACTCGGAATTCGACTGCAAGGAACAAGCTACGAGTTATCGTAGCCACGATGAAATGAATTTGACATTGCATATGATTATACGATTTTGTAGAAAAAAAAAAAGGAATTTTGGTAATCTAACGAGTACGTGCTAATTGGCTGCGGTATCGCAGTATGCGGAGAGCAGCGGCATAACGGCCACCGCAAAATGATTCACAGTCCGCGCACGTGCATTGTATCTATTGTAGTTGCGAATCCGCGCGTATGCCAGCATGTATGCGTATATACATATACATTGGCGCTGCGCGACTTTCTATATAGCCTTCGAATGGCAGTCAGTGAAGAATATCCGGCTATGCAGGTGTGAAAAAGAAAAAAAAGAGAGAAGTTCAGGTTGAGACTGCGCGCTTGATAATAGACACTGACGACATTCGAATGGAGAAACAATGTTAGAGGGAATGGCTCGTGAATAGTAATGGGATTGTTGGGGGGAGGAGGGTGCAAGATAGGATCGTCGATTTATAGCCGGTAAATCAGGCGTAAGTAAAGTATAGAGGACGCGCGATCGACTTGGCGAGACACAATGGGCAGGCTGCAAGTTCGCGTGTATATCCTAACTCAGGCTTTATACGAGCGAATGCCAGGCAGTAAAGACTGTTTACGGTCTGGCGGACGCAAACTTGAAATCGTTAACGACTCCGCGCGCGCGCGTGCAACGCCCATTGGAATAATCAGAGTCGCCGGCAAACTTGGCCGGCGCACGATTGACCAATATCACCCCTCCCCCCCCAGTTCCTATCGTGACTCGATAAATAGCCTGCGGAGATTCGCTAACGTGTACGTCAAACCGCGAGACAACCGAACGCGCGCTCAACTGGCTTTAATAGTGGCTTTCACGGGTAATATTGTCGCTTGTCAGCGACTCGCTCTCACCCCCCAACCTGTAACTATCTTTTTTTTTACGTTTTTTTTTTATTTATGGATTTTACATCTTGAAAAGTTTTTTCTTATTTTTACGTTTTTTTTTATTTATGGATTTTACATCTTGAAAAGTTTTTTCTTTGCGAAAATTTAAGTTTACATTTGAGCTGTTTCACATTGCAGAGTGAGGCCAGCAGCTTGAATCTTGCTGCTAATCACGTCATCATCATTCTCGTGGTCTTCTCGATGCTCCTGTTCGGCCTGTGCTTCAGTTGCATCTACAATTGCACGAGGAAGCTCATACGCGATCATAGGATAATAAAGGTTAGATTCAACTTATTATTTCGGCCTATCAATTGAATTTCGAAGATCAAACAGTTGCTCTGCGCACACCTTTCCGTGGCACATATATATGAGGAATTCCATAAAAAATGTTTAACAATTCGGCACCGTTTGGGAATATTTTTACATTGGGTGCACACTCTTGCTCGAGCCATTTTTACACGGTATTTCACATGTAGAATCGAAAAAATCTTTGGCCCAACATGAGAAATGCTTGTGACACCCTTTATTCGCCCGTAGAAGCTCTAAAAAAACAAAATATGGTTTTCGACGTATTTTGAGTCGCAGAATTCGATTCTGAAGTCAGATAAACGCTATTTTTTTTATTTTTTATTAAATTTCGAAGAACCACAAGAAACTACAAAAACTCAGATTTTTGTTTTTATCGATGTTAGAGTTATATCCCCACGCCTCGTAGAATCATGAACTCGTAAAATTGAGTGAGTGCACGAAGTTTGAACATTCGAAAAAACGGTGTTGAATTGTTAAACTTTTTTTATGGAATTCCTCATATGTTTGATAATACTATGCGGCTGCCACTGCTGCTGTGTGGAGATCCTTCAGAATCAACCAATATCGGAGCCGTGCGAGCGCTGAATTTTATGGCTCTATCGTGACGTGCTTTTTATGGCCGAACTTGCGCTTTGCGGAAACACAAAAGCTGTTACTCTTCCAAACTGACGCTCCGTTTTTTTTTATAATTCACCTTTCTACAGGATAATACTCATACTACGTTAGCGCTCGGAATTTTAATATCTTTTACTAAACGAAGTTGATTTTACTCGGTAAATTATTGTGCTATTCATATCACTGGGGAAAGCGTTGATTTCAATTTCAAACTCGAGATTAAAGTCGACTTTTCAATTGAAAAGAATCATTCGTTGCATAATGCAATTTAATTCAACAAGGATCGTTTCGAAGAAAGTAAAAAACTTCTCCAAACGAAGTTGCAATGCTAGCTGCATTCATTAAAGCAAACGAGTCAGTGAAGAATAATAATCGAGGTGTATTGTACCTAATTAGAATCAAACATCAGCCTTCGAGCGCAAAACTTTCGTCGACGCTCTCTAGTGAATATCATTGTCGGCTCGCATTTTAGTTACGTTCGAATAAACAGTTGTTTCCTAACAAAGCCGGAGCTCATTAAAATCCAAGCTCGAGCAAATGGAAGCCCGACAATAAAAACAAAAAAAAAAAAAAAGCTCGCCGGTGGTCAATTAGTCGCGCGTATAGAATCGGTAATTGATACGATTGCCAATTAAAGTACACATGCGGGCAATTTTGCGCGCACATAGCCAATACAGTATAAGCTTATTTAAATAATCCAAAGGCAAAGTGGACAGCGCATAGCTCCAACTCCATCCCCGGGGGCCTTTGTCTTCGTCGGTATTGTTTATTCCAGAGCGCGGACGTGAAAAATGCGTTAAGGTCATTAGCAAATAAAAAGAGAGAGAGCCAGAGAAAAAATATATATCGCGTTGGTATAATGGAGCGTGAAAAGCTGGTCTCTCTCTCTCTCTCTACCTCTCTCCCTTGGCGCCGTTCGCCACTGCACGGTTTAAAAATACACGCGCCGCGGATTTGTTTCGGTCGGCGTGCGCCCTCTCGCTCTCTTGAATTCTATTACTTATGATAAACGGCCGACGCGTGAGCTAGTGTAGCCCGGGAATTACAATGAGTATACGCCCCCCACGGGCCTGCCCATTGTCCACTCGCTCGGGCTTCTCACTCTGCAGGCGAGCGCGCGACTATGGAAACGCGGTTATCTCTGCATCTGGCTGCACTGCGCGGTCTTTTAATCCCGTGCAATATGTACGCGTCAAGTGCTCTCTCTCTCTCTCTCTTTCCCTCCCTCCATCATCGACCTCCATATACGCGCGCGCGACATGAAGCATCCCCCCATTGTTTTATGCCGAGTGCCGACGCGCTTCGTGTCACCTGCCGATGCTACTTTCACTTCGCTCGTCGCGCCTCTTTTCTTTCATTCGTATCACGTCCAGCTGCTATAGTGCTGCGCTCGACCTTTATTAGCTTTTATTCGCTGGTCAACAATTGTTGTGAATTTTTACTTGCACTCCACGCGGAGTTGTAGCTTGCACGAGCGCTTTTTTCCGTGGCTATAATACGAATATTGAATGTACATTCATCAACGACAGCAGGCATAACGCTGTTATTAGCTGCTGTATGATTGCATGAAATTCTGATGTAATATAACATCGAATCGTGGCTTATTCAATCCCCAAGAATATATCGAACGAGAGGGAAAAATAAATTCATCTGAAATTAACTGCTATTTGATTCGGTTAAATATAGCTTTACATGGCAAACAATTCGGTGCTTCGATTCGCTATTTATATTTTACTGAGAATCGGTCTAAAATAAAAAAGCTCACATGCCATGCGCATATATAACCATTCGATGTTCTATATATGACTCGTGCTACTCGATCACGAAGCTGGGCCATTTGCATATTCGTTACTATCCATCTGTGAGTTCACATACGGAATAACGAGTTTCGCTCGGGAAGTGGAAAATCGGATTATCATGACACGATGGCCCCGAGCGGAAAATTGATTGCTCAAGCACGCGTTAGCTAATCAAAGTTGATCGCGTATGAAAGAAAACGCAATGTAATTTGTATGATACAGGAGCACATCCGACAGTCGCGCGAAAAGAGTCTCGACGAGTTGGGCCGCAAGTCCGTTTCCATCGTGGAGGCTTGCACGGAAATTGGCGGCAGTGGCGGTGGTGGCGATGGCCATGGCGACGACGACGGCGAAGGGGCTGCGGCGTCAACGGCGCACATCCATCGAAACCAGAGGCATCAGCGACGACAGCACAGCAGTGAGTCGGCGAACGGCGGTGCCAAAGAGGTGGCGAGTCCAGTGACGGTGCTCGGCTGGCAGCGAGTGATGCAGCACTCGGTCGATCTCAGCGACATCCACCAGAGCAACAACGCCAGAAACGCCAGCCACGAGCGACAGCTGCGCGAGTCGGGCGAGCGCGAGACTCGCGACATGGAATGCCAGACGCGGGAGAGCATCTTCGAAACGAGCGTCATACTCAAACCCACGGGATTCACCACTTTTGGCTACCCAACCGTACGTATACACTACTTCTTTTTTTTCGCTTCGTCTCTTCGTGTGCACGTGCATATGCATACCACTCGACAGATTTATGCTGCATACTTTGCTTATGCGGCTCTCTTTCAAAATTCCATTTCGGATTTTGAATTCAAATTCATATCGTAGTTATGAATCCATAAATGTACAAACCTTGTTTACCTTCATCTCATTAGCGCACGATAATGAGCAATTGTTGTTGGAATAACAAGAGGAACAATTCACCTTAACCAAATAAGCGCGTAATTGCGACAATCGTTCATTTTCAATAGATTAATATCTCATTAGCGAGCAGTACGTTATAAACAGAGCAATTCGCAGCCTCAATCGTACGCGCACCTAATTGATACTTGCACATCCACTTGCACACGAAAGACACGCGCGAGCACAGCACCGCCACGCTGCATCATACACAAAGCAAGCGTAAGCCACAAGAGAGCGTGTGCTTGGCGTTTACAGCCGGTGGGCTCTCGCAAGCAGTCGGTGGAGTACCACCCGAGCCACCATTACCATCACCACCCGCACCCACACTACCACCCTCAGCCATACGTGCCGCAGCATCAGCAGCAGCAGCAGCATCAGCATCATCATCATCATCACTACGCGCACCGACAGGTCGCCGACGGCAGCAGCCCCGAGCACCGAATGGGCAGTCCCGGCCCGACCAGGCGCTGCTCGGTCTGCCACCCGGGCATGGTGGCCACGGTCGAGCCGCCGATCCTCTGCCCGCGACACAGCTCCACGCCCATCGTGCCCGCGCCCCACGGCTGGTCGGCCCACGAGTCGCTCTACAGCGCCGAGGAGCTCGAGACGCTGAGCAAGCTGCTGCCCGCGACCGAGCAGAGCCAGCCCCAGCGCGGCAGCCTCGTGCGCCAGCGCACCGTGGGCTCGGGCGAGAACTACGGCTTCATCTACGGCCCCGAGCAGAGCCCCAGCAGCGCCGCCGGCTCCACGGCGGCGGGCAGCAGTCCGGCGCCGACCTCGTCCGCCGCCTCCTCCGCGTCGGCGGTCAAGTGCCCGCAACTGCTGGCTGACTCGCGCTTCAAGACCGAGGCCGTGATCGAGGTCGACCAGAAGAGGCCCTTCAGCATAGAGAGCACCAAGAGCGCGCCCGACGTCATCGCCACGCACTGACGCAGGATCGCTGGGGAATGGCACTCCGCTACACTCAGGTTGGTTATGCATTCGTAGCTTAGCAGGCCTAGCTCCTACTCCGCGCGTAACCTTCTCTCTTGTCTGTTGTCCCAAAGCGACGAGAGCCATCCCCGCGAGCCGGAGTTCATACTGGCGGCGGATGTGGAAGCGACGCGGATCGAGGAGGTCTCTTGATCGAGGACCCAGTCTCCGGCCTTTCACGAGGCGGTGCTGGGTCGCTCTCGCCTGCTGTCGGCCGATCTCGCCGAGACTGCGCTGACGACGCCACGACGCAGGGCCTGCCCGAGGCACTCGAACTTGCGCTTCCTCGATCGCACTTGGCCGCGACGCGGACCGCCGACTACCGAGCCGCCGCCACCACTGGCTAGGAGCTCCGCCACGCAGTGCAACCTCGCCGACTTCCGCGCGATCGCCCACAACGCCGGCGCCTCCATACCGGTATAGTTACCAGTCATACAACGTTGCGCGATTCGCCTATACTCGCGCGTACTTTACGCTATAGTTTTAGTTTTGTTATTACCTTCGCGCCGTTCGCCTATAACGGAGAAGGCGACGACTCGTGTTGGTCATGTTTTTTCTTCAATCTTTTTTATGAGGGTTAACCTATATTCGGCAAGTAAGATCGTTGAACGATTCTTGATGAGTTTGATATGCGCCATGGATATTATGTACTATGGACATGTTTGATTGAAAAAAAAAAACAATACGAGATCGTTTAATTATCTATGTCAATTTGAAAATAGTTCGATTTTACACAGATCAAATACACATGTGCCAGGGGCCACGAATTTTCATTCATTCGTCTTTTTATATTCGTATAAAAAGCATTTGCAGTTCTACAGGTGAGATACCGGATAGTCTGAACTATTGCGAACAAACCATTTTTTTTAAATCTCAAGCACAGTTTTTAATTTCTCGCAGTGAATATTTCAAAGTAATAGCTTCAATATGAAATATTTCAAACCAAATAATAAAATCATGTATAATGTGATAGAATTTTTGAGAGTCTACTTTTGAGATAAAATGAAAGCGATTTATTTATATCACGTCATTGATATAAATATTTTATCCAGTTTTATCGAAATTTTTACCCTAGTTCTATAATATATAACAAGTCGAATTTGACCAGGAGTGCGCGTGGACCTAGTCCAAGCAAGTTTTTAGTGCAACGTATCCTTTTCTAAAGCATAAATTTTTATATCTAAATTTTTTAATGACCGGCAATTCCAAAATCATGGAAGAGTTTTTTATCAATAAAAAAATACGATTCATCAAGATCAAATCTTACTGCCAAGAAATAGGCGTAGAACAATAAGAACGACGAGCTTTTAAAAAATGTTGAAATTATATACGAATAGATGAGTTTTCGTTTGATAAATTTTATAGCAATTTTTACATCGTGTTACTTATATCGTAAGTTGCTATTATACTATTGACGAAAAATTACGAAATCTGTTGTCTTTTAAATTCCTAAGCATTGAAGCAAAAAGAAAAATAATACATCAATCAACGAACTGAAATTTACGGTTTTATTGAAAATATCGACTTTAACATTTCTTGAGCAATTTTCTGTGGTATGAAATACGGACGCATAATCCCTCACGTCACACAACTTTGCTAATTTGGACTGGTGATATGTGTACACCACAACATTTGAAATTGCTGTGCAATTAGTCGCTAACGTACCAAGATGAATCCTAGCTGCTAGTTTCCAATAAAACAATATTACGGATTTTTTAAATAATGTTCAAATGACTTTGATAATGCCTTAAACCTAAAATATGTATAATATTTTAATGCTTAAAAAATTATTGCATTTCTTTTTCAGTGCAAATATATTGATTACTATTTCGTTCAATTCGATTAGAAATATTTTTTCAATAATGATATAGGTTTTAAAGTAAGCGCAACGCCAGTATTTGAGTTTTTTAAATCATAAATGGTATCTAAAAGTGAGCTCTAATATTCCAATCTTTTCATCAGAAAAATTAAGGAACAGTTGTAAAAACATCAAGATTACAGTACTACATCAAAATAAACAAAGTAATTTGATCCAACATAATTATCTTTTATTTAAAAGAAAACAATTATAGTCATTGCTATGGCTTTGAAATTCGAACAAGCGGTTAACGGACTATTAACAATTATTGAAATTCTGTGATAATAAGGTAAGTCTACCTCATAACGCCACCACGTGTACAGTCATAACTTTTTACCGTGAGCCAATTTTTCAACGTACTCGTGTCATTCCGAAGCTGTACGATTAATTTGATATTATTCAACTCAAGTTATCACACTTTGAAGTAAACTACTTTTTCCGGCGTCCAAAAAAGAGTATACCTCATAACGCTATTTTGAGAAATAAGTATTTTGGCAAACGAAAATAATGTTTGATACTTAAAAATCAGTTGTGGTATCAACATATATTATAAAGACATGATAAATAATATAGCAATTTCTTACTTGTGAATGAATATCGATTTAAACGATAACCCAGAGCATTTAACGTTAGCAGCTCTACTTTAATAACTTTTTTGTGGCAAATTGTCACATTCATATTCTTATTATAAATTTCAATTTCGCATTCATGTTCTTCTATTTGTACAAATAAATGCAAAACTGTAGAGAATATATATTGTGTAATGTATATCTGACATTATTATCCGCCGTTTATGTAGGATTTTTGAAAGTGGCGTTATTAGGTAGACTCGAGTGACAAATGGTAATTGGGCGGCATTTGGCTTATTCATGCGTTAAAGGTGTTTCTGATGAGCGCTTTTGAAAGAACAAAGGAAGATGAATCGAATGGTAAATCTCTCATGTTTAGATATATTAAGACAAATTATAGGCATATGAGCAATTCCACAAAAAAACTGCCATAATTCGGCACCGTTTGTCCGAATTTTCATATTAGAGGCACGCACT
>JAWWMK010000008.1:16814781-16827364 GCA_035047105.1 Galeopsomyia nigrocyanea | reverse complement strand
ATTTTAAAGCTTATGAAAGCAGCTTTAAAATGAGCTGTTGCGCGCAAAATTTGGTCATAGGTAGTCTGAGTTATTTCTCTTCAAAACAACCCATCTTTTTAGGTGTGAGGTATGTGAATCATTGTCATGCGCAAAATGCTGTTATGTAATTTGTTTTATTTTCGAATCCCTTAACTCTTGAGAGCCGTTTTGTCTAAACATTTTGCCCGAGAGATTTTTATTACTTAAAAAATAAATAGACTAAAAATATCTGGTACCTCCAAGGAAGCATTCCGCCAGAGCAGCTGGCAGCGTATTATCACATATTTTTATATCTCCTGGATATTAATTATCTTTCTTAAAATTCCATGAAAATGTACTGCTTTTTGCACTCGCATGGATTATTTAGATGCGTTTATGCATACGAAACAGATAATAAATGGCTTAAAAAAACAAAAGAAGTAATGTCGGTGTTTTTCTCCGTTAGGAGGCACTCGATAGGGCAAAGTACTGAATAGAAATTCATCTATTCGTACAGAAACACGGATCTGGAAGTAATCCATCAAAATATTCATATTCATCAAAAATGAGTCGGACAATGCTGATCTTTCATTGTGTAGACTTCTATCAATGAATAGATTCCATAGTAATGAAATAAACTTTTTGTAATATATAGACTGATTGGGAATTAGAACAAATCTATTTATTTAAATAGAGTTTATTCGAAAATCCGCTCCCTTAAAATCTTTCAGTCAATTTAGTTAGAGATTGCATGTTTTTTGTCAGTTCATTACGCAATTTTGAATGCAAAAGTCGCGCATGCTGAAATCAATAAAGAAAGAATTTGTTTTTTTTTATTTCCTATAAGAACTGTTTGTAGTTTTTTTTAAAAGGATTATTTCAAGTGAATATTTGGTGTCCACTAATACAATATAACTTATTGTCGTAATCGTTATAACAAAGTGAAAATTCGTTCAAGAGTCAAGCGTTGGGAGAAAGAAGTTGAAATTCTCTAAGTCGTTAATTTATAGCATAATAATATATAATTTTTCTGTAAGCACATACACACAGCATAATTTATAAGCTATAATAAGCAAGATATTTTCAAGAAAACTTAAAAATTCTTATAAAAATCTAAATCTATCTCCCTCCAATCTATCGGACCAGTGTTGGGCAAGTTCGGACTTACGCTGCCGCTACATATTCCGCTACATGAGTAGCGGCGCTACAAATAAAATGGATTGTAGCGGCGCTACTTTAAAAAAAAATTGTTTTTCACTACTGTAGCGCCGCTACAAATGTAGCGCACTACAAAATTTTCGACCAGTAGCGGCACTACTTCCATAAAGTAGTTGCACTACAATCACAAAATGATCATTTTTGTGCACGATTTTCGCGATTACATGCCCGCAAAAGAGTACCTAAAATGCCGCTTCTCCGACCGGCAAACAAAAGAATAAAATTACTCTTTTGCCCTTCGGGTGTAAATTGTTCCTATACTCATATACGTCAATAAGAATTTGTTACCGAGTCGAAAAATTGGCAATGCAGTTCACTCTTTGCGGAGGCGAAATCCCAAAATTAATAAATGCGTGACAAAAAGTATAGTATGTTCATCTCTATATACACGTGAGAGTACCAAGGACGTAAAGGGGGTCTTTTGTGACCGAGGAAGCAATTGCATTACTAGTTGAGGCAAGCTAGCACAAGCTAACGGTACACAAAAAATCCTGTATGCCCTTCGGTCCATGCTGTGCCATTTAGTCATTTGTGTGGCTCAAAAAATTGTATGTTTTCATTTTTTTTGACCCCCCCCCCCATACTTTTAACAAGATATTTTTAATGAAAATGAAGATTTGGAATTTTTTTGTAAACATTGAAAAATGAATGTAGTGCAACAACAATAAAAGTAGTTACACTAGTAACGTTGTAAACATTGAAAAATGAATGTAGTGCAATTAAAATAAAAGTAGTTGCACTAGTTCCGCAATTAATGTAGTGGCGCTACAGTGCGATACGGTAGTTGCACGTTCTCGATACGATACGTTCTCCAAATTTGTAGCAAGTAGCGGCGCTACTGCCCAACAGTGTATTGGACAGTTTTAAATTACATATTTGATGTTGGTTTTTTCCCCTTCGAGTGAAGGAAAGGCAATCCGCTGCTCTCTCCTCTGCCCTTAGCGGATTGCCTTTCCTTCACTCGAAGGGGAAAGAAACCAACATCTATACCATTCAAGGGTGCGCTAGCTCTACTCAGAGTTAGTACTTCAAACTTACATATTTGAATTTTGAAAATTGAAAATATATATATTTGATTTTTCAATGCGGTTTTGCATTTTAATAATCACAATGGAAATTATAAAGCGAACTAGTAACATATTTCGTTCGAAGAATCTATAGCCAGAATCACGTAAGACGTGTATATAGAGATGAAATAATTGATAATAAAAAGATTATAAATTACTTATTATATATCATTCAACTAATTGTATCTCTTTTGTATAATACTCTAGAACGCTGAAAGAGGAAAAAAAATTAGAGAAGAATAGTTTCGAAAGCACTTTCATTGATGACAAAGGGTTTGCGATATTGCAGCTTCACGTCCAACAGGTAGAGTAATTTACGAGTCGAGTTGGGTGGGTGGAAAAGATACGTAAGTGCATTTTCTACTCTCAGCCTGTGAAAATTCTTTGTACAGAACTTCAGTCTTACTCAAACATTTGCTGTTGAAGAATTTTTCATTAGCAACCGAAAGAAAAAAATTATAAATGCATTGTCATTTACTGACAAAAAGACTAATACGTATGATAAAATTTCGAATTTGCTTGAATATCGTCGTTCGTTTACTTGTGCAATAGAATGAAACAAAAAAATAATATACACATTGCAACAAATTTTGCTTGTTTTTGTCCCAAAAAATTAATAAGTTGCTCAAAACAAGTAAAGATTTTTTACAATGCATATTGCTTTAGCTAAATAGTAGCCATCCATTAAATTAATAGAAAACCCCGCTTTCTGTATTTACATAGCAATTTACGATTATTGAATATATTTTTCATAAAAGATCATGTCTCAGCATTAATTGAGGTGATATAGTAATAATAATCTTAAAAAAGTTGGCTTGAGAAAAAAATCTTTTCACCTATAGTTAGTTAGCTTGCTACTTTAAAAAAAAAATGATAAAACGAAACTGTAAGTCATGAACTCTCACAATGTTCGAATAACGCGCTTAGAGAAATAGATCTGGCAACGTCGCGCTCAGTCGCGCTTAAAATTGCGGTTGTTGCCATATCTCTCCTATACATTGTTATGTATAGTTTCTACAGTGAGACGATCTCTGCGCCCCAACACATCGGCACTCGGCAGAGACAAACAATTATCTCTCGTGCTTATATTTTTCTATTTGTTATATACAGTAGGCGATAAAGACGAGCGGCTAGTTCTGTCATTGCGCTTCAACTCGCCGGATTCGCGTGTCTGCGTTGTGGGGCGACATAGGCGGGGTTCTTCAACCGACTTGCTGATCGAGTGAATAACATCGCTCGGTTCGGGTCTGTTGCACTACATATTGTTGATTTTTCCTGCTGAGTGCGAGAAGTCAGAACAACCATGCCCAAATTGCAAGATTTCCGCATAGACTTCGACAGGCCTGGTGCTACTTACACACCTGGAGAATCTGTGACTGGGAAAGTTATTTTAAATCTTTCCAACTCGAAAAATTTCAGGGGTAAGACTAATTAAATTAATTCATATTTGTTGAGTCTTTTTTTTTAATCGGCTCTATTCGTCAGACTGATTAGTCTTTTGTTCGAGAACGTCGTTATCGAATGTTTTTTTTAATATCAATTTATATGCAGCTTGACAATGGTTTTATATATTTAGAATTTCGTCAGCTAAACTATACACTATTACAAATAACCATCACGAAATGTGCGTATATTATTAAAACTTAATCTTATATTCTGTAAATATCATTTCCGATAACAAGTAAATCTACGGGCAGCACCCGCAGGATAAGGGTGAGTTTGAACATATGCCATATATGCACACCTGACGATTAACGACCACCTGCCATCTGACATGACACTCTTATATGTATAACCTCCAAACGTAAACAATAGGATGTGTATATATGCGATCATATATGCTCTACGTGCAACTTTCACTTTTTTATTATTAGATTTTTTTATTCTACCACGATTTTTTAAATTAGACACTCGATTTCTGATAACTTTTTTAAAACAAATTGTTGTTTTTTTTTTCATTTTCACGATTGCCATAAAAAAGTTTGAAAATAATTTTTTTTTAAAGCACCGAATAAAGTAAAAGTACCGCCGCCAATTATAAGAGCAATTTTGGTATAAGAAGTTTAAGGCTAAAATTAAATTAAGAAATATTTTGCAATAGGCACTTTCCCACAAAATTGACGTTGGGAAATTCAGAATCAATATCGCATAATGAGTCACGTTGATGAAGTGGCATGAAATACGCTGTGTGCATCTCATTCAATACGGATGATTAAATATCGCTAAAATAAAATGCGAGAATCGCTTGTGATCCCGGATTGCAAGTGAGAGAAAAATAGTAAGCTACTCGTGACCGACGATTACCCTACATACCGCGGTTGGAATGTTTTAATAGTTAGCGCGTAGGCGAAATCAAACAGAAAAACCACGAATAGACGCTAATGACGTCATAAGCGGAACTTCACCTTAATAATACATTACGTATTATATAGAAGGCATGCTCTTGGCACTTCTGTAACACAATGTAATTGTGGCTATTGTATATTACAGAGATTCGATTGGAAGCTCGTGGAGAAGCGGAGGTTCATTGGACCAAAAGCCGCAATGTTAAGGACAGCAGTGGTCGTAGTCACCATCATACTGATCATTACAAGAGCAGCGAACATTATTTTAGCGTATCAAATCGATTGATCGGCACTGGAACTGGTACGTATGTAACGATTACGAAATTTCGAATTTAATTCAGACGATTTGTAAAAAAATTTCACGAAAATAGGAATAGATACCATTATCTTTTTTGCTTCAGCTTATTGCGTAAGTTGAAAAAAAAAAAGATATTTGAGAATCCGTGTTGAATGTGGAAAAAATGACTATTACGCGATACAGTCGAAAAGACGGGAGATTCTTCGATGTAATTATGTACGTATCTATAATATAGAATGAAATAATTTTCGCGTTATTAAGATACTAGATCCTGTATCATAGAATCTTGTTAACGTGTGATAAGATCTAGAAAGTCGGTTGACCGAAAGCTTAAAAAGAATAAATATTTATGGATAATCTTTTAGAAATCATCAAAATCATCTCACTTTTCTATAATTTGAGAAAATTACATCTGGTTCTTATAACAATGAATAATAAAATATGTTAGTTAAAGTAGTAAATAAATTAGATTATAGCTTTTATATAATGTTTTTTTTTGCTCAATGGCATTTTGTATGGTATTGCATACTAATTTTAAAGGGTTTTTATTTTGATTAAAAGATTCATTCACTGTTTAATATTCACAAATAACAATTGTTAAACATTTCCACGTTATTCTGTATGGCTGAACAGGAGATGGACAAATGACGTTACCAGCGGGCCAACATTCTTATCACTTTACCTTTCAATTGCCTGTCAATATACCTTGCAGTATTGAACATAAATATGGACATGTTCGATATGTCGTGAAAGCGATACTCGATCGACCCTGGAGATTCGATCACAAAGCTGTATCAGCATTCACGGTTGTCGCCCCGTATGACTTGAACGCTCAGCAAGGCTTGCTCGTAAGTTTAACATTTTTACTTGGGACAAATTCGCATGTTACACAATCATTCTATGCAATATTTAGATAATTTGCAAGATATAAGAGTTAGAGCTTTTTCATATTTTTTTCAATAATCCGTGCGGAAAAACGCACAAGATAAGACTCTGTATTTTCCCGGAACCTAGTATCGTAATGTACTATATTAATAACACATAACATACACGTACCATGGAGCTGTATAAAATTATCGTAACTATTGTCATTGAGAATCGTCCGTTATTGATTATATTTTACAGCAATAGAACGATAGATAAAAAAAACTGTGCTTGCTTAGGTAGTATCACAAAATCGATATAGATATTGCAAATTTAATATCGACTTTATAAATATTACACTAAACAGAGCATGAACAATCATATTCAAATTTCAGACGGGTATCCATGACGAGATCAAACGCAAATTCCTTCACTGCTGTTGCTGTAGCGCAGGTGGAATGAAAATTAACGCGAGCAGCCGAGTAAGCGGATTTGTTCCAGGAGAGACAATCGAACTGATAATTAACTATGAAAACAGTTCTACTCGAGTCGACATAACTAAGATGAAATTGAAATTGATTAAGGTAATTGATTAAAGATGATCACCCGCTATTTTATCTGATGTATTAAAAAGTATAAAACTTTTTTTACAAAACTCGTAATTTTTAAATTACATAATATTTTTAAATGTGGATCGGTATTGTTTCTAAAAACTCACAATTTTGTTAATATAGCCTCTTGCGCCCCCGTGCGATCGATAATCTTCAAATACTTATATGAGAGATACAAATAATTTCTTACTTAATCGTCTAAATAGTTTTTCGTGAATAATGTTAAAATATTATTAAATATAGTGCATTCATTTGCGCGCCTAAATGTCTAAGAGATTCAAAGAGTTCGTAAAGTACGTTATATTTGCTTTTTTTGCAGAACATGACATTTCATGCTTCATCACCAATCCCCGATAAAATGCACGACTCGGAAGTTTTGAAAAAAGTTAAGAAAAATGGACCGTTCGGCAAGAAAGGTGAAATTTCAATAAAAATTCAAGTCCCGCCACTGCCCCCTTCAAATTTAGAACACTGCTCTATTATCCATGTCGGCTACGAGCTTGCTTTCTCTATTGACGTTTCAGGGCTGTAAGTTGCAAACACATTTGCCAAAAAATACGAATTACCGATAATCATGTCCAATGTTTCAGCCACTTCAACGTAAGCCGTCTTTATCCAGTGCAACTAGGAACAATACCACTGAATTACCAAACGGCAAATTTATCGCACCATTCAGTCACACCTTATATTCCTTCAGCTCCGCCAATCGATCATATCAGTCCTATTCCCCAACCGATGCCACAGCCAACCCAAACAATTGGTTTTGCTGTAATGGGCGCACAAGGCCCTGCTCCACCATACCCATCACAACCAGAGATGCGTGAGTACTATTTTAGACTTATTTTATTAGTAGGCATTACTGTTAACGTTCACGCCATAATAAAATGAAATGCTCACTTTTTTCAAATCTTTTTTATATAGCGTACTAATATCTTTACTTTTACTCTACATTAATAAAATTTAACTTTAAATAATATCTCTAACAAAACTCCGTTACGAAAAGTATATATTAAATTTTGAAAAAGACAATAAGAAAATAGGACGCTGTATAGGATAAGGAATCATTCGCATAGTTTTTCGTTTCGCATGTCCATGATTGTTTTAATAAAACCGATTCAAAAATACGTGGTGCTTTTACGTTACGCTGTCTTCTTCGAGAAATATCTATCTATAAATTTTCCTCATAACTGAAAAAATGATTTGGAGGAAAGCTATTTTTTATGTTTTTACATCAAAATCTAATCTTTTTTTTCTATTTCAGCTCCTCCATCCTATGAAGAATGCGTTTATGGGAGCAACGTAATTTCTGATCAAAGTGAACAAGGAATGCATGGACCTAGTGTCCAATTCGCACCAAAATATCCTGTTTATAAATTTCCAATGCCGATGCCTTGTAAGTACAGCATTAAAAATAAATTTTTAACGAATTCAATGTTAAAATTCTGTGCCGAATATATCTATATATTTTGAAATATTGAGTACAACCTAATATTTCTAATGTGATTGTTTCAGATCCGCCTTAATCGTTTTACAAAAATGACTAGAAGAAAATGTGATAATAAATCGAAGATATACATGACTATAGATGACATGGCAGCAATGGAATTGACGCCAAAATTTAGTTAATAGGATTTTTTATAATTAGCGAAAATTACCTTTTGAAAAACTGAGTTAGAATTAAATGTTAATTGGCGTAAAGAACCTAATAGTTTAGATTATAATTGAAAAATGCATTTTTCGTTGCATAGTTTACGATAACTCAAATTGAACAAACTTTATTGTCAAAAAAACTGAAGCGTACTCCAACATTTTCCAAACAATGTACGAAACTAAATGTATAACGTGTAATTATTTAAAATATTTTTACTCATACAAGTTTTTATATGTATTTTTTATACATCTTATGTTTTTATGGATCCAATAATAAAAATATGAGCTATTTCTGGGACCAATTTACTACTTATTGTCATCCATTCATATTTTCTAATTGTAACATTTCATTGAAAATATGTATACATTACATACTCTATAAATTATCAATAATTTATAAATCAATCGACAGTAGGTATAAAGTTCTAACATTTTTTAATCGTTTCAAATTATTTCCTGTGGGTTCCAGTGTAAACCTATTCTCTAATCATTGGCATAGCATCTCATTTCATCGTTAAAGGGTCGCCGTGGAATGAAAAGAAATAGTTATTGTTTATATGTATTTACACAATTTATTTTATATTTCAACATCTTTATACCGTACTTATAATCATCATCAAGTCATATAATCAGTAGCAAAAGTAACACTAATTTGACAAATTACCGTGTAGAGTTCGTACAAATCTAATAAGAGTGTAGAACATTAAAAAAAAACTTCCATAAAAATTTGTTTAGTTTGATAAGATAATTCAATTTAAAAATAAAAAATATGATGATTATTTTTGAAAAGTAATTGACGAATATTTTTATAAAACAATTTGTTTTGAAAATACATTTGCTATAACCAATTCTATTAGATGACAATTTTCAAGTTTGTCAATTAAAATGATATAACTTTAATAGTTTCTACTTAAATGATATCAATATGAGTTGAAAATTGTCATTTACATTAAAATACTCAGTTTCATATTTTCACTTTCATTTGACGAAAAAGACGATACGTGAAACCAAAAATGATAAAAAAATAACATTAGTCATTTTATAAGCTATTGATTTGATACACAAGTAAAATTTATTTCGTAAATATACGTATCGTCTTGTTGATCACCTCACCTGTCTTCAATGAAGTACACCTACTATTACTTTAATTTATCCAATCAAATTCACATAAGGATTTCGTTAAAAAAGTTGCTATTAAAGGACAGAGGTGTTTTTTTTTCTTTTTTTTTTTAGATTGAATTTTTTTCTATACATCTTGCAAATTCTCCACATATCGGGTGATATTTGCAAAAATTAAAAGTTATTTGCTTTAACAGCAAGTCCGTAATCATATACAAGTATAAAAAATATTATAAAGTAGAATGCTGCAAATAATCTTGTCAAAATGTTTTTTATGATAGAGATACGATTTCAAATCTATGCGTGACAGAATGGCGTACATTTTCATTTCATCTTAGTTTTTCTATTTTCCCTCGATACGTACTTCACAATGCTTTTCTTTTTCTCTACAGTGGTCCTGTATTTATTTAGGAGGAGAAAGGAACTGTGCGCTCCGGCTTTACAAAAATTTTCAATTATCGTTATGTTACAATAATTAACTTCCCTCGGTTCAGGACAATCAACATTTTATACATTATCATAAATAAATTTGGTCTATAGGTAATAATATGAATACGCCAATAAAAATACTGGCAGTATTTGGTTACGAAATCGCTTTTATTGAAAACTATAACGCTCAACCAAGAATATTTAGTTATCCTTTTATAAATAATGAATAAAATATTTCAGCGTACAGAGAATCACAGAAGTTTGAATATATAAAATAGCGTTACAGCTTACAACAAGCGCGTCAGTGAAATTGTATCAACTGTTGACCAGGCGTTTTAACTTTTATCATTTACATTAGTTTAACAAAAATATTACGAATTGGTTAAAATGACTTCATACAGTTGAACGTGTTCAAGAAATTAGTTTTATATGTAGCATAATATATTGACAAAAAAGAAAGCAATAATACTGTTTGTTATAAAATTTTTCAAAAGTAACCTGGTCAACCACGTTATTATCTAAACCTTTTACTATCGTAATTAGTATTATTGTATTTTCATAGTATTTGTTCAAAAAATATAATTACTGTGATTGTAGTGTTATTGGGTTCAAGACGAACATCAACAAGCTGCATAAATGCTGTTACAGTTTAATTTTTGGGATTGTTAAAACGATAAAAATCATATCCAATTACTTGTTTTGAGTTAGTAGTTGTGTTGATCCTAGTCAAGAACCAGAGGCTTTTATATCTAGTGCGAATGTGTTCTAGATTGTTTGGTGTTCATATACGTGTGTTGTCAATGCCATCACTTTACAATATTACACTTTTTGTTTTCAGTCTGCACGCTTTTCAAAATATCTGAAAAAAAAATTGATTATATTTATATTTAATCAGTATATTGAATTTTATTTCATTCAATTGAAAGTTTAATCAGTTTACGATCGCGTTAAGGGGAAATGGAAGCCATTTACACAAATCTACCTTAAATATTCCAATATTCTTATTCAATTTTAAACTGTTGTAAATATCATAGTCATCAAAGAAATAACAAATAACTCTGATATTTACAAAAATATTTCGCTACTTTTAATTTGATTACTACTACGATTTCTAAATTACTTAATGTAATCTTCATTGATTTGTTTTTTGTTCTTTAGATACTCTGATGTGTGAAAACTAAGCTCTTTCAATAATAACTTATAGCAAACTAGAATATAAATTTCTACTTTATTTAAAAAAAATATATAGTGAAAATAGCTTTTAACTCACCAGAACAAATACATAATGAGTTTAACCTTCTCTTTTAATGGCAACTGGAGCTTCTGCTAATCCTTTAACTTTTAATCTATCTGCTGTTTTCAAAAATGCTGGCAGTTGGTCTTGTGATACATTCACTTCTCCTGCATACATGAATTCCAAAATTGCTTGCAGGTGACTGTATGCTACATCTTTCAATATGATGATTGGGTGTTTGGACGGATTTTCCTGTGAAAATTATGTATAAAATATAAAATTGTAATGATGTTGATTCAAAGTTTGCTATATTGATTGCAAGATAAATATTCAGTAAGAGTATTTTTTCACCATTCAAACTAAAAATCATCTTGAAAAGTTTAGTGGAATATGTAAGACAGGATATGTGTGCAACAAATAAAAATTTCAATAATGAATAGTGCATTGTTTTGAAAAATATATTCATAGATCTTTAACCAAAAATTAAATGTTTTGCATCATGTAAAATTTACCAGCTATTAATTTGAATACTTGAATTGGCAAGAATCAAACTATACCTCTAATAACGACTTGAAGTATGGACTGCATGCTGATAAGACCATTTTGTGTGCTTTACACGTCTGTCCATCACAGGCTAATGTTACGTCTGTAAAACTTTTCTCATCACGTAGATGTTTGAATGATGAGACCATATTAGATTGGAAATCATTCCATTTGAGAAAAAATTGCTGCTGTTCTCCAGACATCTTTGAGTAATAATGAAGCAACTGTTATCTGTAAGTAATTAGAATCAATTGAATTAATGCAATGAAATATTATTGTTCGATCAAATATTCAAAAGCTATGCCTATTCGATTAAGTTGTATTAAATTTTGAACTGGCAAAAATATTCTAAATATTGATGTAAGATTATTATTATGTTCGAATATTATTAGTTTGGACAAATCAAATCTATACCTAAAATATTAATTAGTTTGAAATTTTTCGGTTTTCTAGTTTTCTTACATATATTTAGCTGTTTAGTTTAAGGTAGACTAAATAACGTTAAATATACAGAGCCTTAATACACGAGCAAATATCGTGATTATTATAAACGATTTTCACCAACCTCCAAACAAATCGGAAATTTAAGTAAAAACAAGACTAGTAAAGAAAAGCAAAAGTAGCAAACGAGGCCAAGTTGACTCGAGCGTGTAACCGTCTTTTTCTAGGTTAGCTTTGTTTGTGACGTATCTATTAATATATTGGAAAAACTTTCGATTCCATAAAGATACGGGACTATACAGGTAAGGAATCTACTGAGCCCGATTTTTTGATGTAAACAAATTATAAATTCACTTCTACAAATAGGAAAATGAATGACCACCTTAAAATCAGACTGAGAGTAATTGTATGTTGCCTAGCTGACTTAGTGATTAGCGTGAATTTGCTATTATGAAAAACTACGTTAACAGCGTCGTTTGAAAACGATAAAATCTTACCTCTTATTCTCGATGATGCGAGGACTTGCTTGGCAAATGGTTTCAATTGGAGTATGTACCTAAGCAGGTGCGAATAGAACAAGCACAAGATGCCTAATGTATAAACCCTTGGAGAATACTTATAGAGAAAAACAGCTCCGTGCGTGTCGTTCGTGCTAATACCAAAAACCTAAGCTCTTCCTCTCTCTCTCTCTCTCTCTCTCTCTCTCTCTCTCTCTCTCTCTCTCTCTCTCTCTCTCTCTCTAGCTCGCTCGCTCTTTCTCTCTC
>JAWWMK010000008.1:16777970-16801272 GCA_035047105.1 Galeopsomyia nigrocyanea | reverse complement strand
GCCGGTCGCTCTCTCAGCTCTCTCTGTTGGAGAGCGACCGTCTGCGACCGGCTGCGACCGAGAGCGACCGAGAGCGATCGAGAGCGACCGAGAGCGACCTCATACGGTCGCTGTCTGTTTGCCAGGGATTGTAATTTCTTATAATTACAGTTTGAGAAAATTCTATTCCACAGTTGTATTCCATTCATAATGTAGAATGCATACGTATAATCCCAGATCATGCATCGCCAATTTGAATTTGATCAAAGACTAAATTAATAGCATTTTTTTTTATATTTATGTGTTTATTAGGGTTCAATAAATGATTTTTGAAAAAATCAAATTCACTTTTTGTTGCATTTTTTATGTACTAATAAGAGAGGAAAATATTGATTAGGCAGGTAAGTCTGATAAAAAAAAAATTTTCGACTGGGCGGTCCCCTTAAGGAAAATTTATAAATATGACGTTTGCACGGAACGGCAGCGCAAACACAAGACGGCACGTGCAGCCGCTCATCATAACCTGAAATTGGAAAAACTATATTTGTCCGTGATACAACTTTCATATACAATGAATTTGTTATCTACCTAAGAATAATCAAACAAGGATACCTCATCGTACACATGATTTCCACTACTATCAGTTAATATGTTAACCCATTATAAGTATTCGCTTGATTTCATTTAAACGCGCGTCTTGCCTTTGTTTATTTATTCAATTCAACATTTTTTTTTTCCGTTTTAATAATGTATCTTTTTCTCCAGTGACACGTGGATATTTAGGTAGGAGTTAAAGTATATTGGATTGAAGTTTTTGCAAATTGTAGTTGTTATGTATGAAGTAATGAAAGTACATATTAAATTAATAACGAACTGCAGTATTTGTAGAAATGGTATTTAATTTAGACGAATGTATGTACAGATATTGATAGAATGAATGACGGGACTGAACTGAAAGGTTAGACATAAACGTGAACATCACTACATAAACAATTGCATATATATCAGTAGTGTCAAATAATGCATATTTGAACAAAATCGCATTGACACGAATGCTTTGAGAATTATACAATGCAATGTTTTGCATATTTATTTATGTTGAATCAAAAGAAAATGAAACTCATTTTCATGTCTACTACAAGTGTACACATATCGTGCTATATTTTTGATCGGTAAAGATATCAAAACTTTCTTTAATTCCACGTTACTACGTAAAAACGTTGTCGTGTCAATCATTTATTTGCCTCGTATCAGCTGATGGACGAAGCTTATACCGAGAAATAGACTTTTTATATTAACAAGTGTACACTTTTATCAGCGTCATTAAACTTTATTACTTGACTGCGTATGAAGAGGCTCGATCGACCTCTTGACTGATTGGCGCTTCTAATACAATATTTGCGTCTGGTATATAAGGAAAAATAAATGGAAAGTCAGAATACGTGTGTGCAGACAGGTGTTTGCTATCTTTTTATTTATTCGGTTCCGTAACGATGAAAGTCGGTTCCTTTTATTGTCTTAATGAACGTGCGTCAATTTTTTGTTCAACTGATTTTCTATTGCAATGAATTAGCGAAATCTAATCTTCTCAATTTAAGAAAGAAACATGCAATCCTTTTTTATTTTAAAAACTTTTTAAAAATTTTTTTAATAATATACTAATCATGTTGATACTCATAGGATAATCAAAATATTATGAAAATTGTAATCAGTAGCATCGAAAGTTCGTAAATGTACGATTGGCAAATTATGTAACTAAATTGTAAAGTCTGCGCCAAATTATGGAAAATTTGACAATTACTATAACTGGATACTTTGTCTATCGTCAAATGCTGTTTGTTAAATACAAAACCAAAATCAAAATAGAAAATGCGAGTCACATACGACATAACTTTGAGTTATATTTCCTTAGAGTCATGTAAACTTCATAATGAGCAAATCACGCTGATTTTATGAGCAAATATCAAGATTTATGTGAGATTTTTGGCGCCTGAACTTTCGATTTTGTTGTTTGCCCATTAAATATACAATTGAGTACTCCCATTCGAAAGCACTCAATTTAACAAAAATCGATTGTAAATTTTCTTACTTACTGCGTAAAAGCTCTTTTTAATTTTATTATTTTGCGTCATAGGAAGTTAGATCGTCAGATCTTGAATAAATCAATCTTTGCTTATAACATTCTAAAATCACGTGGACGCAATCTGACTAGACCGTGGGCAAATATATCGTCGTGCGAATTTCAATTTTTCTACATGTGATAGAATGATTGTGAAATAGTTCGATGAGCATTTTCTATATCATTCCGCTCAATGGACTTGTAAAATGATGTAATTTCAATATTAGATTTAGAACACTCAAAAGATTTTTTGACAGTTTGAATATTATCAGATCAGTGAACAAATCTGCTGAAATTAAAGTTACGCACATTAAATATGCCATTAACGTACATTCATTAATTGTCTGATACATATTTGTGAATCTACTTTTCGTATAATTATAGTGTTGCTGTGAAATTTATTAGAATAATAATCTTGTTATTAAAACAGTTGATTGAAAAAATGATCTGATTATGTGATATTTGAATTCGAAATAAGCATTGAAACCACATTGAATTAAAATATTTCGACTCAGCTTACTCAACTAACTATGGAAACGTCAAATAACTTTCTGGCAAAGTACAACTTATTTTTCGAAAGAGTTTTTAACATGTAGAAAAGAAATTAATAGAAAATTTTCCGCGTGAATTTATTATTTCTGTGGCTACACGGCAAAAGGACGTCACTCGTTTTTTCCTTATGTTGAGAAGCGATCGACTAAGGGCTCGATTCTTGCTTCTTAACATAAAAAATGTTTTTTCATGTTTCGAGAAAACCGCACTCAAAGGTTCCGTAAATTTTTAACTTCAAAAAACTTATTTTGAGGGCTAATTGCACGCGAATTTGAAAGAAAATTAGACCACTAGGTAGAGAGTTCTTTTTAGAACCGATTAGAATCATTCGCGTCAAAAGGCCATAATTCGAGTTATGCCCTTTTGTTATGAAGCTACAGATTTATAGATAAATAATTCTTTTATAGATAAATTTATAGATACAAAATTATTGAAGACATTTAGTTCAAAATTTGAAACTCCACAATCATGTACGAGCTTAAAATATGAAAACGAGAAAGATGATATTTGCGGGGAGGGGAGAGCTTCAAATTAGCTGCATCAGCCCATGAATATACTTAAATACATGAAGGTTGGTAATCTAAAATGATTCATCGATTTTTATATTTGACTGCAGACTATCACTTATCACACACGATTTAATCGTCTGTTCGTATGGTAATTTGCACATGATCTGTCATTATTTTATCAGGCTGCTCAAATATTTTCACACTATCTATCATAGTAACGAGCGTATGGATATAATTTCACTGATAAAGCTTCCGCGCGGAAAAGTCAATTTTCAAGTTATCAATGAAGAACGAGTTCTGAAAATGTTAAATTTCAAACACTTTTAAACATTATAGATTGAATGATTGTAAGAAAGGACAAACCTTACCGTTAATAACTTCGTCTATATTTTGTGGGTCCTCGCTGTATTAGGGATAGAAAAAAAAAGGAAAGATATTATTCAACAGCTTCCGCGACTAGTGGGCCGTTGGTTGCGTAACAGCATAGGCACAGTATTGCCGAAATCGAATCTATCGGCTGGAACGGTGAAACTCGGTGAAAACGTCTCTCGCGAGCCCGTAGACTATTGGCCCGTCTGGCGTCGTCGTTAACTTTTTTTTTCCTCCACTCCGCGCGCGCAGTCGGTCACCATTGAAGGGAGTATCGAATGAAAAAGAAAAAGATCATTAGACCGATGCGATGTTGTTCCGCAGATCTCGCAATTGGTCAAAATGAGAAATGGGCATTTTCTCGCGACAGTTTGACAATGAAAAATGAGTTTACCCCGTCAGACTGAAGCAACCTACAGGAGGCTATATTTGTCGAAATATATATATCTAACGTCGTAATTGCAACGGCAAATAGATCGGTTCGAAAGACCGGTCCATCGCGACGCAGGCAGAATCTGCCTTGCCGAGCAAATACTTAGCAGCCCAAACAGAGAGAGAAAGAGAACCGCAGTGCGACCGTTTAAGGAAATCGGCGTCGAGTTGGTGACCAGCGCCGAAAGCCCGTTCTCGTACATAGCCGCAAGAGAAAGGAAGAGCTGCGCGCTCGCGGAGGAAGTTATAGCGCGCGCGCGCGCCCAGAGAGCCATTTTGGTCCGTAAGAACAATCTTAGTTCGAAACGCACGTAACTGCAAAACTCTATAGATCTAAGAATCGAAACGAGGTCAGGTACTACAGTGGTAAGGTTAACAACCCTACCTTAAGTTTGAAAAAAAAGGCAAAAAAAGGAATGATTACAGTGATTGAAAGAGAGAGCGAGCGAGCGAGAGAAGATCGAAGTATACAGGCATAGGAAAGACAGGCGCAGCGAGGCACGTTAATCGGCTAGGCAAAGCGAAAGGAGCGTTACAGAAGAGAGAGAGAGAGAAAACCGGTCGTCGGAGCTCAACGCGCGCGCGCGCGCGAGTAGTTTCGGGAAGAATGGGCGCGAGATAAGCTGGTATAGCGTGCGAGCTGAGAGAGCTATAGAGAGGAGGACCAACCACAGCCGTACAGCCACCTTATGTAACCGGACGGATTCTCTCAGAAGAGAGACTCGCGAGCGAGCCTGCCGCTGTGTGATAGTCTCGTCTCTGTGATGTGTACGCCAAGAAAGGGAAAGATGAACGCTGTGTGAGCTATACTAATACTCATGCACGAGGTAGAGTCCACGATGCTGAGATATTTTTTTTTTTTTTTTATCATCGAATGACTTTTTACATTTGACGCGGTGAAAGTTCAAGTTGAATATATCGTTCGTAAATTTGTTCGTCGCTGACACGAAAGCTCTGCGAGAATATATAAGGATATAACGGATTCACAATAATATCTAATCGCTGTCTCTATGTATAGTTGAATCATAAATCGAAAGCGAAAGTTCTGTATCGCGATAACGGATGTCCGTGCGGTGTAACGAGCAAGAGACACAGATATACTATATGCTATACGGAACTGCGGCGAGCTTGCGACGAAGCGCAGCAATGTGAAATCGAAGAGGAGCTAAGTGTATCTAATGAAAAGGACGATACGTCGGAACTCGTATAGGATTATAGCCGTGTATTTACGACTAAAAGCGAAAGAGAAGAGAGGAAGGGAGAGAGAGAGAGGCTAAGCTAGAGCTGCTGTCGCGTGCGAGGTGAATCGCGTCTCTCTCTATAGGCTCTACGTGAGCGGCAGCGTCGAGCCCAAGAAGTGTGCCAAGGTGCACCTCTCGAGAAAGCCGGACCGACCGGACCAGCTTAGCTTATAGCTCTATAGTCGCTTCTCTCTCTCTCTCTCTCTCTCTCTCTCTCTCTCTCTCTCTCTTTTGCTCGTTCTATCGCTATGCGTGGACGACGTGCGTCCCTTCTCTCTCTACATACAAACATGCTGTGCGAGCGTATAGAAACGAACGTGCTTGCTCGCGCGTTTATTACTCGGGAATTTTTTTTTATATATCCGATCGCCTGCGTATATCGTAGAGGGTATAATATATATCGAGGAGAATTTTTTTTCCTCGCCTAATTGCCAATCGATGAGAAAAATCGAACGCTTATCATTTACGAGACTTGCGGAATATTTATATATATTCTCGCGAACATTCTTACTATATGAGGGATAAGATATAGCCGGTTGAAAGGCACAACAAGTGTTATAATTAAGCAAGGTATATATATATTCTTGTTACGTTCTTATCGACTGAACGGTTCGTCGCGTAGATCTAAAAATAAATTAACTGCATATTAAAGGATACGATACCGAAATGAAACGGTAAATATTCCACGGAAGATAATGGCCTCTATTAAAGTAAGAGAATGCATTAACGCCGCATTAAAATTAAAGAGAGAGAAGAACGAAAGAGAAAATAAGCGAGCATTGCTCTGAAATTAGCGTAATGATTATTTTATCCTCCTAATCGTTGCAGTCATTACACCGGCGCAGCGTTCTCCAACTGTGACGACACAGCAGCCGCTCACGCGCTCAGAACTGCATATATATATAAATCCGCGATGGAGGGAGAAAAAGCGCGCGTGCGACCACGAGATATATATATATATATATATATATGTCGCATCGCAGGATCACGATAAGACATACTGTATATACTGTGAGCACACGGCAATCCTAATTAACACCTCACTCACTTTTCCTTCACCGCGCGCTCGCTCGCGTTGATTTTAATGAGGATCGCGCTCGCTTTGCTTAAACTTTCAACGTGCAAACCCCTACGTCCGCTATATACTCGCGCGTTCTTTTTTTTTTTATTCTTCGCTTGGGAAACTGCTCTTCGCGTTCATTAATCACAACAACCGCGCACTCGCGCGAATATAACAGTTGCGAGATTCCGTTTTTTTTATTATTTCGCTTTTAATTGAGCTCTTCGCGATTTTAATGCCCGATTCAAAGTCAGAGGCTTATACACTTTCAGTTTTTACTCTACTTATGCGAGGCGTTATATATTGTAATTATTTAAGTCGTCTGATTTTTTACGATGCGCGTTTTATGCGGCACAATATACGCGTAAACGAAACCTTCGTCATGTATCTTATACTAAATACGGATTTTATTGAACAAACTCGAGATAAGTTTTTTTTTGCCGTGTCACGCGTAAAACTTATTGCAAAAATGAATTGGATTCAGGCACAATAAAGTTTGCGGAGAAACGGACCGTTTGTTCTTGCCGTTGGGATGTAAAAAAAAAAAATCGATCAGCATCGGCACACACAAAAGTAAGCGAGCTGCATTTCTCTTTGGCCAGCGAAAAGAAACAAGTGGTGTGAGTAAGGGCACGTAAGCCTGTAAGTTGCCAATAAAGTTGCCATTGACGCAGATAACACTATACAATGTATTTTTTGGCAAGCGAAAGCGATGCTTACATGAGGCCTCTCATAAGCTTCAACTGTTGGAAAAAACTTTAATTACTATAGTGTGCAGTTTTTCGTCCAGTTTATCTACGGCAGTTTTGTTTCTTCGAATTTTGTTATCTATAAATTTAAAAGCGACTATAAGTTATTAATATTTTATATATGACCGATATGAGCAGGTAAAAGAGATAAGTGATAAGCAGATTATGATTTTCAATAAAAAAAAAAGCTACTCTACGGTAGGTATGTTAAATCGCATTTCGAGTAAATTTTGGAAATATAACATGACCAAAAACGAGATTTGACTTGTCAACGTAATGAAACATCAACGCGCGAGAATTTATTCGAATTTAGTTCAGTATACCAAGAGATAACGAAAGCTCGCATCCAGTAAAATAACGTCGCAATCAGCTGAACGTCAATGAACTGATCGGATACGACGAACGAAGCTGGACTTTGCGATGAGGCAGCAATAAATATAGCGAAGACAAAAAAAAAAGAAAGAGAGACGAAGAATCGCATGCACGCGCGCGTATAATATTCGTCTCGACGATTTTTTTTTTGCTCTCTTTCACCGTGCGTACGAGTTTCATCAGACGTTAAAAAATCGTGGATACGAACGTCGTCATGCAAAAGCATGATACACCACGTGCTCAAAGCCAAGCCCCGTACATCCACTCGCTTATCGTTCACGCAACGCCGGAATCACTCGGTCGCTCTTCCTAAAAGCTCCGCGCGCGCTTTATCTTTTTCATATACTTTTTTACTTTGTCAGTATAGAGTCGTGCTCGCAATTATAAATATTATGCTTTAACTTTTACGCGGATTATTACTTTTCTTTTTCTCGCGTGCAATAATAATTGCTGTCGTTCTAATGTCATTGCTGCAAGCGAATAATTCACTTTGCGATTTAAAAGGGGGGGCAGCTGCAGAAATGAAAATTCGACAATTCAACTGTCAATTATAAAACTAATAACTGCACGATCGTGGAAAGTATCCATAATAAATTGAAATTGGCTAGCGAAAGCAATATATAGTTTTGTTGTAAGATGAATTTAATACACGGGCATCATGGTATTTATAAACAATACACATTAACCTTAACCCCAATGTAGACGCGGAGTAAACTACGTTCTATTTTTCGCTGGCTAGATGTTCACTCTCTTTTTCAGCCTCGGCTTTAAAGACACTCGTTCATCGTTTTTCTTATCATCGTTCTCTCAACCTACGCAGAACGTGCCGCTGTGATGTCGTGCGATGAATCTGATTCGATACCTCGTAGCACATAAGCCAGTACACAAAGTTCTATCTCCCTTTTTTTTCTTCCCCTTGATGAATACGCACGCCTATAGCAAAGATAACACGCAGCATCGCGGAGAAATAATTGAACTTCCTCGTGATTCATGCAGCGCACTATATATATGTATGTATATCTGCGTAAAGCTCTACGAGTGCGTCTATATATGTATCAGTGTGCATCTATCGAGAGACGGCGACAGCTCTTGTCGATAATAAAGTACAAGGCTGCCGACCCCGCCAAACACCAACTCGCCAATGATCATTATGTTGATCGCGATGATGTTGACGGATGAGCTGCTGATGCTGCTGCTGCTCTAACGCCACTGAACCAAACGACTTTTCGGCTTTAATTATTCATCGGGTCGTAAACTTTTTCACGTTTTACTTACATTTGAAAAAGTAAGTCTCGTCATCTGCATCTCAAATTTATTTTTTTTAAATTACTATTCATTACCGAGATTCGCGAGATATTTTGCGTTAAAATCGACGATGGCTTTGCCAGGCGTGCGGTGTATTAACGAATAATTAAGAGTTTTTCGGTCGATCGTCGAATCCGCTGTGCAGCAGAAAAACACACGCAGAGTATAATAGTAAATAAGCTCGCGATTGTATTCTGATTTTTTCACAACAATGCGAGTTCGTTCTTTCCCATGTAAATTTTTCAGTATCAATTCATTGAAGTCAATCTGACTTTTTTCATCGATCGTTGTCGTCGTCGTCGTAGTCGCTTTGCATTGACCCTCATTGCAGTGTGTATGTGTGTGTGTCTCTCTCTCGCGTGGCGTGGCGTCGTAATTGTGACGTCACCTACTATGGCAATTAAAGTGACGTCGCTATTGCGTTACGCTTCTTTAATTAAGAAGCGTAACTGTTGTCGCACTTATACTCGCGTTTACATTCTCTCGATGCGGCTTCAAATTTACCTTGTTCGTTCATTAGTTTGATCGAAATGTTTGATCATTTCTATGGTCGCTCTTATAATATAACTACTTATTCTTCATCTTCGTTTATTTCAATTGACACGCGTGTTATTCGTTCTATGCTGCATTTAAAATGTAATTAAAGGTCAAACTTACACGCACGCGTTGTAGATTCGTGTTGATTGATTAACAATGCTGTTTTTTCGAGAACAACATTCGAGATGAGACGAGGCGTATTATCTGAAAAGTATCAGCACGTGCCGGTATATAGCACATCATAAAGTTCGTAAAAATCAAATCTTATCTTAAGTATAGTGCTTAAAGACACACTGTGTTTCTATTTATAAGCAGCTGTGAGCCTTCCGGTGATTGGGCTTTATACTGAGTATATAAATTCAAAAGAATTTTTAACTGTTCTACGGTTAAAAGACAATTTAAAAAAAATCGTTACAAAACTATGAAACAATAAACACAGTGTGATCTATATCTATAAAACAAGACACTTTTTTCACGATGAATAATATTTTTAAAATACCTGCTTAGCAATTTATAACCGGCTAAAACTGAGTTAATTCAGGACGGTACTTAAATGGACCTTACAGACTTTTCTTAGTCACGGTCATTATAAATATTAACTTTTAATTGGGGTATTCTTTCAAAAACATCCCTGACATAATAGATATAGCTAAAATGTTTCACGCGATAATTGCATTATTAGACGATATTTTTGTAGCAGAATATGAAATATGCTGAGCAAATTATATTTCTTTTTTCAACTCTTCACTATTTCAGTACTTATTCTGAAAGTAAGCTCCAAAACAAGTGTTTTCACTCAAGCAAAAGTGAATCACTGGGTCGGGTCAACTATATGTTTGTTCCGGTATAGCTATCAAAATCTATCAAGTTTTTTCCAAACTCGGCAATTCTTATTTTTCACACTAAGCAGTGATAAAATCCATTTAAATATTTTACCGGCAGATAACTCGACTAAGACATTCAGCATTTCAATTACAAGTTAATGCAGGGTTCAATTACGAAAATCCATTATACCGAAGAAGAGTTGTAGAACGTAAGAGTATATATACAGGAATTCGGATGAAAAGCGTACGATAAGACGCATATCGTATATATATATTTATATGCGCTTTCCCGCGTTGAATTCTTGGGTGAAGAATGAGCGCGCGTTTGTATGTGGCAGCTCGTTGTCACGTGTAGGCGCGCTCTCGCGTATAGTAGCAGGCGGCGAACGAGCGCATGCCGGATATAGATGCTGGTATTGAGGGCATCTTCCTAATAATAGTCAGCCCGAGAAAATTTTTAGCCCTTGGATGCCTACCGCTGGCCGATCGAGCGCGGTGGCCGCGGCCGTCGTCGTCGTCTTCAAACTATATGCGCGCAGCCGATGCACGGATCGCGTGTCTCTTTTTCATTACATCGCTTCTTCTTCTTCTTCGCTCGATCCAGCGTTAATTCCTCGCGGCATATTGCGTCATTTTCGACAACTCTTATGTCATCCACTTTCCACTCTCTTACAATCTCGGCCGCGTATCGGCGACATTTTCGCTCTTTTTTTTTTTTTGCTTTCTTTCTTTTGACTTTGATAAGGCAAACGCCTCCAGAAGCCATACTAGCAGTCCATAATTTGACATTGACGTGAATTAAGACAAGCCCACAGAAAATGTTTCTTCGAATCATTTGCATCTGCTGATAGAGCGGCTCTTATCAGCGAGTGTATACTTGCGCGTGCCAATCACGTCATCCAATCGAATTCCGTATCGTTCAATATTCAGAAACCTGTCGCATTCATTAAACGGTCATAAATTTTCTATTTTCTGTCTCAAAGTGCCAGACAGATCTACCTTACTTTTCACATTTTCCGCCGATTAATTATGCTGATTTGATTTCTCATTCGTCTTGCGGAAAAATAATTCGAACCAATACGACGATGATTTTCACAAAGGTATTTTCAAAAATAGTACCGTTCGAATTTAGTTTCCGCTTTCAAGTGGCTCGCCGAAGATTCACTTCCCTGCGCTGTGTTATACACGAATTGCGACCCGTTAGATTTTTCCACGATGAGTCTCGGCGCAAAGAGGTATTCCACGAGCCACGTACGTCATTTGGCGCGATGCTGACGCGACTTATTCGTTTCCTTTTAGAACTCGGCTGTAGAGATAAGATATGAATCTTTTTTAAAATACAAGACAGATAACCTGCGAAAGGTGTGTTATTGCCGCGAGCAGGGCAAAGTAACGCGGAACCTGCAGATTCACTTGACAATCGTTATTTGCTCCAGATTTTTTTTTTTTTTGTAAAGTATGACAGTTTCGCCTAGACTCTTTGATTCATAGACTGTCTTATTCAAAGGAATAATTATTGTGTATTACATTTTTTTTAACAATCAATAGACATTATTTTATTATTCAGAATATGTACGTTGGAAATGATTTTTTTTAGCAACAGAATTATTATCTCCTCTGAATTGATGAATTTAAAAGCATATATTAGTGCAGTATTCTCAACGCGAAGAATATAATTTAAAAGCACGATAAAAAGTACCATGTCACAAAATTTTTACTGGATTCCACTTATTTTTAGATAATTTCGAGATAGTATTCTATTTTCATTGAATATTCAATGATAAGATACGATTGGAGATGACAAGTACACGCGAACCAACGGGCAAAAATCGTATTAGCAATTAGGATGTGAGTATCTAATTCTTTGTCACTTGTTTCGCGCAGTTTGGGCCAAGGGGGAGTCGGAGCTATTCATAGCCGTACTAGAACTAGATTCGAAAGCCACGACTTTGATATAAGATCCTCATTTTGGCTCACTGACAGCGCCCGACATGCTGCTCGCTGTTCCTGAATTCAGCTATACCTCGTATCTGCACTATCATCCAATTAAACAATGAACTATTTCTCATTTTTGGCGCAAAATGTTTGATCGCGATTCTTGATCAGAATTTAATTATCAGAAAATATACAGATTCACTATTGATATCGAAGTAAATATTTATGGTCAAGTCGGTGTTGTTAAACTATAGATAAGCTCAGCTACGCTGAGTTCGAATTTCATAGTAGTCAGTACGTGAGATTTTAGTCGCGAAGAAGCTTAGATCTTAGTGTCGAGCAGTGTAAAATGCGGTAAAACGAAATGTTCGGATACTTAATCTACTCAAAAGCTTAACTTTTTCAAAATCACACCACAGATAAAGACACTGTCACGTGTTCTTCGTAAAGTACTGTGCCAATGCAAACACTATTAAGTGGTTGTAACTAGAAATTCTACAATCATTTTCGAAGCATTATTCTCAAATTACAGTTCCCTTTATTTATATTTATTGAATTGTCTTTTCTAGTAAAGTTTTTTTTAGTAAAATATTAATCGTTCTTCAGAGCTGGCAGACTACTCCAGCTACTCATTAAAAAACTTCCTTGAACCGAAAGATAAGGTATTGGAGGATAAAAAAACGAAGGCGCGAGAAAAAAATTATCATCTATACGCGTAAAAAGGGGAAGCAACCGTCACGAAAGCTGAAAAAAAACGCCATTAATTGATAATTTCGGTCAGACTATGTTCTCTCTCGAACGATACGATAACTGCCGCTAAGCTTAAGTGTTTACACGCGCTTCGTTCGTAAAAATTTTACCGAGAAAAACTCGCGCTCGAATCTCTCGCTTATGGAATACAAACGTTATATGTAATGAGATTATAACTTTTCCAATCGACGCGCTCTCAGCGCGCTTTATACGCACCAAAAAATTATTCCTCGAAAACAAATGTGACGTAATGGAGCATATAACATAAAGGCTAAAAAACACATATGCTTTCCCTTACATAACAATGCGTGTCTTTGACAGAACCCTTCATTTACCAAAGTCGAACAACTGGCCCGGACAACCTAACAATTGACTCTTTGCACCTTTTTTTTTCCTTTTTGAATGCTGGTCTCGAGTGACGAAGGTCAGCTTTTGCATGTGCATGTGAATATTTTTTTTTTCAGCACACTCGGCTTATTGCCAAAAAAAAATAAATAAAATAGGGGGAAGGAATCAGCGCATAGGTAAGGTATACTTGTAAGCGAAGTAAAAAAAAAAGAGGCAGGAAATATGAGAGAGGGAGAGTTTCTCTCTGAGATCACGGGCCTGAGGCCCATGCAGCGACCTACTTTTCGCCCCATCTGGCCCCATCGTGGGTGGGAGGTATATAGCCAAAAATCCACGTCAGCGCTGGGCAACCGGAACTGAAAAACGCCTCCTTTCGCACAACAGACTGATGATGATGATGATGGAAAGAACGACCGGCCCCCCCATGCCGAGCAAGCGAAGGACGAACGGCTGCGATTGTCATGCTATTATTGTTGTAGCCGCCGAAGTCTTACACTCGAGTGACGGACTCGTAAGTTTTCTTTCTCCTCCGAACTCATCGTATTTCTACGTTTGGGCATGCACGCTGTGTTTTATTTAATGACTAGTCTGCTGCTGCTGCTACTGCGTGGCTTCAGAATAGCTTTCGCTTCAAACAAATTAAAATTGTTCATTTAGCTGCAATCACGCTATGAATTACTGCATTCTGCATTTCATATATGCGGCAGTTGTGCTTTAAACGTTAAAGCTTTGGAATTCTGTTTTTGTATATTACAAGCATCAACTTCATTGATTGAGTAATATTCAATTATTTTTGCAACATAAAGTTTTTTTTTTACTAATTAAAGTAAAATTGATAATAGTGATAATAAAAATAAATAGTATAAAACGATAAAAAATTCATTTGCCATGTCCAGAGGCCTTGCTCCAAAACGACATTCGAATTTTAAAAATATACCGAGGGTATTCATGTACTTAAAAAATTGAAATTTACACTTTAGTGAATTGAAATATTATAAATTCAACTTACATTTGTATATAATTGAAACATTATAATTAGTAAAATGACTGAGCGTTTTAAAAATTTTCCAAACAAAAAATATCATTAATCACTCTCATACCCATGTAACACCCAAGTACTATAAAAAAAAATGAAAAATGTATTTTACGAGGAAATTTTTCCAAGTATAAAATCAAGCAAGCAGTAAATATTTTAATTAGCGTTGTTATAAAAAAAAAATTCCGATCGAAGTGAATATATTTCATAGATAAAAAATGATGAACACGGCAAACTGAAAAACCGTAAAATCAAATAAAACGAATTTATGCGCAAGAAAAAGGTTTCTATCGAGTTAGTGGTATAAAGTCATAACTCAAGCATTAATTCACTATATGAATTCGATGTTAAAGTTGTGCGGGACGGTCAAAGCAAGCGAGAAAGAATCCAAATTAAAATTCAGCAGCAGCAGCAGCAGATAGGTCTGCCTCAGTGGTATAGGCATTGGATAACGCGCATACATTAGCGTGCAGATGCGCGTGTAGGTATATATATATAATGCTTGAAAGGAACTGCGAGTAACAGATAAACAAGTCTCTCTCACTTGAGAGCCGCAGAAAATTTAGCGCCCATTGTGCCTTAAGCCATAAGCTATGGCTTGGCACAGACGAGCGAGGCGCGCAATTTGTCCGGCTGATTATTCAAAGAGTTCTTAAAAGTCAAGCCCAAGCATGCCTGCCGCGTGTAAACGTATATATGTATATGTACGCGTTACGTATTCAGCGTGGCAAGGCGCTGTGCATAGAGAAGCCGTGCGCGAGACGGCGGCGGCAGGTCATGTCTGACCAGCGTGCCACTTTCACTACTTCGTATTTAGGTCATCGCATCCACGACTGCAAGGGGCTATATACCTCGCCTTTTTCGCTTCGTTCGCTCTTTCGCGTATAATATGCCTCTCGGCTGTGCTGCTGCTGCTGCTGCAGCCGCTATGGCTTTTGTCGAATCCTCCTTTTCACGCTCTCTTCGATCTTTCTTTCTTTTTTTTTTCTTCTGATGCATCCTTTCAATATCGTTTCACCAATTTTTTTTTCTTCTTTTCTCACCGACTCTCGAGCGCAATAATGCCATGTTCCTGCGTATTTATTCTCTCGAAGCAGCTCCCTTTGTGCGGGTCATTCTGTCCGATGCGTCCTTTTGTGCAGTTTCTGCAAAAAAAAGGATCGATCGCTGCTCGTACGATTGCTTCCTTCGACACTTTCGCTTTTACTTTTTAGGAGTATCTCGTCGCTGAAACGATCAAAACTTTTGGTTTATCAGCGATCTTCTCAACCACTACTTTTATCGTATTATGCTACTGCAGGATACGTTTATATGCCCACATACTCGGGCTTTATAATTTTCTGGCGCATATTCGTGCGTGCGCATGCAGTGTAAACGCGCGCTTTGCACGCGCGCAGCTTTGAAATTAATTTCGAATGAACATCAAATCACCGGCTCGATAAAGAAACGTGCGTCAATAAATTAAGCGCCGCTTGATGAACTTGTTTCGGCTTTTTTTTCTCTTTCTCTCTACACAAAAACCGTTTTAATCTTGCAGGATCACTTTCGATATTAAGTTACGTCATTACGTGCGGTATTTCCCGCGTGCGCGCGCGTCGTACAAGAATATTTGAAATTTTTGTTCTTTATCGTCTTCTCCGCGCACTATACACGAGAGAAGACGAGACACATTACCTGGCGGAGAAGAATCCATTGAAGCACGCGCCATCTGTGTCGATTATCGAATACATGGTTTTGGCTTATCTATAGTATATAAATTTGAAATCTCGAGGATTTATATAACGCTATTTGACTGCATAATGAAAAATAAATAAAACAAACGTAACGCACTCGAGTGGAGTCTATACATAGTACAAGGATCGACCAAAAAAATATATATTTTGTGACTCGGGAGATTAAAAGAATAAAAAAAAAAAGCAGTAGCTCGAATGAAAGTGAGCCTATTCGAATGATATTCAGGCCCGCCGATGACTGGTTTCTTGGAAACTTAATGTCGCGAGCGACCTTGAAGCTACTTTCGCTTGTAAAGTCCGCTGCTTGTGCCGAGAGAGCGTCACGATATGTACAGCCACACAGCATCCCGGTTTTCTCGGTTTCTGCGGTAACGATCACCGAGGGGCTTACCGATGCGTAATGTATATCAACTTTAAAAAGCTACAACCAAAAAGTGAAGATTCGGACGTTGCCGATTTTTTCTCACGCTTCTTCAACAGAATCAAAAGATCGAAGAATTCATACGAGTATACGCTCAAAGTTATCTTAGAAAACTTTGTTAAAATCACTCTGAAGTTAAAGAGTCAATAACACGGAAAACCGATGGAACCGAATTCGGTGAAAGATAACAATACATCTAGTTAAACATCGAAGCATTATCACGCTCGAGTTGACTCCGAAAAAAGAGGAAATCTGCGATGAATTATTCTCGCTGAACGAGTGAACTCTGGTGAAAATTTGTGAATGAAATTCTGAATTGGAATAAAATAGACTGACGTTAGAAAGGCGAGATCAGCGAGGCAAAGCGTGCTAGCAAGAAAACTGAAAATATTTTTCACTCGATGGATACAGCATCGATTGCGTTTGATATGTAACAGTCGATAATAATTCGTGCATGAATGAATTGACAAAAAAAAAAATGAGACTCATAACGATGACTTTGTCTGAATCTTCAATCCGTGGAAGAACGAAAATGAAGAATAAATTGCTTCAGCAGAAAGAGAGAGAGAGTTGCTTCTCCCGAAAAAAGAAGAAGTAATTGAAGGAAAAAGAGCAAGCAAGTCCGCGCGCAGAGGTGTACATAGGAAAAAAAAAAGCGTTGTACTTCGCGGGCTGCAGTGGGTAAATGGCGTACAGATAGTGGTAGTGGTTCTCCCATTTACCCAGTTCCTCTCGCGCTCGCGCGCGTTCGCTCGCTTGCGCGAGTTATGTAACGCAAGTGAAAGTGGCACAGAGTGCCGTCGAGCGCTCTCGCGCACCGGCATCGCCGCCTCTAGGCTCATGCTGCTGCTGCCTGCTGCTTGAGAGAACTCGCCAGCCTAGATCCACTTCAACCACTCGTGTATCGCCGAATCCTCCGTTCTTTACTCGCTACGAATATTCTGTCGTCCTTATTCGTATTATAGCTTCCCTTCTCTTTGCTCGTACATACTTACAATTGTATCTGTTTTTTTTTTTTGCTTTTGTACTTCAATTTTTTCGTGAAGACGTTGCTTTCGCTAATCGACAATTGCTAATTCGAATCAAAACGTCTGCGTTTCTCGTATCGATAGGCGTCGACTTTATGAGATTTGTCCTGCGACCACCTGTTGAACGGTTGATTTTTGAACACTAACATGACGCAATCGCAAGCGTTTGTTCGCAAAAATAGAAGCGTATATTTGCGAATTGATTTTACCTTCTCATTTGTCGCATCGATTGAGGTACATTATCGTCTTTATTGTGAATATTCTTCGTGATTTTTCCATCCAAGTTGCAGCTGATAATTGTAAAGCTATCGGAGTATTTTTTTTCCTCGAATAATCGTTGCAAATAAAATCGGGGAAGCGCTACCAGAATGGCGTCGATCGGCATCGCGCGCAACCATGAAGCTTGACTTCAAGTGTAAACAGACGGTGGCGCAAAACGGCGCTGCTTTGCAGCCGGTCTAGCTTGATCGATTATCGAGGTGGATGCCGTCTACTACGTCGCGTATATAGCGTAGCCGAGGTGTCTGACGGAAAAAAAGGAATCTGCTATTATTTTGTCGTGAATTTGCGGGAAAATCGAACTACCGATCGTGGCGATTAAACGCGCATTTTGACGGTTTTTCGTCGAGAAATATAATATTACACTTGAATTATGTAACTATAATATATGAGTATGTAGACGGGGAATTCAGAATGGAGAATGAAAAAATAATCAAGTTTTAAACCCATATCGATCATACGTTGAGCTAACTTTTTTAGTATTAGACGCGCAATTAGTAAGATGTTTTTTTATAATTTCATTCACTTGGCTTGTTTTTAGTTTGCAAACACATGGCGGAATTGATTACAAGTATACCTATCTTGTGTACTAAGAATTTTGCTTGAATAAATTTGTACAATGATCGGTACTTCGATGTGGGAGCTTTAATTTATCCTCATAGAACTTTCTACAAGTAATTTTTTTTTGATTTCGAAGATACAACAAACTTCAGTAGAAAAATAGTTGTAATATCGAACGAAATAAAAAGCCAATTTGGCTTGACTGGAACCATTTGTTGACGTATCTTCCGCTCGAAAGACAAGGCAAAACCATCCACCCAAGACAATGCAGTATCTCGAATTCTATATGAATTGAAGTCACGAAATCGCGGTTTTAAGATATAGACAGCAAAAGACTTCACGGGGCCTATACGTGGTGTAAGTATAGGTTGTTCGCGCTACACACCGACACATAGACGCTTGAGGCCCGAGTTTCGAGTTCTTATATAACAGCTTAATTACTCTGGCCCATTTTCACGGAGGCATTGTCTCGATGAAGGCACTTACTTTCGAACCTCTCTCGCGCGGTGCTGCTGCTGCTGCTGTAGTGCCGCCGCATTTACTATGCTCTGCTGCAGCCGAACGGCGCGGCGGCCAAAGTGCACTAGCTCAGAGGCTTAATAGTCCAAACCCACTTCTATACTACTCTCTTTCTTTTACCTCTTTCCCGTGCAAACGCTATTATATAACCCAATCTTTTTTTTTCTCTCTCTTTCTCTCTAGTCTCGGCTACGGCGCATTGCGGTTATCATCACAATCGAATCACAAGCCTCTCGTAGATATCTTTCGATAGACAACAAAAAAATACGTGTGTTTCTCGTTAATTTTTATTTTCTATTATTTTTGGGGAGATTTTCTCGAACGATCGATGAGAAGTAATTCGAGCAGCATGACCAATGTTTATCTCATTAGATCGTCCGATTGGGTTTTCGAGCGCTCGTGGTTAATTTTATCGTCAATTTTTAACAACACGGTAAACGATCCGCTCCAGTTGGCATTATGCAACACCAAAGCTATAAAAATTAGTGGCAATTTATAGGAATAAAGGGTTTTTGTTCGCGATGAAGAAGTAAAAATACACAGACACACGGGAAGACGGATGCACTGTATATATAGGATAGGTATATATGAGAGACATGGTTGAGAGTAAACGAGCTTTTGTTCTATACACGTGTAATACGTAACGCGCAAGAAGCATTTGGAGGAAAAAGCGCGCGTATAGGTCCGCTAATTGCTCGGTGATGAATGAAAGTTGTTTCTTTTCGCTGGCGGCGGGGGGAGGTGTCTTTAACGACTTCCGCCCCCGCAGCAGCACTGACACGCGTCCGCTCTCTGCGCGACTTGATGGATCCTCCATATTCCGCTAAATTATTCGGATAATAAAGCGCGATCGCGTGAATAATAACAATGACCGGCGGGCGGGCGGCAGCTTATAGCGCGCCACTGACTCTCACTTTCAGAAGGCTGCCCCCTCGACGACGACGACGACGACGACGACGACAATTAGAAAGTCGAGTATAGCCCAGTACCTGCGTTTGTTATATACATATAGCTATGTATATTCCGCGCAGCGAACCAACTGCTCATGCCGCTGCGATCCGAAGAAAGAGATAGAGATATTAAGGCTTTAACGATGCTCATTGTGATTGTCCGACGAGCGCCGCAGCCGCGAACCGCGTTATAGGCCTACGCTTGTATTATACTTTGCTCGAGATTTCACGAAAAGTAAGAGTGAACATTTGGTGACCCAGTTCCGGTCCGCGGCATTGTGTATATACTCGCCGAGCGATTCGGCTCTTTCGAACAATGCACCTATGTTTAAGTGCGCAGCAGCACACCAGCGCACTTCGTGAACAACAGCAAAAAAAAAAAAAAAGTGCGATGCTTACGTAATCCTGTACTGTAGTATCCAACAATCGCCCATTCAATTTTCCATGCGACCATTTCATTTTTGTTCTTTGATGTTACCACGTGATTTTGTGCTTTTCGTTGAAAATTATTTGGCACTTTTAATTAAATTAACGCCGAGAAAGTCAGAGGAGCGGATTGTTGAAGAAAAAAAAAAAAGAAAAGAAAAGTTTCTCGAAACGAGAAAGCTCATAGTCAAGTGTCGAAAAAAAAGGTCACAATGAGTGTGAGATAAGAGAGACGAAGAATATACGGCGACTTGTTTCCTTCTTTGGAACGATACGTTTTGCCGGACGAGCAAACCACTATATATACGCGAGGCGTGGGTGCCGCACACTGATTCACGAAAAATTACGACGAAACCGTGATGTCTTCCGCGACACCGGACGTTTGGGCTTGACGTGTTTCGATCTTTTTTTTTGTCGAGAAGTAATTAGTGAAATGAAATGTCTATAAGTAACTTGTCACCCGATATGTAAAAAAAAAAACTATTTAGAAGTTTCATGTCGGTAGCTTTTTCCGCGGAAAAAATTTACTCAATCGACGACCGAGTGAACCGCTCGTCGAATCTAACGAAAGAGCCAAATCGAAACGATGCGAGGTAAAAAGTTCGGGGTGAACGGAGCGAGGAAACCGGAGGGTATAAGATAACAAAAAAAAAAAAGACAGCGTCGAAGAGGTGACTAAGCGGGAAAATCGTAGCCGTTGCTGCGTATCGGGGGGCAGTGAGCCATAGTAAAACCGAATCGAGAGTCGCGCTACTATAGCATACTATACAAGCGAAATAGGCTGTTATTTAACTATTTCAGTGAAACGATCGGCGAGCGCCGCGGAATTATACAATCCGGCCTAGATCCTGTGAGTCACGGAGCGTCACGGATCGTGAGCCAGCTGCCCGCCAACTGCACGATCTCTCTCTCTCATTCTCTCTATCTTCTCTCGCTCGCTGTGTACCAAAAAACTCGTATCCTTTCGATCGAGATCCAGTTCGAGTTTATTAAGCGTCGTATAGCATCGGAAAAATCGAGCGATTTTTAACTTTATACTTTTACTTTCGACTCTGCGCGGCGCGCCACATCTCATTGGAATCCTCGATCACACTTGCAAATGGATTCGTTCGCGATGAGTTTATCTGTGAATAGAAAACTCGGAATTCCATTTGATGGTATGACTGATATCTTCTCATCGTGAAATTCATCGATGAATGTCAATTATTGGAATTATTACTTAATTTTTTTCATTTACAGCACAAAATGTACAGAAAAAAAAAATATTCCGCTTTGCCCGCGAAAAGAAGCTTTCATATTCACGAGCTGCTGGCGTGGCGCGCGCGGTCGCGATATACAATTTCTAAAATTTGAAATTAAAATTCAGCAGAGGTTGAGCGGCGAACAAGCCGAATGTGGGTATAATACACGAAGAGAGAAAGAAAAGCGCGGAAGGCAAAGTCGAACTGCGATAGAGAGAGTCAAGCGAACAAAACGTCTGGTTCGCGCATTCGTATATATTCGAGAGCGAGAGTGGTATACGTGTGACAAGAAAAAATATACTCGAGCGCGAGTTTTCTCTTTTTTGGGAGAGGCGCCAATAAGCGTCGAAAAGGGCGGCGACGTACGGCGAAAAAGCAAAGCTCGCGCGCGCTCGTTGTTTTCACTAGGAAGTGAAACTCAAGAAAGACAGAGAGAGAGAGAGAGACAAAAGTGAGCCGCGAAAAAAGACGACGAGGCGGGCGGGCTAATGTATATAAAACGGCCCAAACCAGTGTGTGCGGGCCTTCGCCGCCGCTGCTGCTGCTGGAAAGTGTGCGTTTGGAAAGTTGCGCGCCAGCGCGAGAAGCCCGTGCTTCCGGCCCTTATACGAACATACTCAATATAGGTATATACACGCACACACATACATACATACACACCAAATTGTGAGAGGCGTAAAAGTCTCGTGGACCTTGAGCCGCGAGAGAGCCACGCCAAGCATTTTACATTCTAATGCTCGAGCAACGATAGATGGGTTTCTTTCTCTCTTACACACGCACATAACACACACACACACACACGCTCCCTCCATGTCGTTGATTTTGGCCAGCGCCAGCCGACATCGACTATGTACGTGCACACGAGACGAGGAAGTGAAATTTCAGGCACCGAAAAATCGAAAGTTTTTTTGGCTGTCTGGTCTAAAGACAATGCGGAGCTGATTCTCACATTCAACGATGATTCTTTCATTTATTTTCTTTTTTTTTTGTCTTCTTCTTTCTTTTTTTCGACGATGTCGCTTGATATAACGTTCGCTTCGATAAATGTACTTCCATTTTTTCACGTAGTTTTCTTCTATTCCATCAAACAGAAATTATGTTATTAAATTTTTAATTGTACAATTAAATTATTTCTCTTGAGATTTTTTTTCGAAGTACTAGTACGTAGGTAAACAAAAGTTTGATCCCAATTGGAGTAGAAGCTGATAGAAAGTAAATCTTCATTGTAATAATGTATGTGCACGCACAGTCGGTACAAACTCAAATGAAGCGTTGATAGATTCTAATCACGTCGATGTTAATAAAACTGATACACAAGCTGGCGATGATATGTCGCTTTGAATAACAATTTTCAAGATTCGATTATTTGTATCACAATGTGTAAGAAAAGAATAAAAACAAGTTTGAATGCTGTATTTTATCGAATCGATTACTGCATTAATAAACAGCTAGTAATATAAATTTGTTATAATTACTTAAATACTCAACATTCCAAAATCCAAGAATCCGTTATTGCAATATTTTTAAAGCATTCAATTTAAATAGCATGTTGCAATTGAATGCTCGACTAATGTAGTTCACGCAGCCTGGTATAATTAATTTTTTTTTTACGTGTATATTCGCGCAATACGCGCATACGCATCAAATCTGTCACGGAGACTTAATAGTCTTCAATTGACAGTATCGTTAAAATTCTAGTACACCGTAAAATCCCCCCTCGCGACTCCATATATTATCGCGAGTTCAATATATATAGAATCCATTTATAGAACAAAAAATGCTTGAAAAACTTTCTATTTGACCGCGCGCGCACGCATTGTTTCACTAATTATGCGTATGATTAAGTCGCTTTGAGGCGCGCGTGTGTATGTACACGAAAATAGCTGGTAAAACAAAAATTTCGAAATTGGCCCTCATTAGACAGCCAAGGCAACTTTTGAGGATACGCGTTGCTATTATGGGGGGGGGGGGGGGGGGGGAAAAGAAAAAAAGTTGCGGCGCCCCAAAAACAAATTACCCGCCAAAGA
>JAWWMK010000008.1:16752851-16777960 GCA_035047105.1 Galeopsomyia nigrocyanea | reverse complement strand
CGGCGCCCCCCCCCCCCCCCCCCGCCAGAAGTCAACAAGTTGCGGCGCGCGATAAGCATCTTTCCGGCGAACGATGCTAACTCGGTGCGCGTGCGCGCACACACGCGGGCATTTCTGAAAATGAAAGTCTATGTTACGAAATGAAATTCACGTGCTCGCGTATACGCATTCACATATATCGCCCTGCGTATATGCTCGCGCGGGTATGTGGGAAAACTGAGTAATAATGAAGTTTTAATAATAAGCTTGTTTCGCGAAATACGAATAGTCAAATCTGTATGTGCACAGGAATAAATTTATTACTCGAGTATATCAAAGGTTTGCAGGTTTATATTTCAAATCCTTTGCAGTTTGCGTGTGTTGGTCATTTTTTGTGATCGGTCTAGACAAGCGAACGAAATCACTTTCGTCGCACTTGCCAATATCCCTCCGTTTGTTTATTTTACTCAATAATACGATTTTTTTGGCGCCTAAAAATGTTGAACGTGAGTCTGCAAATAGTTCGAAAGCTAATACGAAATCGATAGCTATCTGCACCACCTATAGTCAGTCTAATCTTCACTTTTTAGAGAGCTATACTTTTTGTAAAACTCTCACTTGATAAAAAAAAGATATATGAGAAAAAATAGGACGTCCTTACATTGAACAAAAAACAGTCCAGTGAAGTTGTAAATTTTACAGTATTTTTTTTACCCAAATTTTTTGGCATTGTCCGTTCCCAAAATTTGTCGAAACAGCAAGGACACGGTGTTATTTGCGATGGAATTTCCGAAATAAATGCGCGGAAGGTTAGAAGATAGGGGAAAAAAGAGGGGAAAATCCAGGCGAACATAACAAGAAGGTCAGTGGGGATATAGGTCTATCGCGAGTAACATTTATTGGAGAGTCGTCTCGTCGACGTAAACAACAAGGCAATAGTCAAACGTCGGCATGCGGCTCAACAATTACAAAGCATTCTCCACACGCATCCAGTGCCGCGATTGCCAGGGTCAACTGTCAAGAATTCCGCGATATTACGCTGCCCAGTTCAGTGCGCGATATATACTGCCACGAGTATATAAGTGTGTGCAGTACACGCGTTTCCCCTATCTCTTTTTTTCCACCTCCGACTGCCACATCCGACTGCAGTCTGCAGCATTGCCACTGAAAGTGGACTAGTAGTAGCACCGTCTGTGTGTATATAACGTAACGGCTTACAAGCGCAGCCGTAACCCGTCACGCCGCGTAGCTGCGCCCCCGCCGCCCGCGACGCCGCACGTTGGATAATCTTTTCGCGCTCTCTGCGGCCAAAAGGAAAAGTGCAGCTGGCATACAACGACCTGCAGCTCGCTGCATTGCTAACCTACTGACGTACCAACCCACTGTTCTTATCTCACCGCGGCTATTCAATATCAACGCAAACCGCTGAAACATCGTTGATCGCTGAATTTTCTTCCCTTTCACCCCCCTTCTCTCTCTCTCTCTCACCGATCTTTCGTGTACTTTTATATTTTCGATAACCCACCTGTTTATGTAACCGATCAGTTTTTCAGATGCAGTATCCTATCTCGAGAGATCGTGTACTCGCCGATGAAAAAAAAAACAATCGATTTCTCCTGCTATAACTAATTTAAAAACAGTCGAAACAGCTTTGGTTGGCGGCGGATGACAATAAAAAAACGCGACACAGTTTAACGATCCAGGACAACGTTTTAATTTTCTCACGTGCGCGCCAGCGAGCGAGCAACGTCTCTTTTTCTCTAAATATAGACAAGAAATATAGCCCGGGACTAACGAGTCGCCGATCTGGCGAGTCATGCGGCAACTTGCGAAACCGATCTTGTACATATCCAAAGACTTATCATAGAAATAATAAGGATATCGCGATGATAACGGTGTACAATGAAAGATGTTTCGATGTAAGCTTTTCTTTTTTTTTCACTCTTACTAAATTTTCTCATCGAGTTGTACGAAACTCGCCGATCAATAATCGTAAACGAGCAATAATCGCCGATCGTTACATCAAGATACTCGATAAAAGCATTCGTACTACAGCCGATACTATCTTTTATCGAATTAACCGCGAATACGTAACAAAAATATGTAACGCACAAACGATCGCTCGAGATAGATTATACATATATAGATTTTCATCGAGTACAAGAATCAACGTGCGCATTGACACTCGCGTCGCGCGCCGCTCGATCCGCACGCTCACGCACTTTCCTTCGACCAAAAATCCAAATTAAAAAAAGGCCTTCTCGCGTCGCATATATACTTATATAACCTGCACTCACATTTGAATAAAAGTCCAATAAGACATAATATAAGTGGTCGAACATAGTATAGGACGCGTTATAGCTCGCAGGCATTCGCGTATAAATCGATGTATAGCATAAACTATAAAGCACCAAAGCTTTATGGTATATATTACGCAAGAAGAACCTCGCGTGAAATCGACGAACGTATCTAAGCGCATCCTCCGCATCACCACTACCATCCGGATCTCGGTGACACTTCTCTCGCCTCTCTCGCGGACGACCCAATGACATACTTTTGGCGGCGAAAAAAAAAAACGAACGACGTAAAATAAAGAGATACATTCGATCGCGAGCGCGCGCAGCGAAAGTGACGAACCGGTTACGTCGCGTCGATATATGCAGGACACGCGAGCTACTATACACTACCGCGCTGCTTGCTTACTACTATTGCATGGTAATTTAAGGTCGTATTATACACGAGCCCCGTCGAGTGATGGAAAACTGAGAAGCAAGAGAAAAAGACCGTCGTGGGTATTTGACGTAGACTTGATATACCAGGATATTCGCAACTTAATTCTTCTTTTTTTTTTGTGTGTGTAAAATTCGATTGTGGTACCTTTTCACAATTTAGCTCGTTTATCGATATACTTAACGTTGTTCTTTTTCACGGCGATTCAAGTCCGTCGTGTATTTTTCTTCGACTCCGAAACAACAGCGAGATCATCGCGCGGCAGTCGCGGAAGAAAGTGAAAATAAATCAGAGAACCGAGGCGTATGATTATCGCATCGAGAATTTAATTTACGCGCAGCTAAATATTTTCTCTCGGAACACAAAGCCGCCGGTAAGTTTTTTCAGGTTAAAGAAGCCTCGAGCCGTTGCTTCTTGAGGAAAAGAGCACGAAAAGAAGAAGAAGAAGGCAGAATCCGCTTTGTATATAGTCAGAGGGAATTCCAAGTGCGAAGTCGAAAGTGATATATACCGTCGAAAAAATTTGAGGCAGTCCGCGCAAACTTTCTTCTTTTTTTTTTTTTTTGTTTCTCCGCGTTTGCTATATCGGTTCCTTCGTCGTCGTGCGGGTCCGCGCGCCTATAACGCGCCTTTCTCCTTCCGTGCTCGCGAATCGACGCTCTGTATACATACACAGTCGCGAATCCGCGATAAGTATGTCAGTGGGGCTCGCTCGCGCGTCGAGTTGTTATGTCAATCGCGGTGACGGCGGCTTGGGAGATTCACTTTCGTCGCTTTGCAGCTCAGCGAGAGTGAGAGCGATTTCTCGCTCGTTTTTAATGACAAAATGGCTTTACTTATGTATAATATAGATGAGTATATGACGTTTCGCACGTATCACTCTCGAAAGCGATGATCTTTACTTTTTTTTTGCCTCGAATCACTTTAATGCCGTGTGACTTATTTATTTATTTTTTCAAGCTTCATTTCAGCTCTATTTCGTCATCAGCTTTTATTCCGCTCTATGGTTAGATAATCGTTGGGAAATTTCTTAAATTCTTAATGTATTTTCCTATAGCTCTGACAATTTTATGACAAGTGCTTCGTCGATCCAAGTTTTATTGAGCTTTATACTACCCATGGGAACGCATGAGAATTGCTTGTACGAGTATAGCGTCGAACTGGAAGGGCACGTGTCGTCTGACCGAAACGAGTGCTTCTCTACTGATTTTGCATTTTAGTGGTTCTCCGAAATGCTTGATCGTAACCAATAGACTTTTATGCCGTGATTGAATTTTTTGTTGTTGTTGTCGCATTGGTATCCAAATAATTCATTTTACGGGACTTTCTACAATGGTCAAAGAAAAAAAATAATTCAAACGCTCGTACTTCGTGTAATACTATTTCGAAAAAAAAGTAAGATACGAATTAGATAATTAATTTCTCCACAAAGCATGGTCAAATTTCTCTTTCCGAAAAAAAAGGCTTTTTCACCGAGTTTCGGGAGCTCGGACAATGGGAGCTCTAGTTAGTTCCGTGTGACGACGGACGGGCGAAAACAATTAAGCGCAAGCCCAAGCGCGCGCACTTACATCGCGTCGCGCAACTCAGCGGCATGTAAAAAAAAGAGGAGAGAGAGAGAGAGACAAGAGCTGGCGATAGTATCGGCAGTAGCAGCAGCAGCAGCTACCGGACTCTCGAAAAAGAAAAAAAAAACGAAAGTCCTCTCCTATAGTGTATTCCAACGGCGTGTGCGAGTTTCACTCGGCGCGACATTCGGCTACCCACACGCGCGCGCGCGCATTCAAAGCTCCGATCGTAAACTTCAGACGAGTTTTTGGGCGCAATTTTTCTCTTCTCGTATAAGGAGCGCGTATCGTAGCTCGATAAGGAGCAACTTTATGTATCTGAGATTTTTTTCTCTGCTTCGCGGTTTATTGAGATTCATGAAAAGCTATATCGGAATTGTTGATTGAAATCGTACTCTGCGGCCACTGAGACTCGATTAGCTAGCACGATCGCATTTTCGAATACGCGAGTGCTAGGCGGAAATGTCTGACTAACAAAAGGTTTGCTATTAGCTAGCTGACAAATGCACCATAAAAGTAAGTATAAATTCGCTGTTAAAATGAGTAAAACTCATTTGCCAAGACAATATACGCAAAGCTACTGGATGTAGACTTGTGAGAAAATAAGCAGCAGACGTAATTTACATGAGGCGCGTTAACGGAAGATATGGGTGAAGCTGGAAGATACGCGTGTATAGTAAAGAAAACGAGTTATGCGTATGGGTTCTGCGTATATATCCTCCGAGAGAGCTGGCTCGAAGTAACATAGTCAAGTGAGTGTGTGTGTGTGTGTGTGTGTGTGTGTGTGTGTATACTGTAGAATTAATGCGCTATGGGCCATGGACTACACGTCGTAGTCGTCGTCAAGCGCGCGCCGCCTGAAAAAGTGAAACTCGAGGCTCGGCTGCGCGTGTAACCTAGAAATGGCTAAGCGGTGCTCAACTCGCTATTCCTCTTTCCTTCTCACTCTCTTCTCTTGCTATATTTTTCTCTATGTACATTTTATTTGCTTCGTCGTCTTCCTGTACAATCTCGTCTTGTATACCTGAGGCTTTTCCTATCCTCCGCGCGGAAAATAATAGTCGCGCCGGAGCGGAGAAGAGCGCGACTCTTTTGCACAATAGTAACAGCAAAACTAGCCTATTACGTAATTCACACAATTTGTTTTTTTCATTTGTACCAGCATGTTTTTTCTTTGCGTCTGTCACTTTTTTTTCTCTTTCTAAGTCGCCCGTTCCCTTTGCTCTCTCTCTCTCTCTCTCTCTCTCTCTCTCTCTCTCTCTCTCACACACTATGTGTGCTGCTGTGCGTGTGTGCATAGAGGTGTGATGAGCGCTGAATTTTTGTACGACTACGTCATGTCGACGGTGTATAAGGTGTGCGTATAGAACTTAGACAGACACTCGCCTCGACTATGTTATTTCGCGAGAGTAACAAGTTATGGGTAAACTTTGAGGGGGGAACAAAAATTCACACTACTGGCCTATTGTACTCACTAGCTAAAAATAGTTCTGTGCTTTTCTCTAATTAATCAAGATTTTTTCGATATTCAGTCAAATTGTTGTCGTTATTAAGACACAACGACGTCTTCTTTAAACTCAGTAGCCGCATGCGGTAAAGACTATTAATCACCGTTTAATTTCGGTTAAGCATTAGATTAGTACGAGGGTATTGGAAGAAAAAAAAACGGCCTCCGGGTCTACTTTCTATTAAATTGAACGTTCTCGCCACATGCATCAGCTTTTCACTTTTGACTTGTCGTAGATAAGTTATACTACAACGGGCATATAGATGATTCTTTTTATTGGTGGATTTGAATGGCTAATTTTGGTTAACTTTTTTTTTTCTTAGAAAAATGTGGTAGGAATAGAAAAACGTAAAGAACAAATATACCATTTGGCTATACTACTATAGTAGTCTGCAACTGCATATTAATCTTATGAAAGTGTAAGTACTGTACTGTGCAAGCACATCACTGTGTGAGCGCAAGCTCGGTGTCACGAACGCGACGAATCAACTTTTAGTGACTACGGTTCAAAAGCTACTTCTCTAAAATTAAAACAGAATTCAGGGACCTAATTCAAATTGCGGAAAATCATACTATGATTCGATCGTATGATTACGGGAAAAACTGGAAAGACAACTGTTATTAGTGGGAGAAAATCAATGGGGAATTAAAGGTAACGATGCTTCAAGTGAGAATGGCGTATTACGTTACACACGTAAGCGAAAAAGGTGCATTAAAAGCGAGTGTGTGTATGTATGTATGTGTGTGTGTGCGAGAGAGAAACAAGCTACACTTAGTGAAAGTATAGCAACACATAGCAGCTATATAAAGCTTACGAACGCTCCAGGCGACTGCAGCGCCAAGGATCAAGGCCGGACGCTTATACAACTACAAAACAAAACCAGCGAGAGTTCTCGTGCATTTGCGGCAGTATATATATATTCCAACGCAGCCGTCGATTGCGGTGCTGTAATACCAATTACCATGATTCCGTCTCTCTCTCTCTCTCTCTCTCTCTCTCTCTCTCTCTCTCTCTCTCTCTCTCTCCCAGCTTTGTCTGCATAATGCGCCACGATATACACACTTGTTTACTTCAATACGGGTGCAATCTTACGGAAGTTCATATTTTGTACTGATGTGTCGAATTCGAAACGAAACTGGCCACTTTTTCTTTTTTTTTAAGCTCTTTTTCAAATTTGAAAGAAACGCTCTCTTGAGCCTCCTTATAAGTTTCGTTTTAATGGTCTGGATAATTGTAACAGTAATATGGCTCCAATCGAGGCTTCAATTTAATCAAAATCATAGCAAGTACACGGGAAAAATAGACCTCTTGTAACAAGAGGAATTTCCTCTTACATCAAAAGGATTCCTCTTCTAACAAGAATATTTCCTCTTGTATCAAAAATATCCTCTTGTTACGAAAAGAATAATTTTGCAGGTATGTTGAGATGAAAATTCTCTTATATCAAGAGGAATCTTTTTGATATCAGAGGATTTTTTTTTCAGTGTGTGTTTCGCAAAAACTTGTACATCGAGAATAATAATTTTAGATACTTTATCTACAAATGCAACAATTATCTCCAACTGGAACAAACATGAGTTAATATGAGCTTATTTAGTACTATATACATGCTAAGCCTATAAATATCAACAAAAATAATTTGTTCATCTCAAAGAATTTGGTTGAGTTAAATTAAAAAGCTGAGCTTTACTGATTTGACTCGATAGACCCACCATGTCACGAATGTCCCAAAACTTTATACTTCATATAACCGACAGTCATTGAACAGAAATTGAAAAGTAAAACTTGTTTTAGTATAATTAAAAATCAGTGATAAAACAACGTTTCCGAAAGATCAAGATGTCTGATTTAAACTAATGCGTAAATCCGCTTATTATATAATGAAATTTTATCATCCAAGCCTTACGGCTCGCTCACCAGTTTCATGGTACACTTAACTCTCGAACGTTATCTAGACTTGATATGCTCCAGATATTTAAATTTGAATGTGAAAGCCATGAAACGCTCATTCGGAAACATAGTTTTCTAATAAAAATATGAAGTTGGAATGATTTCTTTAAAATGTTTGCTGTTTTTTGAAATGTATTTTCTTCATAGACCTCATTTGAAAACTAACGTTACGTAATTAATAAGAACATTAAATTTTACTTTTATTAGGAATACAACCATAATAATTTTCATATAAGCGCAACTAAAAGTTGAATCAGTCATTTTAACACTCTGCAATTGCAGTAAAATTAATACATTTGAAAAATAATTTCGAACATTTTATTATATTTGCGTTATGCCTCTACATCATATGTTATCAGCTGAGCAACTATGCTTTACAAATTTTTATTTTAAATACTATCGTTGATCAAAAACTCATGAATGTTGTACCCATTTATTAATTATTATGATGGTTGGAATGGATTTTCCAGTATCATAAAGATAACCGTAACAAAAAGTAGAGGATAAGAAATACGTCACTCATTGAAGTTTTCTATTATTCCAATTGTGCGAGATACGCAGAAAGATCTAGAATTTTTATAAGCAACCAGAAGGTTTCATTAGTTAGTTATTTTATTGACGTAGTCAAACAAACTATGATATCGCTTGAACAGTGTGATAAGATTTTTTTTAACATTGTTCAAAATCAGAACGACGCATAAAAAACACGTAAACTTTATATTTCAATGTCTTTTCGAACTCGCTGAAAGCATTTTAAGCTCATGCTAATTTAAATTTGCCCTCAGCCTCGCGTGCCCCCGCCGCTGCCTTTGGATTGATTAATTATCGCGTTGACAGTTTTTTGACACGTCGTTAGTGCTTTTTCTATTTTAAAAATATATCATATTGTGAATATAATTTGGCTCCGATGAACTTTTTCTAGCTGACTGAGCTGCAGCGAGTTCTGTTGAAATATAAGTGGCATTATGTCGAGGCTCGTAAACACACGAATAAACGAAATAATAATACATGTAATATCGTCATGAGTGGTACATAAAATTGAACTTTTCAACGGCAAAGAGCTATGGCGATTGCAAAAAAAAAAAAGTTCGAACGACGACGGCGTTGATGCAAAAGAAGCGTTGCTCAATATTGATGTCTCTATCGATGGAGTTGTAAGCTGCAAAGTAGCACAGCGTGCGGAAGTAGACTCCCATATAATTTTCATTCCAGAGGAAGAGTGGATGTTTGCGTTTGTGCCGGCGCCCACTGAGCATTTTCCGACACCTCCGCACATATAATATGCGAGCGCGCGCATGTCGTATATCCCGTCTGTCGGTCGTGTGAATTCAATGTCCGCTTTTTCCGCGCGCGGATTCAACTGCACCGTGTGTGTATATATAATAACCGCGCCCCGTATCATATATGCCCACGCGTTTTTCCTACTGCAGCGCTTTTATGAATGATCGAGGTGTTCGTAATGTATGAGGGTATATATGCACGAGAGAGAGAGAGAGAGAGATCGAGAGAGAGCATTGTGTGGAAAATCGATGCCGTGACGACGGCAAAATGCCCCCGCTTTCATCTATATGTACTTTTTGCATGCGCGGCTGACACATGAATTATATTTAATTAATGCCCCTTTGATTTTTTCAGTTTAGTCTATTTTATGTGATTATGTGTCTACTGGAATCAGTTTTTTTAATCGATACTATTACATTTTTTGATTTGGAAAGAAATTATAAAATAATTAAATCAAAATTTTGTTTTTCTATTTCAGTAAAATCAGTAAATAGAAAATAACATCTTTATAAATTTATTCAAAAATTGAGTACCTTTTTCTATAAAATTCCAGTTATTTTAGTATTTATCTTCTTGAAAGATAACGCGCAATCGTAATTAATATGTGAAGTTGACTCACAGTTAATCAAAAAATGGACTTTGTTCTTACGACGAGAGTGCCACATCTTTGGGTCGTCGATTTATTTGTAACTTTAGGAAATCTTGTATACGTGCAAAAATAAGAAGATGCAACCGTTCTATTTATCCTGTTTACGTCGAATCGGTCAAAGTCCACGACTACATTGTAATGAAGATAGTTTTTAAACTATGCAATGAGGACTTTTTATAATGTAAGAAAATGAAAGCTGAGAAAGCTGAGATCAAATCCTTTCGGCAAACCAAAAAAATTGTTCTAAAAAGTTAAACCGTTCAGAAGTTAGATGGCAAGAAAATTTCATTAACAATTTTTGACGGAGCAGCTTTTTGGAGAAATTCATTATCAAATTTAAAAACCGCATAACGTTTGAACGGTTTAATTGTTTTAAACGTGGTTTTGATTTTTTCAAAAGAAATGTATTTCTAATAAACATAATTTTTCATCATAAGAAAGTTATATGTCTAATTCCATAAAAAAAAATCCATTAATTCGGCACCGTTTCTACTTTTCAAATTAGGGGCACGCTTATTCTGGAAGGTTTAAATACTAAAAGGTTTGAATACCAAAAGAAAAGTATTTGCCATGTAGAACCAAAAAAAAAATTTTTCCCATCATGGCCGGAGGGGGTGACATTCTGTTTTTAGCCTAAAATAACAAAAAACCGCGGAAAATTTAACGAATAATAGGTGTTTTTTGTGATTTAGTCAAAGGCTATAATTTTTAGACCAAAAATAATGACGGATTCGAATTCAGCGCGTCAAAATACATGGAAATAGTCAATTTTAACCCTCGAAAAACTTTTTTTCCGCTAGATTTCTCAGGGGAAAAAAATAAAGAATTCAAAAGTAAGCCAAAAAAAATTTTTTTCTCGGTTCAACGGTTAAAATAGGCTATTTCCATGTATTTTGACGCGCTGAATTCGAATCCATCATTAGTTTTTGTCTAAAAATTATATCCTTTGACTAAATCACAAAAAACATTTATTACTCGTTAAATTTTCAACTGTTTTTAGTTATTTTAGGCCAAAAACAGAATGTTACCCCCTCCGGCCATGACGGGCCAAGTTTTTTTTCGGCTCTACATGGCAAATAATAGAAGAAAAACCTTCCAGAATAAGCGTGCCCCTAATTTGAAAATTTGTTCAAACGCTGCCGAATCAATGGAGTTTTTTTTTATGGAATTGGACATATATTTTGGTCATTTCGATAAAAATAGCTTGTAATAAATATTAAAAAAGTGTTAGATCGAATAGCTGCGTCATCTCATATATTTTTATGTATAAAATAATTTCTCAAAGTTATTAAGCATCATCTATGACCCAAACATGTGACACTCTCCTTCTTTCATATCATCTAACTCTGTATAAAGTGTAACTAAACATTGAATTTTTCGAAAAAAAAAATGTGCAACGAGAAGAATTTGTCGTCGTTAAAAATATCGATGAAACATACAAGCGCTTTAAATCATTACATATAGGCTCTTTAAATCCATTGAAGAAGCAATAACAGAGACGTAAATTCGAGCGCTCAAGCGTCGCGAAAGCGCGCAACTATTGACAAATAGCGCGCGCGCGCGCGCGAGTGTATCTGCGGTTGATTGCGCGATAGAATAACAGAGAGCGAGAAATCCGAAAATAAAGTGCCATTAGTTCATTTATTTTGCCAGCGATGCGTGTGTTGTGCGTTGAAAAGTCGCGGGGCAGACAAGCAATATTCCCTCTCTCCTCGGCCCTTGCTTATATATATGCCAAAGCAGCATTATACTGAATATCTTCTTTATCTACTACTGAAGTGTGCTGGCGGGTCACAAAGCAACGTCAGCAGCGTATGTATGTGTGTACTCGCAATCAGTGGGCTCGTTCCCGGCAACGGCCAATCAGCGCGAAGAACCGGCCGCGTCGGCGCCGCGTTGGTCCATGTGCCAGCGCTCTCGACATTATATATATAACAAACACTTGTTGCGGCATCCTTCTCTCTCTCTCTCCCTCGTTTTATCACGCCACAGCACTCTATAATATTAAAGTATGCGTGCACTTGATTTCTCGCGATCGGGTCACACTTGTTGTTTGCGTCCACGCTGAACAATTTTGCGCAATACACCTTCGGGACTCGTGTGGGCTTTTCGACTATTTGTTTGTGTGTCGCGCGCCCGCCAACTATAAAGCGCGTGGTTGGACCCCAAGCAGAGCGAAAGAGACCGAGAGTCCAAGTTTAAATTGAGCAATTTGAAAAGCCGGCTCTCGAGGCATTGTTGCAAAGGTCATGAACGATGAATGAATCGCTGTGTTGTTCGAGGGGAAATCCCGCCGTGAGTGTGTATGTGTGTATCTACGCTGTTATTTATCTATCGTTTTCTTTTTTTTCATATCGGCCATTGATACACACCTTCGCTCGCGGTTCATTTAACTATAAGCCACTGATAAATATAGACGCGATTAAAAACAGTGTCGTTGATTCCTTTCTTGCGCACTCCAAACGTATACCTCTTATATTCATCTTTTTTTTTTCTTTTGTACGATTTTTTTTAGTTCGAAAATTATACTTTTATTACCTGAAATCTGCTGATTACTTTTCATTCGACCGTTAAATGTGTCATTAAATACCAGAATAAATTAATGAACACTAATGTACTTTTTTTCTCTTATTGTGTTCAAAAGTAGCAATTTTTAAAACTTACAAGAATAGTGCAACCTCTTCGGGTTACCTATTTACTTGTAACTTCGGTAACTCTTTCTATATACTAGTATGTGAAAATATGTAAGAAGCTGTGCCCATTCAGTCTAATACTCATTTTTTCCGCAAATATAGGCTATTTTTACTAATTGGATGAAATGTATGGCTCTCTCGTAATAAAAATAGTTAGTAATCGAAGAATTGTAGAGTTTCCATAATATTACGAAACAAAAGCTGAAAAAAAATCGTTTCGATAAAAAAAGTTTTTGAAAAAGGTTTACCCGTTCAAAAGTTATGCAGTTTTGAAATTTATCAATGAAGTATCAAATAATATCTTTTTTTTTAAAGCGGGTTATTAGCTTATAAAATTGTATCACGGTATAACTTTTAAACGGGTAAACGTGTTAAATAAATTTTTTTTCTATCGAAAGGATTTGATCTCAGCTTTCGTTTGGTAATGTTGTGAAAACTCTACAATGCTTAGATTACAAGCTATTTCCATTACAAGAGAGTCATAAATTTTGTCCAATTTAGTCACAAAAAGCCTATAACTATGGAAAAAAAGAGTATTGGACTAAATGAGCACGGATTCTTACTATATTTTTGCGTATAAAAAGAGTAAACCAAAGTTTCAAGTATAAACCGGTGACCCAAACACGTGACACTCTCCTTGTTAGAACAAAAGTTCTGGTTTAATCACTCTTCGTGAAATTTACAAATTGTCTGTCAGAAATTGAAGAAATTGTGCTTTTCTATTCTATCGTCAGTTTCCGGACAAACATTCGATAAGTGATCGCCTTGTCGTAAATCAAATAACCAGCAGCTCATAATTCGAGAATCGGTTTAAAATGCACTTCAATTAAAGCGAAATCAAACATGTAAATATAAACTTTTGAGATAATTGAGATATCAGTTATGTACAATATTGTCGAATATAGGCATTTCCTCTGAATTAGTGTTCCATATTCCAAGGTGATTTATCCATCAACTATATCGAGGTCGAATCTAGTATCTCGACATACACACGAGTTGATTCTAATTATTCTAAATAAAAATAACCAAAATTGTAAAAGTCATCGCCCAATGCAATCTTTAGGAAGTGCGTCGATATAATATACGAGGCGGACGAGTGATCACGCCGAGTTACGCCTCGTTGCATTCTCGAGCAAGACGATATATAATCAGGCGACAGATCGTGGAGTGCAGCGAGATAAGGTTTTTTCTTGACCGATAGCGCGAGCCTCCGAATTGGTTCGCGTACTGTACGTGAATGATACAATGTAATAATAACGTTGACCCGCGTGAATGCGCTGCTGCAGTGCGCACCGCGCCCCTGTTGATCCTTTGACTCAGGTGCCTATCGTTCAACATTTTTTATCTGCTGAGACAAACATCTTAGTATATAACGTGCGAATGACCGGGTAGCCAGAGATCTTTCATATATGTATATGTTTGCGATGCACACTACGAAAAGCATTGATCTGTTTGTCGCGGAGATTGTTGTTCCGATTCGGTACGTCGATGTTTGCTCTCTCGGGCAATGGAGCGAAAAGAAGGAAAAAAAAAAGTAGACCGCGATGAATCTTGAAAAACATCGATTCTTGAAAGAAGATTCGAACGGCTTTTTACTACGTTGGACTCGGACAAACAGATCGGTATAAATATAGATGTGTGGGAAAATCCAAACTAGAGCTTCCATTTCTTATCGCCATCAGCGTGCTTTGAAATAATACGCCTTGTATTCGTTATTTGGAGTTTGCATCTACGGTAATTTATTTAAAAAAATTATGTATTGTAGGTGCGTGGAAAAAAAGAACCGCAAGTCGAGTTGGTTATATATGCATATTCGTTCTTTTTATTGCGCGAGTTCTCGGTAATCTTGCATCTATACATTTTTTTTCCGACACAGACTGGAAGAGACACGTTCTCTCTAGACAACACCTGAAACAAGTGAGAATTTTGGTGTACATTTTTAAGAATGCGGTACGCGTGCGCGGACAAAATACAAAAATTATCAAGAGTAAATTAACTTTGATTACTAAAATTGAAAAAAAAAAGGGAATCCCTTCTTTCGTACCGTTTGAAATTCTCCGAATTGTAACGCTTTCTGCTAATCGAAATTCGCGATGTTGGATGGGTTTCCGATTTCTAAAAAGTAAGAAAAAAATGTAAATCGAAAAGAGATAATCATCGGTGTAAAGGATGAGAAAAGGACGAGAGCACGAATTGGGCATCCGTTCGCGGCAGGCATATAGGGTCTATAGTTTTATTGGTTTTCAGAGTTTAGACCGCGAGGTCGGAGCCGAGAGCGTCGACCTCTTTTCGGTGATCCTAAACGTGTTTTGGGCCATTGGCCGCATGCATATACACACACGCGCACTTGCCGCACTCGTTCGCGCGGACAAAGGGATCTTTCTTATTATAGAGGACCTGACTCAAGCGGCACGTTGCCCTTTTTCTCGGGATGACAGGCCCACTCTCTATCTCACCGCGCGTCTTCCGCGTTTTTTTCTACAAGGTTAAGAGCCGACGAATTTTCGTCTACCTGTGGAGCTCGTTCTCGTCCGAAAAAATGTGTCTATTCGACGCGGTTTTATTTACATTTCGCTTTGTTTTTGCGAATAAAAACTACTTGGGTCAAATTGTTTTAAAAGTTACATTGACAATACTACATTCACGTGACTTCATCAGCTTGACAATTATTCAGAGTAAGCTCAAGGAAAAAGTGTGTAACTTTCCATGGTAAATCGTCAGCATACGAATGGTAAGTGATTCAAATTACGTTGGGAACGAGTGAATAAAACTCTGTAAGAAAAAAAAAATCACAGAAGTATATCAAGATCAATAACACCATCTTTTTATCGGCAACTTTTTTTTTAAATATTAGCACGAAGCTTCACTTATCATCAAGCAGGCACATATCGCGTGAGCAAACACCACAATGCGCGAGAAAGAGGAAAAATAATCTGGGTCTCCGCCTGCTCGAATCAAATATTTATTCTATAATTAAGTTGAGAGTGAGATAGGTGCAAGTTGGTTCGCGCTATATGCGCGCACCTGCATAAAAAAACTGTAAAATGTAAAAGAAAAAAAAGTCAACGGCCTCCTCGCGACGAGCCCGATGTATTATATCATCGCGCGAACGCGAGCAAGTATACTTGTATGCGAGCACGTGGCGCGACAACGACAATGGAGTTGCAGCTCCAGAGCTTCGTAGAAGAGTCAACGATTTCCGAAAAATGCAGCTAATACGGAAAAGCCTCGCTCTGACGAGGCGCATCGCTTGTACAAAAAAGTGCGACTAAGCGCGGGTCGTTGGCCCCCGCGAAGAAGCCTCGGAAGGAAGAAGAAGAAGAAGAAGAAGAGTAGCCGAGTCAGGCGGCGGCAGCAAGAAGACAAGGTAAAATAAAAAAAGAAGAGAGAGAGACAACGCCACGAGGGGAAGAAAAAGAGAACAACGCGCGAGTTTAGATCGCGGAGGGGGTCAGTACACCTTCTCACCTGCACCAAATTCCTAGCTCGCTCCCGAATGCGCGCGCGCGCGCGGGTTCGTTCACCTCTGCGCTGCGCGACGACTCTCTGCGGCACCTCCGAAGCTCTTGTATAAAATGTTGTCTTCTTTTATAGATATCGCCCGCTTTACTTTCCACTCAATTATTATTACGTCTGACACACAAAAAAACCAAATACATTTACATTTTCGTTTTGTTTCGTCATATTAGCAAAAACGAATTCAATTATTAAAGTATACATTGTACTGGAAACAGTATAAGTTTAACTTTACTTTTTGTAATGTTATTCTTGCATCGTAAATAAACAATCCAAGTTCATGAATCTTAAATTTAAGTTATTATATATACATTTTTTCGAAAAACATGTATATTAATGTTTATACATATTTTATTGTCTCTCATGATGCTGTGTATAAAGTCTCGAAATGAAAATTGGCACTGCCTCGGCTTTCGATTCTCGAACTTTTTAACACAAAATTGTAATTTTTCACGTAGCCAAATCTGCCAAATTGATCGAGAGGTAAATGGCAGTGTATGAAAATTTCCCACATTTAATTTCAAAATAAATTTTATACAAACTATAATTCATTACCATTACAGAGTATAATTCAGTACAAGGTATATTTATTTATAAGTTTAACATGGACCATTTTCAAAAATACTACCAAATTCTTCTTAATCAATTTGGCCATTTAGCAAATTTTAATTATGTGCGGTTTTGTAAATCAAGAATCAAGACAGTGCCAAAAAAAAATGCAATCATCAGCCTTATCACCATATTTATTCTATTATTCAATTTATTACATAAACTCGTGAATCTCATTCTGTTGTAGGTGATTTTTTATATACTGCACAACGTCAAAAGAACTAATCACTGCGTTGGCGTTTGTTTTACATCAAATCGCTTCAATAGAAGTTCATAGAATAGAGTGAGAAATCTTTAATGCATCTGATGTCACAGTCCTGTTGCTTATTGCATAATTAACAACAATGGATGATGAAGGTCGAGCTATTTACGTTCAGCGGAAATCCCACACTAGAAAGTGAGTTTTATATTCTTGTCTCATTGTGTGTTTTCATGTTGCACGATCTATTTTATATTTTTCTTGCACTTCGCCTTTTAGTGTGTTAATTATCTTTTTGATTTATTACTGATGATCTATAAATAACTTGAAATCATTGATGAAATAACAGACAATATGTGTTATAGAAATCAATAGGGCAGAAGGAGCAAGATATAGGATACTTAATAGATGAAAATGGAACTTCAATTTAATTAGCGAAAACCGGTCCAGGCCTGTCTCTTGGATAGCCTGTCCGACGTCTTATAACTTAGGACTGAAACAAGATATAGGACATTTTTTTCTAGTATGGGATGTTTGAGTTGATTTTCGTCAGAAAGTCCCCGTGGAAAAAAAATTAACTTTGAAATCTCTGTATATGTAATTCTATATTCGTGAACGCATAATTTGATAAATAATGTTTCTGCATAATGAGTCTGTACAGCCATTTTTTAAGAATGGTTTCATTTTTCTATAATTTTAGTGGATCTTTTAGTGCAGATCTCAATCTTTTATTGCAATATCTGTCGATACGATCAGCCATATACTGTGAGAAAAGAATAAAGGTAGAAAACGTTGATAATTGTCGGTCTTTCTTTCCAACTAGGTAAATCTCATCCAACATACGAAGTTTCTGAAAGTAAATAATCCGTTATTGCTATTTTTACCAATTCCAGTATATTATTGCACTGAAATAGCAGCACACAAATGTCAATCTGGCAGCGATCTTCACTTGTTCAATCTTTACATAGTTTCATACTTTTATGCATTCTTATTAAAATGTATGCTACTTTTATATTCTACTTTGGTACGTAGTATTTTTATACGTAGAAAAATACCGATCTGAGATTATCCAGATTCTCTTAAAAGCCGGCACCGTTAGCTTTTAATGCTCTTAAGGGAGTCCGTGCATTGAGTGAACCTGTTTGCATTTGATACAGTCACTTCTTATTTTTTCGGTCTTTCTTGTCTCGTTTCCCTTTATACCTTGCACTTGCACAGCCGTTATTCGTATTCAAATTCAACTTGTTATTAACGAACTTAAGAAAACATCCCTATAAATAAACATAATGTGGATAAAGATTATTAATTTATGAATTTATTGGTAACCCAGTCTGCAGTTAAATTAAAAAAAAAAGGAATGTAAGAGTTGAAGAATTTGTTAGAATGTAAGTAGTTAATGAGAGTGAAAAGGAATGTTGATTTATAAACAAATTCTTTTCGTTATCGAATAAAAATTAGCTTGCACGAAAATATAGTAACTCTCGTTTCCCACAGTCCGAATGATTTTTCCTTTGTCGGCATTGATATATACTCATATGTATATATAAGTTAAGCGCAAATTGGCGCCGCATTAAATGATTATTTTGATATGGAGCGCCGCGCGCACAAAATGCGCTTGGAATAAATTTTGGCCTTCTCGCATGCACTTAATTGCGTTTATAATTATGAGTTAATGCAGAATTCTGCGAAACTTTATTAAATTATAATTCGTGGATATTTATATCATTTGCATACGCGGCTATGTCGGAGATTTTTCCCGAGAGAAAATGTTTCTATAGATCGAGAAAAAAAAACATATATTTTTCCGATTCGATTACCAACGCAGCTATATAGACGATAGAATCTAGCAAACATGCACGGTCATTTGGCATATATCCGTATAGGTACTTATTAACGAGAGATTAAGAAAGCGTCCTCAAAACTTTTTTTTTTTTCATATACGCGAGTCAATCCAGCAAGCGCGCTCATACGGAACGACCCTGTCAAGACGATTACCCGTTTATTTTTAACGCGCTTGGAATGCTAAAAGCACGCGCTCGCGCAGTGCAAGTGCACGCGATATGGAGGGAGGCGGGCGATACGAAAGAATTTGGATTTCATGCGAATCGCCGTCGTCGTCGTCAGCTGAACTCCTTGTTTCTTTTTTTTTTCCTGCGCGAGCTAAAAAAAAGCGGGGGGTAAAAAAAGCGAGAGAGAGAGCGAAGAGAGAGAAAAAAGAGCTCGACGAACGAGAAAATGAACATTAACATGCGCGCCGTGGCCAAGTGAGAGGAAAGTTGCCTCGCCAAAAGCCAAGTAGCCTCGGTTGCTCGGCTTTAAAGCCGCGGCGCACGTATGTATATACGTTATACGAGGCACACAAGCTCGCTCGCGCGCGTCCCGTAGATTCGACGATCTAGTCTCGCTCGCTCGCTGCGCGGTTACGTAACCGCGGGACGCGACGACGCGTGCTGCACTTGTACAGCGAGCGAGCAATGCATAAATAACTCCGCGCGCGCTCTACTCGGCCAGTTTTCAGTCGAGAGAGCCTCTTGAAAAGGGAAAGCGACTACCAGAATATACTTTTTTTTTCACGACTAATTTGCCCGTTCCTTCGCGCGCCTTATATGACACTTCTTTATGATCGTCGTCGTCGTCTGATGATCGCCTGAACGTCCAATCTCTTGCACTGTAGTGCGATGCTATATACCTTCAATTCTCATCTGACTGCTGATACACTCTCGTGCCTGCAAGTTTTTATCTAATCTCGCACATTCGAACGTTTAGAAAAGCCGGAGGAAGGCCTTATGCTCATCTCGTGTAAACTCTCTTCGCTCTTTCGTCATGCTTTATCAATATGTTTATTTATTTTTTTTTTATTTTAAAAATGAATGTACAGCTCATGATTTTTTGAAGAATTTGCAGCGTCGGTATTTTGAGCGAAGCTACGAGTTGATGGATTGAAGAGTGCATTCAAACATGAACAGTACTTGAATATAAGGTAATGCTTTATTCCAGATTACGTCCAGATGACCTATACCTCAGAGCTTTTGAGCTTTCGAAAAAAGTTTGTTTCAAGCTACCTTTTTCAAAAGAAAATCGATATCTAAATTTATTAATAGAATAAAAAGTAGTGAATCAACAACGAAGTTTTATAAAAAAAAAGAAGATATTCGAGGATGCAGCATTTGCATGAAAATTTCGAACCGATCAAAAAAGAGCTTTTCAGCGCACTACTGAAACACACAGCTCTAACTGAAAAAAAAGAGAAGCGGTGCTCTATATCACGGTCGATCGAGTCTCGGAGCGCGGAGATATAAGTGATTTTCGGAGCCTCACAGAGCGCGCATTTGCAGGCACGTAATATATCCCTTCACGCTCCACGGCGCCGCGGAAAAGAAGAAGAAAAAAAAACTCGACGCGCGGCGGCTTGACTCTCGTGCGCGCATTATATATGATGATGAAATTTTCGCGGCGGCGCGTGAGAGCCACTGCCTCGCGGCCCCATAGTCGCGAGTATAGTATATAGTAGTACGTCCCGGCATGAAGCCGAAGCTTCCTAAACAATGCCCCGCGCTGCTCGGCTCACTTTCACTTTTGCCCCCTTCCTCCCGCCGCCTCCCGCGAACCGTGTCTCGTACACACTGCGCCAAGCGCGGATAGGTCCTGCCGCACGCTGCTTGTCTACGCTCTTCTATGCACTTATACATGTATATTTGGTATGGCCTCTATATCTCGGTCGATGTCTACGTCTGCCTTCTTCACACGGTTATGAGTATGGTCATTTTCACGTTCCTGTGTCGACCCTGTGGATACACTGTACACAAAGCTATAAATGCTTCAAACATTTATTCATAATTACTCGCCTTCTTTATTTCCAAAATTTAACTGGACAATTCAGTTACAGTCCAAAAAATTCTCAATGAGGTGTAATGGTTAACCAGTCGAGGCAATTTAATTCGAGCACTGCACTTTTCGTTCGGTTTTCGCGTGACCTACTTTCGGAAAAGCCTGTTTCCTCAATTTCCTTGGAAATTACCAAAAGCCCCATCAACTCGATAGACTGCATCGAAGTGAAGCGAACCATCAATACCAAGAAAACCCCGTTGACTTATTTTCTATAACGTGTGTGTTACACCGAGCTCCAGTGCATTCCAGTGCTAAAGCAATCAAGCAAATACACTAATGGTATATGCATATATATATATAAGATCAAAGGATTGCGTACTGCTTCGCTATCGAAGGCAATCAGCCGAATAGGAACGGCATATAATTTGTAAAGCATCAATAAGAAACAAACCAAACTGCTTGTAGGTTGTCTCTACATGTTACACACAGTATCGGCGCGGCGCGACGAAGGGTGGCAGCAGCTCTGGCATCTCGGCAAATGAGCTGCTTCTCCGCGAGACTCGACACGTGCAACTCTGTACATACGTACATAGGTACAAACAGATACATCGTTATAAAGTACATTCAGCCAAGCTTCTCGATCAATCACAGTCGCTCACTCGCTCGCTCGTTTTATCGCCAGTGCATCGATGCAACAATGCGCAGCCGACTCGTGATTGCCAGCGATTCGCGCCTCTATATAATACTCCTCCGCCACTCGACGCCTCTCGCCGCTCGACTATATCCCGCACGACCCATGCGTATACGTATATTAAAATACGAGGGCGGACATCGGTTATAAAGCATTGTATGTCTCGCCTTCAGCTCATAATAACAACAACAGCAACGATATATTGACTGATGTTCGCCCGAAGTATCGACAGAGAAAGAAAGCGAAAGCTGCCTGCAACATCGGTCCAAAGAGCGGCCAAGATTTTTTTTTTCATTTCGAAGCGACGATAACGTTGTGCAGTTTCTTTGAAATTTGAGAAGTCGAGTTGCAACTTTGGCGTAACTGCCTGATTAATCGTTCTGACCCCTGCTCGATAATCGATTATTCCGACGCTTTGCAGCTTTCTACCACGCATATACACACATATACACATATATCCTCATATTGTTTTCTTCGCCTCGTCTTTAAAAATTACATATGCGGAGAATATTTTTTGTGTATCTTTTGCATTACGTGATGGGGATTAATGTTGCTGACCCTTTTCTTTTTTTCTTCTTTCGTTTGGCTTCCTATCAGCTTTACGTAAGCTTCAGGCTTAACGTTTAATTGCATTTTTAAAACCTATATTTTTATTACAATCCTTGGTATGACAAGGTATGTTTATTGAAAACAAAAAGCTCGTTGAAACCTGTCCTGATATATGTGTACAGCAGCAACGTATCGTGCAGCGAGATTTATCAGTTCGACACAATATTGGTTTATGATAAATTATATTTAACTTACTTAAAAATTAAAGAGGGTTCTCTGTTCAAGGTATGTTATTTTCGAATATTTCTTAACGCATATCTGTTAGTATAGACTGGATTAATTTGATTAGGGCTAGTTTTATTAGGGATTGTTTCTAAGTTTCATCTCGAGATTCATCATGTGAATAACGTGTTAAATATTATATATAAATTTAGAAATGATATCGATTTATAGAGAACTCGTTTATATTGCATTTGCATCGAATAAGTAAAAATTTATGACTATCTTTTTTAAACTAAATGACTTAGTTATATCATTATATTTTCAAAACTTTAGATCAAATCCTTTTGATAAAGAATACAAATTTGTTGAAAAAGGTCGGATACATTTGATTCTGGTACGTCGAAACTCTTTGAATACATGTTGATTTTGTAATTCCAAATTTGGTTAGTTTGTGTACTTATTATCGTGACAATAAGAAGGAAAAGAATGATGGAATTTACGCTTGAAATCTTGAAAGAATGAATCTCCAGCTTGTTAAATATATTGTTATATTTTTACGTACAAATAAAGTGTAGCTATCTAAAAGACATAAGAAAGGGTTAATCCGTTTGAATAACTAACTAAAACAGCTGCAAAGAAGCACCCTCTAATTTTTATACGTTGTTGAAAAAGATGTCGAAAAACTTTTGTTTTTCAACAAAGGATTAATACGTTACATTATTTTTGGTTTAGACCGATATCGCATCATGTGAATTTGCATTCACGAACGACAACTAGTCCAATTAAGTTACGAATTATTAATATTCATTGTGATTTAGCATGATAAAAGCAAGAATAGAACTTCGATTGAAATAAATAGATGGAAGCGGATCAGTTGGATGTGATTAGCCTATAGCTATTATCATGATATAAAAACTTTCCGCACTACGTATCAAACTCGTTCGACCAACATTGAAGTGATATAGTTAAGGTTTTTTTGATCGTGTGCTGTGCATTGGTGATTTGCACTATTTATAACTATGAACAGTTTTCATCAATTTTCATTGTAAATGAAAAAATTGACATCATATTATTCAATGTAAATGTACTTGACCATACTGATTTAATAAGTTGAAAATCAAACTGTTAAATAAAGTATATTGGAGATAAAATAAAATTGAAATATTATGGTGTTTTCCGTGGCACGATTGTCTTCGATTTATTTTCAGGGCATTGCCCAATTTTCACGCGATTTGCATGAAGCGCCTTTGTAGCAACGAATTAGCTTAGCATCGCACGCCGCCTGGGAAAATTGCAAAAGTATCTTTTGTCGCCGCCCACTGCATAAAAATGAGGGAGAAAAAAAAGCTAGCGGTTAGTCTCCTGTGCAATACATCTGATAACCTGATCCAATTAGTATGTGAAGTTCGAGAAACTCTTATTCTTGAATACCTTGAATTCGTACTATTATCAAATTATCTACTCATCTGCGTGTTGCATTAATAAATGAACAATAATTGATCGAGCATTACTATCGAAGGTAGAAAATAAGATTGTTTTTAATGAAGATGATATTTTGCATGAGCAACCTAGTTTCCATAAAAGAAAATTTGTAAGAGAACGTTTCACTGAGATTGGATGGTTCCTCACTTTATAAGACTCACACATTAGTTTGAGAAAAAATTAGATCGATTTGCCTATTGTCAAGAACTTAATGCATATAATAAAACTAATGAAAAATTGCGAAATTTCAATAAACGTGATCAGGCTTGAAATGCGAAATAAAACTTAAAATAAGTGAACAAAAGTAGACACTGACGTCATCTTGAATAAATATGAAAAGTTTCAGCTCGATTAACTAAGATTATAAAAAAAAATTAACTTATACATTACCATTACTCAAAACAATGACATTATTCGTACACACATCGTCTCCACATGATCGTATTATGCCCTGGTTATTTGAACGGAATTACATGTGTTACACATAGAATTTTGAGAGTATCAAAAAATACATGTCTGTGATGTGCATTTGAACTGCGATTATCGAACATTTAAAAGTATTACATAAAAACGATGCGATATGTACGGGAGTATCAATTAGACGATGATAAGATTTCTAATTATATTCAAGCCAATCCGCAGTCAAAAGTCGTATAGTCGAGTCGCAATAGCGATCAATCAATATAACATACGTGCAGCCACAATAAAGGTAATCAACGGTTGATTTTTGGACAAAAGAATGGAAGATAAAATGGAATCGTCGAATAAAAAAAAAGCGTACCAATGCGGCTGTGGTCTCACGTCCTAAAGTTCTCCCTCCAGTGGGAGGCAAACACTGAAAAAAGTGAAAGTTTCCGCTGGCGCGATCAACCGAGAATGTACCTCTCTCTTCTTCTCTCTGCCTTCTTTGATTCGTGCCTTTTTCTCTACCTCTCTGTGCATACTTCTATCTGTGCCAAAACTGTTGGCTCAAGTAATTTTTAGATAATAATTGCCTTTACGCTTTCAAACGCTTATTTATGGGATGAGAAGTATCTTTTAAAAAATATTTACGTAGGTTCTGAAATAGTGTTATAATAATTTCGCCGATAATTTTGAATATACGCGCACGAAAATTAAGAAGTCTCATAATATTTAAATGACACTTGCGATATTGTTTTTAAATAATATATTATGATTTTAGCTTTTTTTTTAAGATCAAACGCCAACCAATTTAAGGTTTTTATCTTCAGTTTATTCAACTTTTCAGCTTCGCAGATAAACCGAACAGATATTTAACGAACAGATTTATTTCGAAGGAAGAGCTTTTCTGGAAGTCCAAAGAATGTGTGTCAGGTTTGATAAGAGTTTAGGTTGAAAAAAAGAAGATAATAAATCTCACGGGTGATAACAACTTAAGCCTTGCGTGCATCTACTTGACTTTTCCATTCTTCCATCAAGCATACTTTTCAAATGCACGATCATGACAAAAATTTTGTCATGATAATGCAAGCTACGCAGGATTACAATTGTTGAAAATACAAAAATGTATACCTGAGATGAGTTTATATAGGGGAAGGTGGGGCAAAATGGCCCCCAGGGCAAAACGGCCCCCTTTCGAGTTTACTATGAAGGACGTTACTAGAAAATCTGGTTTTTTAGTATATCATTAGAAA
>JAWWMK010000008.1:16733800-16751944 GCA_035047105.1 Galeopsomyia nigrocyanea | reverse complement strand
AACAAGAAAAAATTAAGTACCATCATTCCTTGCAGAGCAAAGTTTTGCAGGTGCATGTCAAAAAATGTACGAAAAAATTCAAAGCTCTCTAAAAACAAGGGAATAATGTTTAACAGGTCGTTGGATAGTCAAAAATGATTGGTGTACTATCCTTGACAATATTCTAGAGATCCAGCTTTTTTGGTATTGTCTTTCATGATAAAATCCCAAGGGGGCCGGTTTGCCCCACCCTCCCCTACATACTGAAAAACCATATTTTATAATTAAAATTAGAAAACGATTCGAAATAAAAAAAAATTCATTAATTAGCACATTCAATGCTAACGAACAGAGCATATGCTGAAACAATAAAATATTACTCAACGATACAATAAGCCGCAGCATTATAATACTCGTTCTAAATGAAATTATAATGTATTCCAAGACGTACATCAGTCACTGAAAAATAAAAATATTTTACTGGCAATATAATGACGGAAAAAAAAATTGAATCGTCCCACGTGTACATTTGTTTCTGATTTTTATGGCGCGTAATGATGCGAATCCCGTTACATCACGTGGCAGCTTCACGCGTCATCGCCATTCTTTCTTTAGCTCTTGCTGTCTTGCTTTGAATCATTGATGCGTCCTACGTTAAACTGATTCTCACTGAATCGACTATTATATAAATGGAAACAATCTTTTTTTTTATAACTATGCATATTGTATAATATAAAAAGACAAGTTATCCATTGTCGAGATGAGTCTCAGCTGTAATTAATCTTGGATTGTTTTTTTTTTTTGGCTAAACTCCAGAATAAAAAAATCTACGATATTCATTGTATTCAATTTTTAATGATGCCATTAATTTTAAATAAAATTCGTCAGAACTTCTGCACAGTGATTCACGCAGTGAATAATTTTCTGTAAGTACAGCGTGCACGAAAACGTTTGCTCGATAGAATTTACCATGAACGATGTAAGAGCAACATTAATAAAACTATCAAGTGCAACATAACGAGTGTCGCAGATTCGAAAAGTTTCGAAAAGTTCATTAATGTGCGAACTGGCTGTTATATATCGGCATTGCGCGCGGGGCGGCACTATATATACGCGCAAAGTCATTAGGCTTCGGGCGACAGTCGTTGCGAGTGTATTATGAGCGCGCGCGCGTGTGCGCCACTTGGAAACGAAGGCCAAGGTCGTAGCCTGGTTTCATCCTTCTCTTTGCTCTCTTCGTTTCTCTCTCTCCCGTGCTCCGTTATTCGCGTCCGCGTGTGTGATGTGTATATATCGTTTCGTTGTACAACACAGAAAATTGCGTTACTCAATGCGCGCGAGTCAACGGCCTGCTGCTGTTGCCGCTGTTTCTCACTTTCCGTATATATACACACACACACTGCGACTATATCGACAAAAAAAAAGATCTGATTTTCCTCGTTCACATGACTGTTTCATTGGCTAATGGAGAAAAGACCACCTTTACCGATATCGCGTCCATTGTCCGCTCGAGTGAGTTTTCTCGTAAGATCATCGCACTTTTGCCATGAGGATTATTGCGGCGCGAATTATTGCTCAACCACCCCGCGCGCGCGCGAGTCAATGCTCTTCTAAGCTTCCAACGCTCGTCAGACCTCGTGTTGAGTGGCGCGATGACTTTATAAAGCGTTGCATAACTTTTGTTTTCGTTTTGGAGAAGAACTCGATTGAAATTTGTCTTAGGCAGACATTTAATTATCTCTTGTACAACACTATTCCGATCGATATAACTCAAAGAAAAATTAATAATATCTTCGCTTCGTAATGATTTTTTACTACTCGCTGTAATGTACTAGATATTTGCTGCGTTCGGTGTTGGCGAAATTATTCAGCATGCGCGTATTAGCAAGAACAAAATGTTAATGAGTACTAATCAAGGGGTTTGATTTTGAACGGCGTGATATTGAGAACCGAAGTAAATGCGATCAATGACATCGTCGAGGACGCGCGAAAAGCTCGCCCGAGCTCCAAACCCATCCTCGACGATAGAACATTTTTAATTATACACCGAGCAGTATTTGAAGTTGGGCTCGTTGCCAGAAGTGCACATCGTCCAACTGCATTAGACGTGACGATTGTTTAGAGGTGCAACGACGAATCAACAACGTATCTCAATCCGCGAACTTGCCGCGTGATTTTCTAAACGACAAAGTTTATCGCGAGTAGCAATACTATGTTTTAAAACTAAACGTTTTTGATCGATGACTTTCTTTGTAAAAACTTTTGCACAAGCGTAAATACTTGCTCGAAAAACTGTAAGCGTTGCTGTAAAATTGATCGTTCGAAAAGCTTAAAATCTTTATACACAATGTTCCGGAATACCAAGTACAAAGATGCTTCGATTATTTGCTGCCAAGTAATTTGAACACTGTGGCTGGCTATAAATCTAATAAAAAAGAAACGTCGACTAGACCAAGTTCAACAACGATGAAGACGATAATATTTTACATACTACTCATACCAATTACTTTAATTCAAGTTTCCTATACATATATTTTCATTCGCTGATCGGTAGGTCGTTCGACCGAGGCAAAACTTTACGTAAATTACAACAGTGAGAGTAATCAAAAAATAATTCATAGCCATCAAAGCGATGACGAAGCTGAAATTTATTTCGTAATTCTATCGTACGTGCATTAGCGCATTAGCCATGCGCATGTGTGGTGATCTATAGGAGAAGTAAAATCGGTACGCGCGCAGCAGCAACCATAAGAGCTCATAAAATCAGATTACGTGCGCAACGCGCGTTTATGGTTCCACGCAGGTTCCAAGTGTTTTTCATCCTTTTGCTATTCATCAATATAGATAAATTGATTACGCCGCGCTGTCGATGCTTAACGTTTATCTTTCTTATAAAGATCGCCGGTCTCTATACGTTATATCACCATCACAAAAATTGAATACTGGTAACGACTTGGAAAGATTGCTTTTAAATTGAAAGTATGTGAAAAATAAATAAAATTTCAAATTACATTGGTTTAGAGTTCTTGAAATAATGTTCTTTCAGTTATAGATTACAAAGAAGATATAGTGAAGAATTATTACTATATCTATAATTTAACAACAGCATTAAATATCTATCCCCTTTCACTTGAAAACTTTGTTTTCATGTATGATAAACCGTTTTGAGTAGAAGAAGATAAAAAATTAAAATAGCATTTCATTTTTCATACATCAACATGAAAGTCAGAAAACTCAAAAAAAAGTCCTGTTTACCTCTCAAGTGCATATAACGCAAGAAGGAAAGTGTAAGTTTTTACACAATGATGAAAACTATTCAATTAAATTCGAAGCTTGAATTCCTACTGAATAAACTATTGCAAAAAATTTCAACGGTAAAATTATCGTAAATAATCCATTTCCAAACGAAAGGAAAAAAAACACGGTACCCAGTGTGTTGCTCTGCTTTTGAAGTTTACCTTGGCCAGAGTTATTACGCATAATTAAAAATAATAAGTAATAAATTTAAAAAATTTCCACAAATAATCCTTTCAAATAAATAATTCACAATTGAAAACTGTTATTGTGCAACTGTGTGGCAGAAATTATTCGGTCTGGAGTAATGATAGTTCGAAATAAAAATTCTGAATGAAAACGTAAATCTTTTTTACGCTGCTCTCATATAGATCATAGTTTACGATTCGCATAGATAGCAAAATTTTTTTCTCTCTACCCATAATTCCAATTTATGTATCGGCACACTCAAAGAGAAAAAAAAACAAGCCTTTGGAGCGTTGAAACGAAACAAACGAGTATTGAAGCAGGTGATGTAGAAACGGAGTAAAATAAAAAGAAGGTAGATGGAAACGGAGCGTAGATAATAATAATAAACAAGCGCGAAAAAAATGATAAAAGGAGAGAAAGTCTGACGAAGGAAGAGGCAAGCAAGCAAGCAAGGAAACAAGGAGTAGGCGTAGAGGGTATTTGGAAGCGAGAGTAGATATACGGCAGTTATAGTCAGTCGAGTCGCGGGCGCGCAAAACTTCGTCGACCCAGTTGCTCGGTGGAGCTTTGCGCTAGCTGCTCACTTTCGATTAAGTAATCCCAAGCAAGTCGAGAGTGCGCCGATAATGCCTCTTTAATACTTATGAATTAAAGCGGTAAGAGTTGGAGAGCGAAGCCGCCAGCCAGCCAGTCAGTCAGTTGGGCAATTTGACGACGTGCTCCAGCGCACCGTGCCACACCGCCGAGGATTTCCCGCGGAAAGGGAAACCACCTTGCCGATCTTTCGCGATCGCGCGCCTCGCAATTATCGTTGTTCTGCTCAATTCCTATCTATTTTTTTTTTATTCCGTGTTCAATGCGAAAGAAAAACTTTTTTCACCCTCTAAACTGCCCATTTATGGTTTACTTCCGATCTTTTATAGTCACGCTAAAGTTCACGATTTTTTGAATGCCGGCACTTCCTTCTTTCAAACTGTAAAAGCAATCAAATATTGCAACCATCCGTATCAGTTTCCTAGAAAATAATAATAAACAAATAGATTCTGCATTTTGCATTCCATCGTACAGAGAACTGGATTTTCTTTCAAAAATAAGATATCTGATGTTCGATGGATATACTATTTCTTTGAGAACAGATTGACTGTTGCTATAACGCGGAAGGTACACGAAGTATACAGAGATCGACGACTCGAGCCTTATCTGGAACGATCGTCATGAAAAGCGGATAAAAGTGAAATGGATTGACGGAGCGTCGATGCCCGTTGGAGGCGCTCGCTGCTCTGCTGCTCGAGTGCATTGAATAAAATAGAAAAAGCAAGTGAGCGGTGCGGTTCTCGGATTCCGCTCGGCGAGAGTGAGAGAGAGAGAGAGAGAGCGCGCGTTGCTGCTGCTGCCAGTCCGGATATAGGCCAAGGACATGAAAACTGGTACCGGTGGGTAGAAATCCCACGAATCGCGCGGAGAAACGCGAGTTACGAGCGATTATGACATTTGCCCGCTCTCTCGCTTGCTCGCTCGCTCGTGCGCGCCTATATAGCAGCCTATGCCGTGGGCTGACAGTGAGAGTGCAAGTTATAATAACACATGCGCATGTATATATATGCGTGTTTACGCTCTCCACACGTGTACGCGATACACGCAGCAGCAGCCTCACCGATCGCACTTCAGTTTTATTTATTTTTTTTTTATTATAGATTCAACATATGCCACGCTATATCCACTATGGCAGCGAGGATATAGTGGTACCAAGCTATGCCGTCGGAGAAAAACTCACGTATAGAGGTGTAGAGTAGAAAAAAAATGAACGCCTGCTCTGCTGTAATTATGCCGGCCTTTCGAGCGAAATATCTATTATAGAGTGCAGGGCTTTACTCGAAGTAATAAAAAAAAAATTGTTTATCGCAGCTAGAGACGTGCACTTTCTTGAAGCGTACTCTGGTGTTATTTGCACTTTTTATGCAAAAATCTAGGCGGCCACTTAACCACTGTACGAGCTCTTGCACAATTGCACACTTTAGCTGGCAAATTAATGGTATTGATTTTGCTTGTTCTGTATAATCATCAACACCTTGTCCGATACGATGAAAATCAAGAAGTTATCTATAGACTTATTGCTATTTTTGGTGCAACAAGGGAGCAAAGTCGAGGATTATTCTCGAAGGAATAATCAGTTTTTTGCTTGAGTTGTATGGTGGATTTCAGTTATGATTTCAAAAATACTTCTTTATTAAGAGTCAAATAATTCTTAACTTTTATTTCGATTGATTTAAAAAAAATATTAATATTGTTAAAACAATGTAATTGGAAAAGAAATTAGAAACGGTAACAAAATCGAAAAAAACGCTAATAATACCGCTAATTCTGTAAAACATCATCTAATGACAGTTACAAGTGTGGATATTTTTAAATACTAAATCAAAATTCACGAGAACTGTTTAGATATTATACCAAAATGTTAATACGATCCACTTTTGCAATGAGTTTTAACGTTGAAACTTATTTTCAAGTGTGACGCTCAATTTTAACCATGTTAATAGTTGAATATTATTTCTGAAGACAGTAATGAATTAACAATAAGAAGAAGAATCTACTTATTTCCGTGTTGCATATAATTCGTTTATTCCAGACTGAGTTGTGGTCGTCTTTTTTATTTAGTAATCGGAATTACAGTAAGCTTTCTTGAGTAAATCATTCGTAAATTTTGATGAATATTGATGAAGATTCAATCAATTGTGATATTTTGCCATCTAATAATTTTCACTTTACGGATTGTAAAAAAAAATTGTCATAATCCAAGTAAAATTTCATCATTTAATTATCTGAAGTCCGAAATGCCTAAAAAAACTGAATCCTACTTGTCTCCTAAATTTGCAGATCATAAATTGAAGGGTCCAATACATTAAGGGGCTCAGCATCTTTCGACTTAATTTTTATCTCTGCAAATATAGTTTTTAGTGAATTGTTGTATACCAGAAAACAAAAAGTATTCACTTTTGCATACTCTAGAAGTTAGTATTTTTTAAATTTAGTTTTGCAACTTCGGTACTCAATTCTAATGCATGAAACTATTCACACAGCCCCTTATTGCACCGGACACTTCAATTAACTTGTGGGTATAAAGTGCTACTTTTCTTCCGTTTCTTAGGCCAATAAATTGCTTATTTCAGCTTTACCGGGAATACAATTGATTATATTATATTCTGAGGATCGAGTTCACATTATTCTCTAAAATTATTTACTGGGTTCTAAATAAAAATATCAACTTTAATATCATATTGCACAATGATCATATTTTCAAATAATTACTGTTAAAAGGAAGATAAACACATGCAAAAGATAGCAGAAACACGCAAATAATTGAATATCGACAGTTGATAAGGGCTCAAGCATATCGACGAATGTATATTCGTCTAGTTTCGTTGATCATGCGTAAAGGTACATATGCAGTAGAAGTAGAGGAGAGGCTATATTATATTGCTGCCTATAAGAGAGCGATTGATTCTCTATCTGTCGGTCAGTCGCGCGTATACACGCTCTCTTCGATCACGATAAAATGTTAATCGGTTGCTGACGTAGCTCGAGCGCAGCGACAGCGCACGATGTCGTTATACCTACGCGTAATGACCCTCTTTTTCCGCTGCTGCAGCCGCGTAAATACCCGAGAGAGAGAGAGAGAGAGAGAGAGAGAGAGCAGCGCTCGCGCGAGCAGCGTTATTATTATGTGCGCTCGCGCAATACCACACATTACCATTAAGCCAAATGGAAATTATTAATCTTCTACTTGGACGTTGACCGAACGGGAAATACGACTTGTCCACGCGACCGCGAGACGCGTTTTTTTTTCTTCACGCCGACTTCTCTCTCTTTTCTTTTTTCTAAATTCACTTTAATTAAAAGCAACATTTGAATTGAGTTCAAGTTTCATCGCTGGTGATATTTCGAGGTGGCTGTACGATTTTCTTATTATGTTCCTATTCACAAAGCTCTAATTTTACACTAATTAATTCTATCTATTGCATAATTAATAAACACGTTTTTTTCATCGCTTTATATTACTTATTTACTTGATGTGGTTTTAGAACGATTTCTAATGGTGAGTGGTCGAGAAGAGTAAAGCATTTTATGGTTTACCATATTTGAGCTGTACCGTATACTTGAGAAAAGACAATTTAATGAAAACAAGGAATAGCTAATGAAGTAATCTTTATAAAAAAATTTTTTTTTTTAATTTGTGTTGAAAAATCTTATAGCATTATTTCACTACAGATCGACTTCAATGATTGAGTGAAGTATCTCCTAACGAATCTAGGCAAGATGCAACGCATCGACAAGAAAAAATGCGTGACCAGAAAACAATTACCCACTTTCTTGTCCTTACAATTTTATTGAGGGCAAAAATTGAAACTTAATATTAAAATTTTGCATTTAATAAAGATCGATTATCATGAACACCAAAACTGATTTGGGAGACTTCGAAAGTGCGAATTACTAAATTTTGATGTAACTTAAAGATCCGATAGACGGAATGATATCAGAATGAAAAAAAAACACAAAGATGTTGCAGTCTTTATATTGAATAATTTCCTTATTGACGTATTGTAATATCGAAATTTATAAAATTTCAACTTTCACTCGCGTCGACTCGCGTGCGTGAAATAAAAAAAATGAAGTAAAGGATACGCGCGTGATAAGGTATAAATCATTCGACGTATTTCACGCGTCGAAATAATGCTATCTGCGAAAATCGAACAAAAGAGAGATTGCGAGGACTGATAGGAAGCTGCGATGTTTTTTATGGCTTGCATAATCGATTTAACGCGATCTAACATTCTGCTCGTATACGCGGTTAAACTCTATCGGCGCGCGCGTGGCGCGAACTGCGCGTTCACGTATGCGAATATTAGAAGACGAGACTTCGTATGCTATTGCTTGGGCCGTATATACCGTATACCGCTGTTAGTTGTCGAAAGCGAAAAAAGTGACGAGCGAATGCACTTAGGAAAATTGCGTGTCTAATTGACTAGCAGCACGATATTTATTTCTTCGAAATGAAAAACGCTATTTGCAAGTATTTCCATGGCGCAAGTTTAATTTTAAGGTAGCTATTTAGGTCATTGCTGGAACACTTTTCTCCGATACGAATGAGGGTGTCGCAGAAATTACATTTATCACAGTTAATATGTATAATCCGTAAAAAAATCGATAAACACAAAACAGAACTGTTCTCCCTACGATTATTGTTAAAAATATTGCAATTCTCAAAGAAACAGGTTGATGCAAACGTCGGAAGCGTGAGCGCGTAAAAGATTTGTGCTCGCTCGCATACCAATATATATACATGCTATAACGACACGTGAAAATGTTCGCTGCCCTATAATACTCGCGCGTGACCTTGACTCTGGGCGAACACCGACACAGCTGCTAGCTGCTGCTGCCGACATTTAACGGCCAAGAATAAGTACGAAGCTTGCCTATGTATGTTCTGCAGCGGCTAATATTAGCCGCCGCTGCTGCTGCTGCTACCCGCGCATGCCCGCAAATTATCTTTCTTTCACTCCTGCTAGCGAAATCTTTCTCTCTCTCTCTGCTCTTTTTAAAATATTTCGCATGTATATATCTATGTGATCCGCGACCGAACAATTGACGAGCGTGTTTCAGTCGTGCACACGAAAAATTACAATCTGCTCTATTGTTCGATCGGAGCGCTGTGTCTGCCCTCGGCGAGAAAACGATCGCGCATGCATGAGGAAATACTTTTCCCGAGACGATCGTTTATTGCCTTCTACATTGGCAATCTTCGAATCTACGCTTGTTTTCTATACTCTGATGATTTTACCGTTTGATACGTGCTCTCCCTCCTCACCGATTCAATCTACTCGCGCTCGGATACGCGTATTAAAGTGTAACGACCCTATCGGTCTTTTGCACTTCTTTTTCGTGAATTTTTATTCATTTTGAATTGATTTATTTATTCAACTCGCGTTCTCACCAGTGCGATAAGTAATAGTAATGAATTTTTTGTCACGCGTATACATATGCTCACACTGCGCGTATCTAATTGAATATTTTAAGTATTTTTTGTAGAAAAAATTTTGCCAAAGACATTTTAGACGTAGAAACATACAAAAATTATAAATATAAACGATGAATTTTTGTTTCGAAGTCCAGTCATGTAAGACTTGTACTTTATTGTTCTCAGTATAATGGTTCACTGCTGCAGAGCACTAAGATAGTGACATGGAACCTAACAAAAAAATTTTTTATGCAGCTGCGACTTTGAACGTATTTCAGAAATAAAAGCTCTTTGGCATGTGAAGATTTTCGTGTTCTTCAAGAAAGCATACTGCTAATCTTATTAGCAGTAGTTGTTTTACTTTACATTTCGATAATTAAAGAAAATATGCCAAAAAAATGAGTTGCTTAATATTCCTTCGAGAAAGCAATTAGTCAATGGAAGTCGTTTTTAGTCTTATATTCAAGCAAGAATAAATCATCTGGTCGAGGGAAAAAAATTTACAGATATTCAGTTAAGAAGAATATTGTAATCTCTTATTCAGAAAGTATTTTCGAAACAGATTTAAATAAAAATCATCTTTCGAATCTTTCAAATTTATGCAGAATTTTAAGAGGCGGCACAATCATAATGACAGATAACAATAAATCTTATGCGTAAAGTCGGTCAAAATGCAAAGAAAGCCAAGTTTATCAATCAAACGCGCGTAGTGTCACAAGTTATTTTTTCCACGCGTATCAGAGAAAATCCTTTACGCAGACTTGAACGATAAGCGATACAGTACAGATATCAAAACGACACTTCCTCCATCATATTGGATGGAAAAAGATCATTGAACGCAAGTGCAATGCACATCGCGGCTGAGGTGAACAATCGATGACGCATCTATAGCGAATAATATAAATCATCGAAGTTTCTGAGCTGTACACTGTGTAATAAAGTATCCACGTGCGCGCGCGAGCAGGTTACCGCGAAGCGAATCTCGCGCGCGCTTATCGGTGGCTCACCTATTGTTAACAACCTCTGTGCATTCTTGCCTTGAACTTGATCTCGTGGAAATTTATATGGAAAATCAGGAGCATTATTGTTATTTTTTTTTGTTGACGATTATCTATATTCTTGGGATTTTTAAATACAAATTCTGTAGTTTCAGTAACGAATAGATGATATATATTTTTTATTAGATTTGTATAAGCAAGAATTAATGCTTTTTATCATTCAATGAAAAGTACTAAATCACCATAATAAAACTGTATGCCTTTCAGGACAGTTACACTTTCTTTCATTGTGATACGTTGGAGGAAGTAAGCAATTTTTAATTGAAACGTTAAAAAGATAATTTAACATCTTATTCTATGATGTAAGAGCGATGATTAATTTCGAATAGTGTTCCAACACTGATAGGATGCTAGAGATAAATCTTTACCACTTTCATTGCTCAGACATTCATTTCAGTCCAACTTTCGTTAGGTCATTATAGATGTTAAATGCTGCTTTATATATCAATGTCGCTCAAAGAAATTAAGACCAAATTGTTTTGAATCAACGATTGATACTGGAAAACAGTATAATTCAACTGAAAAATTTCATAAGATACACAAAGAAATAAATCATTAGACTTGAAAATTTCATAAAAATCATTCTAAAGCAAGTAAGTCGTAATAATTGAAAATCTTAAATTGTGAATTTATTGATCGCTTTCAAAATAAATAAATAAATAAATAATTTGAACAGTTTAAATGATGATTCATGAATGTGATTATTTTTTTGTTCAAATTTTTTGTTCGTTTCGCACGCGTATCAGCAGCACGTGCGATAGCTGACAGAAGGACACCCTCTGCCTCGAACTAATCTTCGATATTTTTATCAGTTAATATTATGGAAAATAATATACCGCTGTCCATGAGAACGATTAATAGTTAAAAGAATTATATCTTGAAAAAGAGATGAGAGGTTTGACCGATTAGTCGTGATAGCATATGACGTTATTAAAAAGTTATATATTTTATCGACTTTTAAATGAAAAAGAAGTATCTAATTGTTCGTGTAAACAATCTTTTTGTTTTCGTTGATTTGTTCACTGATGAAACGAATTTTATTTCTTTCAATAAAAAATGTCCATGGTTTGATTTTTAAAATGCCATTCGCTTGTGTGTCATCGAACTTCCTTTGTTCGCGTATTTCTAAGAAAAATTTACTGCGAGGGATAACTGGGTGCATTAACCTGACTTTTACTACTAATGAAAATGGCAATAAACGGTATAACTTTAATTTGAAAGATCAATCTGAAAACTCAATTGTGATACGATAAGAAATCGGCATTCAAGACATATATAGTGATTCAAATTTACATTGATAAATATGGCCAATTCCAAAGAAAAAAACTACATTAATTTGGTTCGTTTTTTGGCAAATTAAAAACTTGAGGGTAGGCTCGTAATTATTATATTTCCTCATTTTATAACACTGATAGAACCTTGTGATACCCTTTTTTTATCCTTGGAAGTTCTAAAATCGGTTGAAAAAGAATACTCGAATTTTCATGGTTTTTTGGAATTTTACAAAAAACGAAAAATGATAGCGTTAATCTGACTTCTGAATTGAATTCTACGGATCAAAAAACGTTGGAAACCATTTTTTTTTCTACTCGAAATTCCGGTCCTTGTAGAGCTTTTTAAACTATAATAACAGTGCATAAAAACTAAAACTGGCACGTTCAATGAATTTTGCGTATTTTCAGAGCTTTGCAAAGGTCGCCATTTCGAGTAGAAAAAAAAAAGTTTCCGCCGTATTTTGAGCAGTAACATCCGATTCCGAAGTCAGATTAACGCTATCATCTTGCGTTTCTTTTTAAATTCCAAAAAATCACAATAACAAAAAAATTAGATTTTAGTTTTTATTGATGTCAGAGTTTTCACGTGATTTGAACATCCTCACAGACAAATAGGGGGTGTCACAGGCAAAGAGAGGATGGGCCTGAGCATTACGAATCTTTTGATGCCCCGTAGAATCGCACGTACTCCTAAAATCGATAGCGTACTCGCATTAGAATATTTGAAAAAATGCTACCGAATTGATGTAATTTTTACGTGAAACTGACCATGTATAGCGTGTGCATACCCGAAAAAAATATAACAAAGCTGTTTTCAGCATTAAATATCACTGGAAACAATCGTACAATCTTGTTGAACTTGGCGTAAGGTCAACAAATGCGCGCAAGTGTGGAGCACAAACGTTCGAAAATCGAAAAAGTGAGCTTGCAAGAAAAAACAATACACAAAAGAAAATTAGTCAGCAAATCCTGGCAAGGTTTTGCTCCACTTATTTCGACCGTAGGCGCTCGTTTTCGCATACCGATGAACGCGAGCAACACGTGTAAATAACACTACGTAGCGCGACGGCAGCCTAAAAAAAAACGGCGAATGCAATTGCCGCGCGGTTGCCGCTCGAGAATCGCGTGCGCACGGGGTCGAAGTACTAGGCCATCGATAGACTCGCGTTCTCGATCCCCATAAAAAAAAGAAGTACCTCCACACAGCCTCGAGGGGGAAAGAGAGAGAGAGTAGTAAAACCAAGCGCTCGTCGTTGCGCAATTGCATCAGCGTAGTGCAGCGCCGAGTAATAAAGCAATACCGCGAAGGTCGCGAAAAGGAAAGCGCCGACTCGGCAAAATCCGCTGACGACGTCGCCACCGCCGCCGCCGCGCCGTGCGATATATCGAGCGAAAGGGAGAGCGCTCGATCTCCGCGCTCTCTCGTACTGCCTACTAACGTTCGTCGCTTCGTAATCATCTGCCCTCTAACGCGTATTACTCGATCAAACTTACAGAACTACCGTTTTTTTTTTAAATTTTTATGTCAAACGCCTTTTACTGGTTTAAAATCTCATATCAATATTCAACATTGTCATCGTAGAATACATTTTTTTTCGACGTAAATTTTTCGTAGCGATGATGCTGATCGTCAAAATTAACGAAATCAACCTAGAAAGAAACGGTGCATACATGAAAAAATTTTTGTTTATGCAACAATTTAATCTCTAATTTGTAAAAATACGCACTTTCGCTCGATAAGACTGAATTGTAAATATAGAATTCCATGATGAAATTCTAATGCCGATTGTATAGAGCGCGCGATCATAAGGAAATGTCGCTTCTATTACCGGCAGATTGTTAGTATATATGTTTGAAAAGACCTCGATAACCCTTCGGCCTCCCCGTGGACTCGTTATCGCAGACTTACAGACGATAAGAACCGCTGGGGGCCCCGATGTCGTACCAGCTTATATGAATTTCTTATTGGACTCCTAGTGTCGCCGTCTCGTCATTTTCACTTTTTTTTGCATCATTCGTGGTATCCGTCTTCTACGCATCAACTTGGCTCAACCAGATAAATGAAATTCAAACGTATTTAACGACTGAATAATACTTGCAAGTTTTTAAGAAATCTTTCAATCACATCACTACGTTTTTTTAAAAAAACACTCAATTGATAGCCATTTGAATACTGTACAGTAGTGCTCAAAATTATAAGGCACCCCACTCCTCCATTTAAAAAGCACATGAAAATTCTTGCTCATCTTTGATCCCTCGCCACTTTGCGAAAATAATCCTTAAACAAATTCGGAAAGAAGCATTTTGTAGCTCTCTTCAAACCCTTCAAAAAAACCCTGATTAGAAATTTTTTCCTTTAAATTCTAGTGCAGCTAGAAGCATTCCAATTTTAGAAAAAATTCTCAAAATCCTAATAAAATCCTATGAAAGCACGTGAAAATTCTTGCTCATCTTTGATCTCTTGATATTTTTCGAAAAAAGTTCGTGCACAAATTTGGAAAGAAGCATTTTGTAGCTCTCTTCAAACACTTTAAAAAAACACTCATCAAATTTTTTTGTTTTGAATTTTAACGGAGCTAGGAGCATTCTAATCAATGTTTTTTGAAGGTTTTGAAGAGAGCTACAAAATGCTTCTTTCCAAATTTGTGTACGGATTATTTTCGCAAAGTGGCGAGAGATCAAACATGAGCAAGAATTTTCATGTGCTTTTTAAATGGAGGAGTGGGCTGCCTTATAATTTTGAGCACTACTGTATGCATTCTTTTGTTAAATATACCATTAAAGATAATTCATCGGGTCAGTGGACAAAAAACACACCTCCAATAAGAAAACACACATCCACTTTTTAAATGTAATTTTCAATGGAAAAAATGGATGTGTTTTTTCTCATTGTTTCGTGTGTTTTTTTCCACTGACCCGACGAATTATTTGTTAGTTTAAGGGAATAGAATTTTTGAACAATTTCACTTTTAGATAAAGATGAAAGGTTCTTCATCTAATACGACAACGAAAGCTTGGATGGTATTATGTAATAAGTATTTCGATTTCCGTAAATTTTTATACTAATTGCGATAGTAGTTATGAGAAAAATTGCATTTTTATAATGCTATCTACGATGCAGATTTTTCAAAACACGAATCACAGTAAGGAAATTATCTCAATAGTCTGGTCACAAATAGAAGCTTTATTATCAATCTAGAACAAGGTATCAATACTAGATCAAAGAAATTAGGAGTTGTGACGAAGTAAAACATTCAAGTTTTATAGCCACAATTATTAGCTGTAAAACGTATTATTATTGTTCTGGTAATAAGTGAAAAACGCAATATAAAGCTAATGTCAAAATTCAAATTTAACAAATTAAACGTGTATACAAAATAATTTTTAATTCAAAAAACTGTTATTTTAACAAATTAAACTGCTCGACTTTATCACCACGACTGCCGTATATGACTTTAGATTTGAAAATTTAATCTATTCGTGGTCCTGTATTATATGCTCTCGCAAAAAGTGGCACGTGGAAGTCTTGACCTGTAAGGTCGTGCTTCAGAATTCAAAATAAGCAAATTCATTATAACGGGATAATACCAGTAAATAAGTAAAGATATGAACGTTTATTCTTTATAACAGATTATGTTATCACTTGAAAATACTGCGCTGGTTACATATAACGACTGAATAAAATTTTTGCATGTCATATTTAAAGATCTGATACACTAACTTAATTTTTGAAAATGTTACAACTATGAATGGTTATTCATATGAAAATTTTTCAATTTAGACGAAATAAAGGAAAAGAAGAGTACAAAAAGGCATGCAAATTAAAAGTATATTTAGCCAGTACACATAAGTGACTAAAATTGCAAAAAAAAAAGAATATAAAGATATTTTATATGTATGTACGTATACGTAATCGGCTGCATATGCATTAGATTAGTAAAAGATTTTCAATATTTATATGTAAGGTACGAGAACCTAATTAATACATACCATCACTAAGATTTCAAATCGCCATAACTTTTTACACCAAGCGAATTTTTCAACGTACGGGGCCTCGTTTGAAAGCTGCCCATTCACCCTTTCAAATGATGCCTTGCAGGATTAATTTGGTTAAGTTTAACCAGAGTTATAACACTTTGAAGCGAACAACTTATTTTTGGCGTAAAAAAAGTGAGTGTACCTAATACCGCCATTTTAAGAAAAAAGTATTTTGGCGGATGAAAATATTGTTTGGTACTGAAAAGTAACTTTCGGTATCAACATTTATCATGAAGATGTGCTATTTTCATATGATAAATTATGTAGTAATGTCTTAATTATTGTACGTTGATAATAATTGATCGAAATGGTTTTTTTTTTTTTGAGTTCTTTTACATTTTCGTTTCTCTATTTGAACAAAGAAAGGCAAAACTCTATTAAGAAAAATGTAATTGAAATTTGTACCCATCGTTTATATATAGGATTTTTGAAAGTGGCGGCATTAGGTTCAATCGAATGAAAATAGTAACTGGCGCAGCATTTGGCTTATTTATGCACTAAAAAAATTTCTATAATGAGTGCTTTTGAAAGCTTAAAAGAAGACGAATCGAATGGCGTGTCGCAATTTTATGCTTAGGCATATTAGCCTAGTTAAAATGACATATATCCGTGGATTGGAAATTTAGAGATTTGGAGAATGTGCGCATCCAGAGCATAAAACAGCTCGCGTAAAGCCGATTTCGGATTCGGAGATGATTTAAATCATTGGAACTTTCATTATTTAACAGTATAAACATTTGTAAATAAATCTTTATAAACAAGAACGTTTGAATACCAGCAAGTGGCGGTATTAGGTAAACATGGCGGTATTAGGTACATGTACCTTATTTATTGTAAAGAAATCATTATTTCTAAAGTGGAAATCTGAAAACAATTGCTACAGTATTAGAACGATACTAATTTGATCAAATCAACTCTTACATCTGCATATCGAAGTAGCAACTTGAAAAAAAAAAAAGAAAATAAGTTTGATGACTACGTATGTATTTGTAATTTTAATTGTGACTGAATGTGTTAATTTTTTTGTAATAAATACCAGTACACAAATATCAATGGTATTTTGTATACTTTATTTGAAAAATTTTGATATTGACTCAGTTAATACAAATTATATAAAAATTCTTTTATTCATTCCGAATCAAGTATGTATTCGAATACCATAAAGTTTTTTTTATAATCGATTTAGTTCAGCGCAGTATATTTTCATTTGTCGAAGAATAGTTGTTTCATGATAAAAATTGAAAACTATTGTAAGACAATAGTATATACAAAGAGCGGAATCAGCGTATATATCCTTGCAAGGATGTTTGGCAAGTTAAAAAAAAGTAGGTCGCCGCGGCTTGACGCTTCCCCCTGTATAAAACCCGCACGTATATCGATGATGCACACGTAGACAACATTAAAAATATATACGGCGAAGTTGACGAGTCAGCGTGAGTATGTAGCGAGCGACGTGAAGAGAGCGAGAGAAAGATTTCGCAAGCCCCGCGCGCGCTTGGGCCCGAGGTATTTTCCCCCTGACGATCGCGAGCGTCGCGATATATAAGTCGTGCGTCGCACGCAGCTCTCGCGAACGCGGATTCTTGCCTAGACAACCTTCGGGAATTCAATGGGGCTAGCTTTCCCGCGAATCAATTATACGACTTAAAGGCCACATTTGAAAACGAGCCTGTTTACCCGCTCAAATACTTCGCTCGCTGTAATTCAATACAAGGCTGAATTTTTATGCAATAAACGACTATGTATACAGCTCTCGAAGTAAACGCATCTAATTTGTCATAGGGAAACTACACTTTTTTTAAAAGGAAAATAAATCTTTTTCTCACTTAGTAAATGTCATTGCAGCTTATTGATGCTCACTTGGTTGCCGAATGTACCATTGCTTTTGGATTTAGGTGTTCGGTGTAAAATGATCAAACGTTAAATTTGAGTGATGATACTGATAATTCAATTGCGGGTCAAATTTTCCCTGGTTTTTCAAAACATGATTTAAAATTCAATTTAATTACAAATCGGTAAGAAGAAAGAATATTGTCGTATGCAAACAGTAAAAACAAATATAATTCATTAATAATCGTACGTACATTATTCTTTTAATATTACGAGCGTTGTCTGAGCGCGCTTCGCGCGCACTTTTTTCTGCTTTTTTTGTATATCGTCGGGTCAGTGGAAAAAGATCCCATATCCAACGAGTAGTTTGCGAAAATTCCACATCCAGTTTACCGAGACAAAAAATCACACATCCAATTGTTCGAGTTTGAAATCACACATCCAAAAACTTTTTTATCTTAGTGAGTTT
>JAWWMK010000008.1:16690908-16733700 GCA_035047105.1 Galeopsomyia nigrocyanea | reverse complement strand
CTAAAAAAAATCTTAGATGTAAAAAACAATTTTTATTTTGAAATGAATCTTTTGTGTAGATTTAGACGCAGTCATATTTTATGACAAATTAAAATCAATTTTATTTTGGTCCATTGAATACAATTTTTAATGCAACCATGTAAATTTTACTTATAGTATAATTAGTCATTTTATTTAAATAATTTTATTTTTAATTGACAGACAGTGAATGAAAATTCTTTAAAAGTGCTAAGTTCAGCATTAGAAAATTTGCAGCAACGAAGACCTATAAGACCAACAACTTTGGCTTTCTATCTTCGCTCAAAAGATGAAAAAGAATTAAAAGCTGGAAAATTTACTTTGGTGAATATACAGTTGAAAGAACAAGACATTCGCAAAACAATTCTGTCCATCTTAAAAACATGTAATCTTCCCACAACATTTGTTGATAAAATTGAAGAAGAAAAACCTTTAAATGCAAATAATGCTGGAGCTAAATCAAAATTTTGGAGCCGTCAATATTCAGGAGAAAAAATAGATTTTTCAGAATTAGAGGACGATCCCATTTATGCATCTATTTTGATGAAAAGAAAGATAAATGCTGTACCAGACACGCTCAAGTTAGTAAAAAAAAATTTATATCCAATAAGTGTATGATTTTATGCATGATTTTATGCATGATTTTTATAATGTTAATGTTGAAACTACTGTTGCAATATTACCCCTAATTTTTTTTCTGTATTATTTATTTCAGAGCTTATTTAGATAAACATGTCAATGATGCTCATATTAAATTCGAGGCATGCAGGCCTATTAGATCAGAAGTTCAAAAGTTGGAATCTATATTATGCAAAGATTTAGGTTTAAAACATATTGTCTGGGATTGTGGTTGGAATATTACACATTATCGAGGCTGTTTGTTAGCTTTCAAAGCTTTAGCCCAACATCATCCCGAACCAATGGAAGTTTTAAGCAATCGAACGCTTGTTTTTGCTAATGACACTGGAATTAGTGTTGAAGGAAATGTGATGCTTAATTCTGGAGAAGTTCGTCATAACTGGCTTGATGTAAAAAGATTTATAATGTTATTAATATCTTAACTGCTATCCCTATTCATCAAAAGAAATTTTAGTCAAAATAGTAGAGTTGAAGAATTAGTATTACTAATAAGATATTATATTGAGTACTGTGAAATGTACAAAAAAAAATAATTGATAAACATCATAAATTATTTTTGTAACTTAAAATATGCATATACTTTATCAAAGCATTTTTCATCATTTTAGTTAATAAAAAACGTCCAAAAATATGACGCAGTACTGTTACGATTGCCAGCCTTTGAAAAAGCAGTATCAAGAATATTACTTGATATAAAAGTAGGACGAAGGTGCGTAGTTCAAATAAAATATTGAGTAGCAATTAGGTTTAGGATATTTTGTATTTGCAGGAAATTCATGCCAAAAGTTATGGTTGGACAATACGAATCACAATTAAGACAATTAACAACGACTTTATCAGATTACCGTGGTAGGAGAAATTATCCAAGTTCCTGGCCAGAAAGTTTATCTGCTTATGAAATTGTGATTGAAGCGTGAGTATTATTTATTTGAAAACATGAAAATTGCGGCCTCGTAAAAAAATATTTTAATACAATTCTAGAGAAGCTGGGCCCTTAATGTTATCTCCAACTGGTCAATTCATTGTGCCATCCTCATGCCCTAGTTTTTTACTAGTCAGCTTTATTACAGAAAATCTTGAAGAAGCTACAAAAAGATTGAACCATTATAATAAGTAAGTTGTAACGTTTTAAAACTGAAGCGTTCTAAGGAATGAGAATTGCAATTTAATGTATTTTAAATGGAAGAAACGCTCTTATTCCATAAACCGCTTCAATTAATTTTCATACTAATGTTTCAACTTTGTTAATATTTTTTCAGTATAAAGCATATTGAACGAGAATTGCATAGCGAAGTTATTAGAGAATTAGGTTTAAGTGCATTAAATAAAGATGATAGTATAACTCCAGATTTGATGATACAGTGCTGTGAACGATTGTTGATGCATAAAAATGTTTTAGCGCCAATTCTTAATGATGTGATGCTCTGGGTAACTCATTATTATTCTGTCATGAGTGATGGGGTTTTATGTGTTCCATGGGATTGGAAACTTTAAATTTTTTTTTGCAACGATATTTTTGCACCGTGGCAATAACTGAATGCAACTATTTTAACCATACTTTTCTAATTGATATATTAGTTTTATCTATATTCAAATTGTAAATATCTACCGAATTTGCGCCAATCTATTATATATTTGTATGTACATGATGAGTTTTTGAGAATTTATTCATAAATTATGACAATGATGAGTTTTTATTATTTTTACATTTTAGTATAATGTAAATAGCATATATCTGTCGAAGTATAATCAACTTATTAAGTTAATTTAAACTATTGTAAATTAAATTTGTCAAATAAAATTTTTATATAATAGTGTAAAAGTCATTAATACATAGCTATAGTAATAAAATATTTTTTCATTGTTTATAAAAGACCTCTTGGGGGAAGAAATTATTTTGTTAGCTGATTATTGTTCTTCATGTAATTTAACATAAAGAAATTAAATAAACACTGATGAGATTAATACAAAAAAATGTAAAAAGATTTGATATATGTGATTAATCACATGTATGTACATAGATTAAATAATAGTTCAAGTTTATCGTGTTCATATATTATTATTTTATAGCCAGGTTTTGACAGTGATTTAATAAATCTTTTTGCAAGAATTTAAGTTATGTAATGTAGGGGCGAATTGATATTTCGATTTGAAATGCATGATATTATCAACATGAGTCAACTGTAAAAATATTAATAAAATATGTTTTGAAATTATATATTGGTAAAACTTTTTTTGAGAATTTCTTTATAAAATTAATATTACTTTGCACCGTATTTTTTACGAAATATAAACATGAATTTGAATTACCGCGTTCGTGAAGGTCGTCAAATGCGCCTGCGCTCTTCAAATTGACCGTTAATTTTAATTTCAAACGCAAATCAAAAAATGGCGATTGTGTGAATTTCATCAACATATACTAAGACTTTTGTTCTATTTTGTTAAGCTCGTTAAGAGAAATTTATTTTAAGACAATCCTGACAATATTCAACTAAAATTAGCTGTAATGTAAACACTGCGAGTAAGACGAAAAGACGATAACGAACGACTAATTCGGAAAATAGTAGGTATCATTGTACACAACAAAAAGATAGATTACATTTCCATTTGTTATTTTTATTTCGAATTCCAATAGGACCAAATTGATTACGAACGACTATTTTGACAAATGGATTTTGACGATTCGTTTTACCAACAATGGAAGGCACAGAAAATAAACAATCGCCGGCTATTTGCAGAAAAATCAGAAGATGACGTACATAAAAGTAACAAAATATTTTCTTCAACAACAGTGGATGATCAAACTGCAAATGAAACTTTCAGCTTACGATTGTCAGAATCATATGTCGATGAAACTCAAGAAAGTCCAGAAAATAATCAGCAGAAGAAACCTGAGGAAATTATTCTCATAAGTGATTCCAGTGCTGAGGAAAGTAGTTTCAATGATGAAAAGTCAGACAAAAGAAGAAATTATGCAAATACTGTTGCAAAAGCGAGACAGAATAGAGTCTGTATAATTGAATCATCTGATGATGAATTGCCCAATTCTCAGGCACAAGAAACTTTACAAAGGAGTGTTAGAAAAGTTTCTGCTTCAAAAAAATCAATTGAGCAATTTAACAGAAAAAACGTAATCATTGAAGAAAGTGATTCTGAATTAGAACAAGATAAAGTACCAGAAATCATAAAAGAAACTATTGCTGAGAGTGCAACTTTATCTGACAGGAAAAAAAAAGAGATATTGCAATGGCTTTCAACTAATATCGATGGATCTAGGTGTAACTCGTCTTGCAGTACGGAAAGTGCAATAGCAGATAGTAGAAAAAGTGGTATAAGTTCAGGGAACAGTAGCTTAGAACGTCTAGAGCAGAATTATGAAACACCTAATAACCGTGGGAAATTATCTAAACTAGCAATAGAAAAACAGAAAAGAAATTCTGATGAAACTGAAAATCAAACTAAGATTGATCAATATTTCTCTAATACAAAAAAAGGACAGTTGCAAATCATACGAGACATTACACCAAAAAGTAAAAACCCCAATACAACTCCTGTGAGAAACATCAAATTGAGTTCAAAACATTTGATTTTATCTGAAACAGAGTCTTTTGATGAAAAAACACCAAAAAGTAAAAAATCTAATTCCACTCCAGTAAATAGTGTACATAGAAAAAAAATTATTCTACCTAACAATAGGTCTGTTGTAAAAACTCCAATAGTTAATAAAAGTTCAGATAAAAAAATCAATAAGACAAAAAATGAAGAAAATAAAAATCCAATCATTTCTGAGTCTTCTGAGTCTTCCAAAAATGATCATTGTGATGCATTATCAGAGAACAGTGTGAAACTAAATCCAAGAAATGTTATTATACCTGAATCTGAATCTTTTGGATCTGATAATGAAGTAAATGTAATTGAAAATCCTAAAACTATGAAATGTGGAAATACAGACATAAAAAGTTTATCTAAAGAAGATGCTCTGACATCTGACAACAATCTACTTAAAGCAAGTGATGAGGATATTTTTCAAAGTACATCTGATTCAAATTTAAAAAGTAAAGAGTTACAAAACAGTGATCAAAATAATACCATTAATGATTGTGCAGATATTTTAGAAAATCTATATGGTACAACTTGGAGAAACAAAGTTAATACACTTGTAGCTATGACTGAACCAAGAAAAAAAACTACAAAAACTGTTTTTAAAACAGTGAAAACTGACAAAAAAAAGAATTATAATAGACCTACACTCAACAATTTTTCTGATATAGGATTTTCAGATAAAGAAAATGATCGTATTATTAATAAAAAAAATGTGCAAACGGAAAAAGTCAAGGACAATCTAAGGTCTAGAGACGATTTTATTAATGATAATGAATCTTCAGAAAGCAGTCCAGATTGCTCTTTTTATACAGCTCTAACAAATCCTGTCCCATCGCAACAGACTATTCCAAGGACATTACCAATCACAAGAATCAAACACAATGATCACCAAACAAAATTGAAAGAACTTTGTGATCCAGAGTCTGACTTAGATGATGCAAATTGGAAACAAAAAGATTTTCGTCAGAGGAAACTGAGTTTTGATGATTCATTACATAGTTCTAGTACAAGTGAATTTGATCCAGAAGATATAGTACCAATAAAAACTACAAAAGTGAAAAAACCAGCTCTTTTTTCAACTGCCAAACAAAAGTCATCTCATTCCACTGAAAAGCAACCTGTTAGAAAAAGTTTTCTAGCTTCATTGTCCAAAGATGTACCTCTAGAAAATGCAGATTTCAAGGCAATGGTTTATAGAGTTAAGTACACTTCTTTGAAAGAAGAGTTATGCAAAGTATTGTACAAATTGTTTAACGAAAAAGTCTTTGATAATAAGTTACCTGAAGACATGTCAATAGAATGGAGTGTTAGATTACGAGGAACTGCTGGTAAATGCTATAACAAGCAATCTCTCAAAGCACTTGGAAAAACTGTTAGATCTTCAAGGATCATTTTGGCAACTAAAGTTTTGGATTCTCCAGATAGATTGAGAGACACATTGATCCATGAAATGTGTCACGTAGCGACATGGTTATTAAATAGTGTTTCCGATGGTCATGGGAGTTTTTGGAAAGCTTGGGCAAGTAAAGCTATGAAAGCTTTTCCAGAATTACCAGTTATTTCTAGATGTCACAATTATGAAATTCAAACCAAGTATACCTATAAATGCATTAGTTGTGGCTACAGTATTGGAAGGCATTCCAAATCATTAGATTTAAATAGTAAACGTTGTGGTTATTGCCATGGAAAATTTGAACTCTTAATTAATAAAGTAACAAAGGCTGGTAAAGTACAGAAAAAGAGTGTTGCCCAAACAAAAGAGCCATCAGGATTTGCTCTTTATGTTAAAGAAAATTATCAACTGGTAAAGCAAAGTCGAACTTCTATGAAACATGCTGAAGTTATGAAAGTTTTAGGACAACAATTTTCTGCAGTTAAAATAACACCCAAACCAGCAGATCGAATTAGGAATAATGATGACGAATCACCTTAATCTGAAAGGAAACAATACATTTGGGTGGTTATACTTAGCATACTTAATTAATAGTGAGACTGATTCACCAGGTGTTCTAGTGAACTTTTAAAATTTTTGTAAATACATATCGAGATTGTGATTTTGTAATTTACTGTAAAAAATATGCTATAATAGTATGTTACTACAATTTTTACAAATTTATAATGTAAAATATCAGCAGAACTTATGTACTATATAAAAATAAATTTCAAAAGATGTTTTAAATAAATAACTGATTTTTATAAATAAATCATATTTGACTTTTTAATTAATTTCAAGGCATACTGTATTGTACGTCATACGACATAGTTTATTTACAATCATATCGTAAACGTAAACAAGCTCTTACCGAGCCTTCAACCCAACCTTACCTGCGACATGCATGCATATGAATCATCTGTATGCGATCCACCCAATGTAAATTGTGGAGTCGTGAAAAACGCAATGGCCGCAAACAGCCGCAAACGAGTTATTGATAAAATAAGTTTTTTGCGATACATTCTCTTATAATGTTTAAGCATCTGCAATAGTAAATTGCTGTTACATTAAACAGTCATGTGAACAATTTATTTGGCGTAATATTTGAAAAAACTATATAATCACGAACGTAATACTTTGTGCTTTTGAAAAAAGATTTAGAGAATATTCACTAAATTGCGTGATTAATGTATACACAAACCATAAAAATGCCAGTGCAGAAGGATGCCAATATTGTTAAGATAGCAGTTGAATTAAAAGATCAAGTACCACAGCTAATAGAATTTAACCAAAAACAACCTCTGACAGTAATTATTCAGGTTAGTTAACTTTTCCCGACTATGTCATTATTTCAAGCATTTGTTAACATCAGAAATTAATATTTAATATAATGTAATTAAATATAATTTAAAGAACGAGGATGAAACGGTTCAAGTAGTAAAGAAGTAGAACTAAACAATTAAATTATAATTTATGCTTAATCTTCAGGAACTGTGCAATGGTTGGGGCCTTTCAGATCCAGAATCCTATTCGCTACAATTTTCTGATAACAACAATCAAAACTACATCACAGAAAAGAACAGAAATGAAGTAAAAAATGGAAGCATCCTACGTTTAGAACATTCACCTTCAAAAACTGCCATGGACATCCTGGCCTTATTGAACAATGGTACTTCAGAAGACAAAATTATTGGAGCTCTTGAAAAACTTAGTAGACTTAGCAGAGATGTTACTTTTGCTAATGAATTCATAAATAAACAAGGATTGTCCATTATGATTTCACAGGTAATTCAAATTTGATTATATTACAAAATTGATTACTGATTTTCTTATTTCAGTATATTACTGATATTGCAGGTTGAAGCAGAAAAATACAAGTCTAGTGCTTTGGCTTACTGTCTACAGTCCTTTGTGGAATTGATGGATCATGGAATTGTTTCATGGGACATCATTGAAGCACCATTTACAAATAGAGTTGCTAGCTATGTGAATAATCAAGCAACAGCTATTGATGCCAACGTGGTGAAGGCGTCTTTGAATATTCTAGAAAGCATTGTGCTGAACGCTAGTGGAAAATGTAGTCAAGTTGAAAAAGAAGTAACATTTCCAAATCTTATGAAGCATTTGCAACACATGAACCCACAAATCCAGCAAAATGCCATAGCTTTAATAAATGCTCTCTTTTTGAAAGCAGATATGACGAAACGTCGGCATATTGCATCTACTTTACAATCAAAGCACAATAGAAATGTTTTCCTTACCAACATCATTCAATCTACTGGACAAGTAAGTTACTAATTATAATATTATATGGACCCTTCTCACAAAACTCTTGTTAAAAATAATATAGGTAGGAACAGAAATGGCTCACCAGCTATATGTCCTTCAAACGCTCATGTTAAGTTTACTTGAGCAAAGAATGATGACCAAAATGGATAATCAAGACCAAGATGCTCATGACAAAATCAAAGAACTTCGCAGAATTGCTTTTGATTCAGAAGGAACAAATAGTGATGTGACTGCTAGAAAACAAGGATTATTTGCTAAAGATTATAAAAAATTAGGCTTCAAATGTGATATAAATCCAGCTCTAGATTTCACAGAGACACCTCCAGGCATGCTAGCTCTTGATTGCATGGTATATTTTGCTCGAAATCATACAGAGAACTACACAAAAGTCGTCTTGGAAAACTCTTGCAGAGCTGATGAGCATGAATGTCCTTTTGGAAGGACAAGTGTTGAGTTAGTCAAGCTACTATGTGAGGTACGTAAATAATGAGCTTGTATTTCATTTGTTTGCTTTGTAAAACTAAAAAATACTTGATTATCAAATTATTTCAATAGGTTTTAAGGATTGGCGAGGCGCCCAGTGAACAAGGCCAATCGTATCATCCAATGTTTTTTACCCATGACCATCCTTTTGACGAATTTTACTGTGCTTGCATTGTTTTATTGAACAAAACGTGGAAAGAAATGAGAGCTACAATAGAAGATTTTGTTAAAGTTTTTTCTGTAGTGCGAGAGCAAATAACAAGAGCCCTCGATTCTCGGCCAACAGGCTTAGACAAGTTCAAAAATAAGTTGCAACAATTGACCTACTCTCACATTACAAATTTATGGCAGCAAGAAAGAACAAATCGAGAAGAATGGGAAAGCCATGCTCGGCCTATTGTCGAATTAAAAGAACAAATAACTCCCGACATAATGGCTCTTATTCAACAGCAGAGACTAGGATTCTTGGTGGAAGGAACGAGATTTACCAAATATAGCGCAAGAGGAGTTAGTTCTTTTAAAAAATACATGGTACCTTAACGAATAAAAAAATTTAATATCATGTTTCATTTGACAGAGAATCAAGGACAAGTTTTGGTATGTTCGTTTATCGCCAAATCATAAGGTCTTCCACTACGGAGATTGCGATGAAAAATCAGTACCGAGTATAGATGAACTACCGACGAAACTCGCGATTGTAGAAATTCGAAGCTTAGTCATTGGCAGAGATTGCCCCCATATGAAGGATTTGCAGCGACGCAAAACTACTCATCAATTGGCATTTTCTCTGATTTTGGATTCCGTGGACGTGACAAGCTTGGATTTTGTAGCTCCTGACGAACAAGTCTTTGACTACTGGACTGATGGAATCAATGCTTTGCTTGGTAAGAGATGGACTTTAAAATTGAATCGATTCTGTATAAATTGCATGAAATAACTATGTTCGTTCTGTTCTGTTAAAAGGCAATCGAATGACCAGTAAAGAAACTGAGAAGGACTTGGATACTCTTTTATCAATGGATATAAAGCTCAGGTTGCTGGATGCGGAAGGAATCGACATTCCTCAGGACCCGCCACCAATTCCTGATCCTCCTCCGAACTATGATTTTTGTTACGACGTTTAAAATCATAAATCATTTCAAGTCAGTTATCGATTTCATTCCAAAACTATATAGGAATCGGTATGACTATTAGAATAATTTCTATAACGTAATATACATAATGACTGATAATTTGCGAATAATTTTGTCTCAAACGTAGTCAAAACTTGACCAAAGAAGATACTTGAAAAGATTTTAAACTTGAATGTTTTTATACAAATTAAATTCAGATTTATACGACGTTATTTTGCCGCTCTTCTAATGATTTTTTTATGACAAATTTCTTTTCTATAAAAGTTTATTATATAAGTAGTACGGTTAAAGTAAAATGCAGCTCATGATATAACGGAAAAGATATTAGACAGGTATCTCAATATAAATCATTTAATATCATCAGTATTTTGTAAGTAAAATAACGTGAAATAAAAAACATTTTTAACGTAATAAAAGTTGCTTTTTATTACACATTTCAACGTAGCTCAATTCACGTGTTGATAAGCGAAGCTTTCAGTGTTTAGAGCTTTATAAAGTTACAAAATACATAAAAGTATTTAGACATTGATAATCACTCGACACTAGATGGGGTGTTTTTTTCACGTGTTAATGATCAATACATTTTAATTAGGTACACTTGAAGCTAATCGATATAATACATTTGTCATTTTTTGGAAAATAGGATCGCATTCGCTGACTGAAGTGTTTGGAGACTTTGAAAGCTAATTTGTACAAAAATTCTCCGTGCAACGGTAAACTCTTCAATAATTTATAAATATCTATACCATTTTTGCTAGATTTCAAAAAAAAATTCTAAGACATTATCACGAGACACATTACATATAAAAAAAAGAAAACAATGATGAAATTCTAAACTTTATGCACAGCAGTGAGATTGAAACTTTGAGCAGAGTCAGTTGTACGTAGCATTTTGCGTGATACACAGCAAACAATATAGAATTACATGGTTTCATCCTGGAAAATGTGATAATGCTGAGGATCATTTGCATAGGGATCGGAAGGACACAGAAAGAATTCGATGAAGTTGAGCACTGGACCACGGCTGAATGGATTCCAATATTTGCCCTTTTTGTCTCGCAAGTACGAGTATCTCTTGTAGTTGAACATCTCGTTGGTGGTGAGGTTCATGCAAGCGTGTAGAATCTGCAAATGGATTGTCGAAGCGTTGAAGAATACTTGTGGAAATGCAACTGTCAGAATAATTACCGAGGTGCAGGTTAGTATCCAGCCCAAGGCGCAAAATACCAAAGCCTCGAGCAAGCCGAGAACGTAGAGCAGTTGTATGCCCTCGATGGCTATGCAGTAGCAAGCGAAGTAGAGCGTGAACGAGCAGTTGATGGCGACGCACATGACGAACAAGAAGAACCACATTCTGAAGAGGAGAGGAAGAAGTTTGAATGATGGAAACTGGCGATAGAGTGAGATATGGTACCTGTTGCGGAGGCCCACGCAGTTGTAGATGAAGGGGCAGTGGTGGTCGAAGTAGGAGACGCAGCGGTTGCAGATCCGGCAGTGCTTGGCCCTGAGGGGCCTGAAGCACTTGCAGCTGTGGCAGAGCCGCGAGAGCACGACGTTGCGCTTCTTCCACTTGTCGAAGTAGGGAATCTGCTTGATGGCCCGGTAGTAGGCGTCGCTGTTCTGCGCTATGTAGCCGGGGTCCTTGCGGTTGGCCACCAGCCACGAGATCCACATGAGGGCGTTCCAGTAGATGAAGCAGTAGTGGCTGCCGCGCAGCAGGTTCCAGGTGATCGGCAGGCACTTGAGCAGGTACATCGGGTAGCCCCAGAGCAGCACCGAGGCGACGAACAGCAGCAGCGGGCCCTTGCTGTTGCCCGCACCGCCGAACAGCAGCGCCCAGAGCTCGTTGAGCGGCGGCAGCCAGCGCTTGCGCCGCCGCCGCTCCGTCTGCAGCAGCCGCACGATCTCCCCGTGGCGGTGGCTGCTGGCCAGCTGCAGCGGGCTCTTGCCGTTCTTGTCGCGCGGCTCCAGCTCGATCTTGCTCTTCTCGCAGAGGATCTTGGCGCAGCCGAGGTGGCCCGAGAGGCAGGCCAGGTGCAGCGGCGTCGAGCCGAAGTAGTCGGGCTTCTGCAGGTCGGCCCCGCTGTACATGAGCAGCCGGATGAGCTCGGCGTGGCCCTTGTAGGCGGCCCAGTGGAGGGCGGTGTCGCCGTTGATGTCGGTCAGCGCGACCTGCGCGCCCGAGCCCAGCAGGAAGGCCGCGGTGGCGAGGCGGCCGAACATGCAGGCGGTCATGAGGGGCGTCAGGCCCTTGAAGTCCGCCGCGTTCACGGCCACGCCGCTCTTCAGCAGCAGCTGGGCGATGGCGCTGTGGCCCTTGCGGCAGGCCCAGTGGATGGGCCGCGGACCCTGGGTGCCCAGGCACGACAGGTCCACCGGCCCGCTGCGCTCGATCAGGTAGCGCATCACCTCAATGTTGCCGTCCAGCGCGGCCCAGTGGGCCGGCGTGTAGCCCCACTCGTCGCGCACGCTCAGGATGGCCCCGCCGCCCGCGCCGTTCTTCTCGACCAGCTCGTCGATGGCCTCGATGTCTCTGCAGCCGCGCCATTCTCATTGCTAACCGCGCCCTCATGGCTTCATTTTCAACAACAAGCAATCAACGCTTACCCGGCCCTCAGCAGCTCGAAGATGCGCTTGGTCTCGTCGCTGGGCCCCTGGCCGGGCGTCGCCTCGTCCGCGTAGACGTTGTCGTCGGGGCCCCCATTGCGAGCGCCCCGGTTTTGCGTGCAGCTCTTCGAGCTGGCCTGCTGGCTCTGGTGCGTGGCCACCGACAGCGGGCTGTTGGGTAGCAGGTGGCCGACCATGTCTGGGTCCGGGCTCAGCTCCCATACCGATTTCGCCGAACCCGGCCCTGTCACTGGGCTTACTGGGTAGACCTGCATTTACATCAAACCATTGTACTTGCCTACCTCTCATCAGCAGCTAAATTATTCCTCATCGATTCATTAATAATACATGCAGCAAACCTATCCCCCAAATCCCCGTCATTCTGCAGTTCTCCTCCATATGTGTAAATTTTAAGTACCCACTTTTCCTTCATTTTTTCAATCACTTTCTTTTCATTGATTGCAAACAATCATTAATTTATCGCATTACGTTTGAAAAAGCATTAAATTTCTACGCTCGTCGAAGAAATATTCAATTTGAAAAAATGTACGAAAGCTAATGAACTAATATACTAATCGACTCACAGTGTCTATGACAATTAGTGATAAAATTCGAGTATATCAAAAGAGCCCTACCGTATCTCATATACGTTGTTTAGAAAACAATTGTCTCTTAACATGACATTTGATGGGATGATGGACGAAAAATAACGTTAAATAAGTGTATAGCGTTCCATCGTTTATAATAATCACATATTTAGATATCAGTGGCTCCATTGAGTTTAACGTTTAAATAGTATACAATTTGTATAGAGGAAGATTAGCAAAGCTTCTATTTTATTTACAGCTAAAGAAGATTGGGTGAATCTAAAAAAAATTCATTCTACAAAAATGTATCTTTCCTGGGTAAAATGGGTCCTCACGGATTCCGATCGGACCATCCAGTATTCCAGTAAATCTGATGCCTAAAAATAAGAGTTTTAGTGTGGCGTGGATGACAGGACTCATTGGAAAAGCATATACATAAATGCAATCAAATTAATATGAAAGTTTGATTTGTTTGTTTTCCCTTCTGTACTGAACGATTACATTACGTATTACAATTTTTCCGCGTTTTTTGATAAACATATATAATATTACGTATAACTCGAATATTCGACGTGATTCGAAATCAAATGGACAATAATAATATTATCGCTGACAAACTACTCAACGAGAATAATATCCACTGCACGAATTGAAATCCTATAACGTTCTACATAAAACCATATGAAACGAGGTAACATAAAAAAAAAATAGGCAAATATAGCCTCGATTATATAGATAATTACCTTGCAGAATGCTGGGGGCTCCGTGATTGCACGATTTCAGTTCACCTCCGTGAGTAACCAAAACAATTGGTTAAATCGAGCGATTCGCTTCACTCAAAGGATCACATCAAGGATCACGACAGTGTTCTGCTTATCCATTAATACTCGAGAACGCGTATCACTATGGTTTATTATTGAAAATTCGATTGAGAAAAAATATATTAAAAGCGACGACGATTGGATTGTTGTTGTGTACACACAGAGTATTCGTGTGGCGCATATGAAAATGAGAACACGCACGAGCAAAGCTCTACTTTCATCCTCATTATTACACTTACTGCTATACTTCGCCGAGGGTAGTCGAATGAAATGCGCCTGTGTCACACGCGCGAGGGTGAGTTGCGCGTTCGAATCGATAAACCAGTGCGCAGGTCAGTCTCATATTCAATCGTCGCATTGACATCATAAAGGCACAAATATTATTATGCTTGTGCGATTCTACGATATGAAATGACTTTTTTTCCATGCTTTGATAACTATTCGAAAATGTTCACTTTAGATTGTTACAATAATACGTTTTGTTACTGCATGTCGGATAAAAAAAGCTTGCGGTTTGCTTCAATTATACCTGTATCAGATACTTTTCATGAAAAAAAATATACTTATGCTGCACTTGTAATGATTATAATATTAAAAGAAGCGATTTCGTTTTCGAGTGCATTGAATATATATGCATTACATTTTCAAAATTTCTGCTTAAAATCCATTACTCGCTAATTGGTCTTCTCAACGCTAGATGTCTCTAGTGAGGCCATTTGACAGGCCGTTCTATTTATATTTTTAATGTTATCAAGTTCGTAAATGTAGCCAGTTGAGTAGAATGATACGGCTGATATAATATTTATCGCTTACATTGTTTTTCGACAAATAAATAAATGGCCTTACGAGCATTGTACCATAGATTTTTCGTTCAAGTGTGAACCTTTTATGTTAAAGGTAGATTTACAAAATTATAAATTATTTTCTTTCGGTTTTTTCGAATAACCTCATCGTAACCGGCATTAACAAAAAACTTTTTTTTCAGGTAGAAATATAAAGTACACGATATTGCAAAGCAATTTTTCACTCAATGAGTCAAGCTGTCTTGAATTCCCAACGAAAGTTAATATCACTTCGTATTCAAAAGTCTCTTGCTTTCAATCAGCTGTACTACTGCTGCAGCAGTGTATTCAGATCACCAAATATAAACAATCAACCAAAAATGGTCAAGTACCTAAATCAATCTGAAGCAATTAACGTTGACAAAGAGTTATTTGAAAAGTATAAGTTTAGTGTTGATCAGTTGATGGAATTAGCTGGTCAGAGTTGTGCCATTGCAATTGCAAAGTGTTATCCGTTGTCCTCTAACAGCATCAATACTGTCTTGGTGTGTTGTGGGCCAGGAAATAATGGTGGAGATGGTCTTGTTTGTGCTAGACACTTGAAAATCTTTGGTTATTCACCAGAGCTTTACTACCCAAAAAGAACAAATAATACTTTGTATCAAAACCTACTTCACCAATGCAAGGAAAATGATATTCCAGTTTTAGAAACTACAGCAGACGTCAAAGACACAAAATCTTATAAACTCATTGTAGATGCTTTATTTGGATTCAGTTTCAAACCACCAGTTAGACCTGACTTTATTCCAATTATTGATATATTAAAAAATTCAAGTGCTCCTGTATGTAGTGTTGATATCCCGTCAGGATGGGATGTTGAAACTGGCCCTCCAGCAGAAAATGCCATTAAACCAGATATGTTAATATCATTAACAGCACCTAAACTGTGTGCTCAAAAATTTACTGGAAAACATTACCTTGGAGGTAGGTTTGTACCTAAAAAACTGGAAACGTCATATCAACTTAATTTGCCAGAATATACTGGAACAGAATACGTTGTAACTCTGTGATATTTTATCTTATTTTAATTCTCTTGATCAATGAGATCTGTTAAAAACGTAATTTCTGTAAGTGTGTTTTATTGAATGCACTGAAATGTAAATGTGGAGGAGGTTTGCAGTTATATTATTTTTGCAATATAAATTTTTTTTTATAATTTTGTACTTTAAATACCAAGTTTAAAAGAATATATTTGTAATAAAGTAATGGGACAATAAATACATTTTAAATGAATGAAAATTGATATTTTCACACATTCCCATGAATTTAACGTATTTTATTGATTTATCATACAGAACTGTAAAAAGAATGATACAAAAAGTAATGCAACATCAGCATTGAAATATAGTCGGCTTGATAGTAACTAAAGAACAATGAGCAACAATCCTAGAATTTTATGTCATCTTGTTTCTTCTGTAATGCTAGCTCTATTTAAAAAAAAAATTCTGAACTCATTTACTTTCTATATTTACTTATATTTTAGATATCGTACCACCGCTTAATTTGATACTCGGAAAATATAGCATTATTAATACCTTTTACTAAATCTATCGTTTGAGTTTTTTTCAGCAGTTTTTACTCATGTTTTATCAGCAATCTTGTGTGTTTCGTTTACATTAGTTGCGCTGGAATTTACATTTAAAGAGCTGTTACTTTGTTCAAAACAAATAATATCCTTTGGAGTATCACTTGCGCGATATTCACTCATTACACATGCTCGTTACTGATGCAGCAAATTTTTTTTCCAATGGTTTAGTATAATCGGACAGGAACTCGTTTTTACTAGTGGCTCTTTTTGGAAAAACTATTTTGCAGACAGCTAAAATGATGGAAAAATGTATAAAATTGTTTTACGTGAATAATATTTTATTGTCACTCTTTTTGATGCTATATAATATGATTGTACATTGATTTTTAGATAACTTTACCAATTATGGTTTCCAAATAGAGTTTCTCTCAATACTTTTTTTGTCATTTGTTCACCAAATTCGCATTGAATATATTCCAGTTTCACGACAATTTGATGGTAAAAATAATCATTACGCACAGGTAAATATACACGAGCTTTTTTGCAGTATTTAACAATGCTCATAACAAATATTTGATGACGATCGAGTGAAACATCGTAACTCCAAAGGCGCGCGCTTGCACAAGCTCTTACTGCAGAAAAAAGGCACGAACTGGCGGAAAAGTCGGCCTAACTGTATAATATTTTATTTATTTATGGATGGAACTTTGTCACAATACAATATTCATATTTCCTATTTTTCTATAGTTTTATTTTAAATATTTCCTTCGCAATTCGTTATCTGCACTGCAACACATATATCTTATAAGACGCAATAGTTGCTTAAGCTGATTGAGAAAAAAGGACAGACTAAACTATTTATAATTTTGCATAAAAAAATAAATTACCAATTGTTGATAATATTATCTTTACAAAATTGTATACATTGGTTTATTATTGCGTAATCTACATAATGAGTGTACATTATTACATAAAGTCCAATTTTTCGCTCATAGTTTTATATATCTCAATATTGGTTAGCACGTCCTTTTTTCTCAATATTTACATTACTTTTTACATTAATTTATTTTTCATATCGTCCTTGAGTACGTATTGCATTATATTTCACTTTAAGTAAATTTCATTCTCAAGTTTATAATTTATGCGTATTATCGAATCATTGTTGTTCATGAAACATCATTTTTTGTTGACTGCAATTACTTATATATAGAATATATTTCTCAATATGTATATATATATATATTTTTTTTTTTCTTATTATCGATTTCGTAAATTTATATTTTATAGGCCTAGGGGTATACTATAATTTTTATCTATTTATATTTATTCAATTACGATTTATCATAATACAGTAATTAATCGTAAAACGGCAAATTATTGTCTGCAGAATGAAATTGTATATATACAATTTTTTCATATACACGTTATACCCATGTATTATAGTCACGAAAAGCTCATCGGCTTAACCGTCAATTCATTAGCACGATTTAAAATTTTCAACGATATTTTGATTTTGATAACATTCACTTTTTCCGACTCAAGCAATATGAAGTTATAATTTGCAAAGTTCATTTTTAGATTGAAATAAGACACGTTGTTGCTCTTTTACTTACATAGAAACATGAATATTACAGTCGCAATGTTTATACTCCTTAAAAATGTATCTATAATACTCGATTTTTCGTTCGTTTTGAGTGTTTGCATTTGAAAATGAAACGCTCAGTATCATTCTTAATGAAATGCATGCACACATCTAATAAGCAAGTATTTACTGAGATTTTTAAATGATGATAATTTCATTAATGTTGTATTTTCGAACTTTTCAATTCTCTTATAAGTTTTACTTATTGTCAATAATCACGTTTTGCTGTAAATGCATAAAAAATATCAATAAATGCATACATTGAACAGTGTTTTAGTCGTATTTTTTAAAGTCGACGAAAGTGAATATCATCAAAGCAATGAATGCATGAGCACGGAAAATGCCAAAAATTATTTTATTTCTCTCTCTCTTTTTCTCTGTTTCTTTTTCTCTGAACTTCCCTCTAATTCAAAGTGACACATTTTTGGCAATTAGCCAAGCTCGGTCGTTCACGGAAGGCATCGTATGGCGCTTTATTATAATCGTTGCATAAACAATCGTTTAACAAACTCTTTTTCAGTTCTTCGAACAGTAAATATTGGTTGCTATTTCTTTCATTTATTGAAATATTATAAATGGTATAAAGCAATCTCACTTTTTCTGTACCCACAAAGTATGAATGTCAAGGAATGTGAAAGCATTACAGAATCCAAATACAAGACCTTATAAAGCATTTTCAAGTCTGTGCTAATCAATAAAAGGTCGTAGATCGGATAATAAATTTGTGTCACTGTTACCTTCTAACATTTCGAATAATTGTCAATGTTGAAAATTAGCGAGTAAATGTAGCATGTCTGTGCTGAACTCAAAATAAATTAACTCAGAAAATAAATGAATAGCCTTCTTTATTATTCGCATATTGCAAATTAAAATATGATTTTTAACAACTGTAAAAGCTGTGTACTTAAAATATAAAAGTTATCAATGGCACAAGATTAAAAGTTGAAACGTATGCATAGAAAATATTCCTTCATCGAATCGCCGTTGAAAATAAAGAGACAAAAAAACGAAGGAAAAATATCTAATATTTTTACATGTACTGCATCCCGTTTGTGTGTTCTTCAATGTGATTATTTTAAAAATGCAACAACAAAAACTTATCTTACATCAAATCAGAGAATGCATTGTTGCTTTTCCATCAATAATGTAACTATCTAACTTGGTTATTGATTACTAGCTGACTAAACTTAAAATCAACTAGAAAAATTTCATAATTCTAATCTTTCGATCCGAAACTTCTTTTTTTACTGTTATTTTAATAATAATTAATTTTATTTTGATCCAAATTGATACTTGCATAAAACACATGTATATTGATCCAGCTAAGGGTGAAAAGGAATGTTCTTCTAAAAGTTGAATTCGTAATTAAAAGTTCGATTTTTCGGAGCTTGAATATGCCAATCTCAAAGGATTTCGAAATAGAATTATGAAATTTTTCATTACACATTACGAAAATGCAGACGAGATTTCAAGAGACAAAAATTTGGTATCACAAATTCTTAAGTATTAATCGGTAAATTCAAATAAATGCTATATCATAACGCAGAAAAAATTTGCACGAAGGAAGTACTAAAAGAATTGTTAGAAATTCTCAAAATACAATGATAGTAATGTTGCATCATACGTTTGTTGAATATCCACTGTAATAGTGTATCTACTTGGAGAAAATCGGGACTAATTAATTATATTATTACTCGGTAAATTTTTCACGGGTGGGGGTCGGATAAGTGTACATCAACTCTCTGAATGTATGCCGCCTCATAGTCGTTACTTTTATCATAATTAGTAGCTATACTTATATAAAAATATATATTTTTAAGTGTTAACACTAATAGATGAGTATTATGAGCGTCATTAACTTCGTGCTATTCTGTTATATTTACGTCAGTTTTACTTTTACATATCAATGTTGGACACGATGCCTATCCCGGATAACCGAAGCTTCTACGTAATAAATACACGGATTTGAATCCTTTTTGACAGTGAATGTTCCTTTCGGAGTGGACAAATTAATAATTGAAAACGTTTCACTCTTGACTAATAAAAACGATCATTTCGCAAAATGAACATCATGAAATAGAAAGCATCAATCGAATCTTCCTATATTAGTTGTAAGTTCAACTACAGATTTTTTAGACACTTAACAATTGGATAGGGCATATTTTGATTATAACAGTAAGATAGTATTGTCGATTCAAGCATTGTTAGTTCTGTTATTATCGTGCGAGGAGAATGATTACTTTTCAATAAAATAGAGCTTCATTAGTTTCTTGCTACTGACAAAAATATTTTATATACATTTTATGTATAATACGAATATCAAATTCATTTTTATAAAAATACTTATTGATTGCTATGAAATAGTCGTCTTCAAATAATTATATAATGTCCACCCCTTACGGAAATTTTCGACTGCATGTGTAGTTATTTAATTTTGCCTTCTCTTAGGTAAATGCTTTCCTCAATTACTTTTTCTTTTAAGAATATTCAACTTCTTGTAACATTTGTATCCACGCAAAGATAATACTACATTTTTTTCGTGAATATATTATTGTGCACATGTTACTCGTTTTATTAATAACAATATCACTTAGTATTCATGGTACGTGTAAAATAAAAAACGAATAAACTCTTATAAAATATGTTTTTGAGTATTCAATGTCTTGTATAGATTTTTTTTCCCATAATTTTCATATCTAAAGTATTTGCAATTAAATAAAAGTTGTGTAAATTGGCATACAATCATTTCTACTGACTTATTTTCATACAATAGAATATTTGAAAGCATTTCACTTTATACGTATAGATCTTTGGAAAATTCGCTGAACCTCGGGGATCACAATGAAACAATATATTTTGCGAGCAGCAACATAAAAAAAATCAGTATAAATTTTCAGTGTTATAAAATTTTTCTTATTTGCTTATTGTCTTTTACAAATAATCATGGCGCAATAGAAGTACAAATAATAACGAAAATATTATTCAAAATTGGAAATGAACTGTCAAGGTAAAAGTTATCTTCATCTTCTAAAGTTGTTATCTTTTTCAAAATAATTATCCTAAAAGTAAGAGCGGAATGTGCTTTGAAATAAAATTCATTCCCAAATGCATTTAAATAATAAAAATATAAGTACGTGTATAAAGTTAGTTATACTTAAATTTGTTGTTAATCATGCTCGCATTTAGTATTTTTCACTTATCCACAAGGTCCCGAAATTCGCATCGTTTTTTGACCAGCTTTCTTTTAAAATTATCACTTCGCATACCTTCCATTAGATTTATGCCACTTTGCCGATTGACAAATATTTAATTCTTTATAAATGGCAAAATTTGGCACTGGAATAAATATTTCTTCACGTTCATCACTTTATTATTGTCATAACGTTTGGAATTCAGTATATTTTTATAATAAAATTGATAAGTACCGTAGACAGCAGTATCAAAAAAATAGTAGCGGTCATTATGGAAAAGCCATGAATGTATTTCTACTACTGTGTATGAATGAATTATTAAGTAATCACTAAATAATTAATCTCGTCGCGTAAATTTTTTTACTTTAAAAAAGTGCGAGCGAAGAAACGGTGAGTTAAAATGCGTGTGCCCAGAGGGTTTTATCATGTACCTGAAATGTTTTTGCATCGAATAAAATCTGTTTCATTTGTCATGTTACTTTTACAAAGCACCAATGCAAACGATAATAAAAAATTTGAGAAAAAAATTGATCGATCTTATAAGAAACTTTTTAGAAATACGTTTGATAACAATTATCGTAACTGCATACAATAGAAATCAAAATTTTATCACGCATTCGGCAAAGCGACCTTAACATTAAGCACTATGACTTAGTATATCTAAACCGCAATATTGCCCTTTACTAGATTTATTTGGCATTGGAGTTTTTGTCTTGAGCATCTTTCATTCTTCTAAAAATTACTTATGGAATGAGCACTCATTGAACGGCTTTTTTTTTTAATTTTTCGGTTAAACAAAAAGAAATTTATTTTTAAGAGTTAAAGTAACATAGATAAAAATTCTAATTTTTGTCTTAAGTTCCGAAAAAATGTCGCTAAAAATAGTATTACGCAAAACTTTAACGAGTACATAATATGTAAACGGAAATGAGCTACATGTATTGATTGCAAATATCGTAAAACGGAGAAAAAAACATGCCCTTAAAATACATTTTAAAAAACATCAAAAACGTTGATATATGCTAATAAAATAATAGATACAGTAAAAAAAGTTACTTAGCGTAAAACTTTAAATGAAAGTTCATTCTTAATTATACTTCTTAGTGCTTACAATCTAAATAGTTCGTCATATTGTAGACGCTTTTCGCAATATTTTATGTACACAATGCTCGCAAATTATCATATTTTTATAAACTTCTGCAACCTTTAGAACCAAAAAAGCGAATAAACTCACACCCCCACCCTACCAATTCCTCCGTTAGTGGACTTCTCTAGTCATCTAACAATTTGTACATCAATTAGTTTCCTTATTATTGTCATGGTATATATAATATCTTGTTAATAAAAATAATAAAATATTATGTATGCTATATACCGCATGTATATAATAGATTATTGCATGATGCTTTTTGGTACCGTTACGTCTTTTGGTTACTCTAAGTCATATTTTATTTCTCTTCTTTCGTTTACTTTGACCTATCTATCTATTCTCGCTTATCAATAATATATCTGATAATTCAATCGAGAACATTGGCTGGCGGTAAAGCAACACCTCTGAGAGAAGTTTTACCGACAATAGATCGTTATTTTTTCTTCGTTTTGCTCGAGCTTTTATAAATCTACATAACGTACATATATAATATAATAATAAATTTGTATTCGTCTTTCTATTACTCGTGTCAGAGAGTGATGTTGTGTACTTCTCACTGGGGTTCATCATGGATGTCTTGCTTGGCAAGTAATTTACGAAGATTATTTGTCATTTATTCTCTGTAAGGCTTGCAATACGAGAAACGATGGTTCATGTGCTGGCTGTAGGAGCCAGAGTGAGAGAAGCGCTTGAGGCACTTGGAGCACTGGAAAGGCTTCTCACCGCTGTGAAGTCGTTTGTGTTCCGTCAAGTGATGCTTATGTTTAAATGCTCTTGGACACTCTTGACATTTGTACGGCCTTTGACCTGCAACATTGTAAATTGGTTTTTTTTAATTATTTCTTGTTTTCACCTCCCGACTGCCTACGTAATTCGCAAACACTCACCGGAATGTTCGTACTTGTGTCTCGCAAGAGAACTGTGCTTGGAGAAAGTTTTATCACATTGATTACAAAAGTATAGGCCTTCTTGTTCCGTTCCTGTGTGTGGAGTAGAATCCGTGATCCGTGTTTCATCGTTTTTCGTTGGCATAATTGGAGACGGGGACTATAAAGGAGCAAAATTAGTCGAATGATAATCAGGGCTTGTATAGCACGGAGTCGATTAAGCGAAACAATTTGATACCTTAATGATGACTTCGACAGGCATGGTCGAGTGTTTTATTTCAGCCGAGTCAGCCATCCCTTCGTCGATCACAAGGCGCGATTCTTCAGCATCCTCCGTTTCGATGTTGTTGTTTGCCAGCACTTTCGGCGTGATTGCGTCCTCTTTAGGAGCATACGGCGAAACGGCAATTCTTGTAGAAATTTCGTGGACATCCTTCATTGGAGGTGTCTTGATGACGTCCTTCTTCGAAAGATCGAGAGGCTGATCGTTGAAGACGTGATTGCCGAGGCTCGACAACGGCAGAAGCGCCGGGATCTTGGCCTCGCGTCGATCTCTCGCACGAGAATTTTGGAACCACACCTGAAAAGTGAAAAGATTCGGTTGTGACGTGCTCGAAGGTGTTGCAAAGCGCGAGGAAAACGAAAACGGACGAGGAAAACAAACCTGAACGACTCGCGTAGGAAAGTTGATGTAGTTCGCGATCATGGTGATTTCCTCCTTTTTGGGTCGAGGATTGATGGCGTAGTAGCTCTTGAGCACGGCCAACTGGTCGTCGTCGATGAGAGACCTGGCCCTGACGCGTCGCGCAGAGCCGGCCTGCTGCTGATGCTGCTGCTCGTCGTCCTCGCTGTCGACCTCGGAAGTGTGAGTCGACAGGCCGTTCTCGTGCTTGCGCTTGAGCGATTGTCGTTGCGCGGGCGAGCCGTTGCGGTGACGAGCATCCTCGAGCTTGGCCACTAGGCTTTCGGACTGCGAGTCGGTGTGCTCGGTGGCCGACCACTGGCCGACCATTTCGCTCGACATCTCGCTGTCCTGGTCCTGCGAAGCCAACAACCGGGCGGCGGATTAGAATGTATTATAGCTGTTGAAAGGTGAACGCTTCAACGAGGCACTCGACTTACCTCGTCGGTCTCGCGCTTGATCGTCATCGAGGGCGAGCTGGCGAGCTTTCTCACGTTCGCCTCTAGCAGCTGCTTGGTGACAGAGGTGTTGACGGTCTCGAGGATCCGACGCACGGCGTCGAAATCTTGAGGCTGATCGGGTCGGTGGATCTGGAGAAGCGGAGGCGGAGGTGGTGGCGGGGCGGGCGACTCGTTGCCGCCTTCGGTGCCCTCGGTGGTAGTACCCTCGGAGTCAGCTACCGTGGTCGAGGGGCTGAGGGCCGCTTCGCTCTGCTGGCTGAGCGCATCGTAGTGCTCGCTGCTCGCCTCGTCCAGCCGATGATTGCGCTGCTGCTGCTGCTGTTGGTGGTGGTGATGCTGGTGTTGCTGGTAGTGGTGTTGATTGAGCTGCTCCTGCTGTTTGGCTTGAAACTGGCTGAGAAATTTGCCCAGAGACGACTGCAGGAAGTAGCTGCCGAAGTTCATCATGTGAGGTAGTAGCGTGGGCACGTCGTAGATGCCTGCTACTTGAACGCAAACGTTGGAATTTCATTGGTTCCTTCTTTCGAGCAAACGTTGTAAGATAATCATATTAAAATTGGAAAGCAACTCACCAGCAGCTTCGCGCTGTATCTCTCGATAATCCGAGGGCGACAGTTTAGGCAGAATGGGCATGAAGGTGGTGTTGTTGTTGGCCGCGAGCAGCTCGGCTTCTCGCCTGACTTGCAACGACTGTGGCGGCGGCGGCGGTGGCTGCTGCTGCTGTGGCTGAGGTTGAGATTGTTGTTGATGTTGTTGTTGTTGTTGTTGGGACTTTTTGGCGGTGTTAGAGCTTCGCTCGGTAGCGGTGCCGGGCGCGTTGTTGGCTGCGCTTTGCCGCGATTTTTTGACGTTGCCCTCGAGACACTTCTTGGACGTCATGTGCGAGGAGTAGGAGCCCGAGTGGGAGAATCGCTTGTGGCAGTTGATGCACTGGAAGGGCTTCTCCCCGCTGTGTATTCTCAAGTGCTCCTGTAATTGAAGGTTCTCGTTAATGTCGCAAGCGTGGCTCCGCCTCTCTCGCGTGTCTTTTTTCCTTTCTTTTTCGTTTTGTCCTTTGTGTCTTAATTGGCACGGCTACGCCTCTACCGAGAAACCTTTGATTGTCGGTACGACGAAGCGAGGGATTTGCGACGAGTTCAATGAAATTAACGAACGCTAGATAGGTATAGTCGTAGCGTTAGGAGGGGTGGTATGATTTACCTTGAGGTGATGCTTGAATTTAAAAGCCTTCTCGCAGTGAGGGCACTTGAATTTGCGGAGAACCGCGCTCTCCTCGTGGCTGATCATGTGCCTCTGCAGTCTGTACACGTTCGCAAAAGTTTTGCTGCATACCTTGCACGACTGCGAAAGAAGAAGAAGAAGGAGAAGAAGAGTTACTCAATGAATTTTCAACGAGGAAGAATTAATGAAAGCAGTTGCGCAATTGATTCTGCCACTGACCACTTGTGAGAACTGCAAGTCCTGCTTGTCCTGGGTGAACGGGGCCTTGTGTTGGTCCTCGATGTGCAGCTGCAGTATGCGCGAGTTACGGCAGACGATGCCGCACTGTGGACAGCGTTCTTGGCTGCTGGCCGTCTGCTGCTGCTGCTGCTTGTTGGTGGCGCCGTTGTTGTTGGTGGTGTTGGTGGTTGGCGCGTTGGCGATGCACTCGGTGCCACCTTCCGCGCCGCCCTCGCCGCCAACGCCGCCATTCGCCACGCCGTCCGCGCAGCCGCCCACTTCCGCGTCGGCACCTGCCTCGTCCTCGCTGCACCCTGTAAACAACACACGCAAACGCAAACTTTACTCGATTCGTCCAACTTTGCTGATTTATCTACTAAATACAGATTGAGCTTCGCTCGATCATACAATGCCGTTCGATTGGAATACAGAGTAGGAAATCCCGTGGATGGATGAATTAGAAAATCACTAGAGCGTCGTTTATATCGAATCGGAGAGCCGGGTACGGTTATAAGCGGATCTCTCCTCGTATAAATGTCGGCGGTGGCGGCGAATGGACGAATCGCTATTAAAGAGGGGGACAGGAAGGTGGCTCCTCGCCCGCGCCGCGTGTGCGCTTTGCGCGCGTAAGCATCCCCGCAATTTTCATCACGAGCCGCCACTACTCTACCTTCTCTCTCTCTCTCTCTCTCCCCCCATGAAAGTCTGCCGGCGGCTGCATGGCTGGCTGCTGACCTCCCTCCCCCCGTTCGCTCTATACAAAGGGGGGGATGATTTTCGCGAGCAGCCGTGTAACCCCGTGATCCCGAAGCCGACGGAAAGGGAGCGCGTGTCACCGAACGCCCGCGAACACACGGCTCCGCGCTATTCTCTTTTTTCTCTCTCTCGCATTGTCTCTGCGCGTTCTCTTTCATTCACTCTAGAATAGAAAAAAAGTACCCTTCTTCCCAATGTACCGTCGTTATTCGAGAGCACTGCACGCCATTTAAAAGCGTAAAACTATAAAATTAAATGTACTCGATATGTGAAGGTTATTCTTGGCGTGCAAGTCATAAGGTATATAAAGATTTGGTCGTCAAAGAGAGAAAGAGAGAGAGAGAGAGAGAGCTGCTACCTTTTCGAAAGAGTCACACAGAAGTCTGATTCATCGGCTACGTCTCGAGGCGCCAACGTGCCGCTCGTTTAAATTTTATTTAGACTTCTCTCGCTCTCTCGCGATAGCCATTAAAAAAAGAATACGAAAACTTGATGAGCCGTTAATTTCTTCTTGGTATAGAAATATCAGTAAAAGAGAGAGAGACTATATAACAGATGGAGGCTGAAAAAACACCATCGAGAGAAGAGTATAATAAAAAAAAAACAGGCCTGTTCGACTGGAGCCCCGTCATATTAAAAAAGCAGTAGCGGCAAAGGTGGGCATACGGTCGCTATATAGGGGCTTTCGGCCCCATCAGTTCCTATTGTGCGGGTGATTGAGCCGAATGCAGGCAGGGGAGGTCAGTCGACGCGCGGCTAGGTTTTTTCTATATATATCGATAAAGGTGTCGTTGCCTCGATAAAGCTTCCTTAGACACGTGTGCATTATGTACATCGAGTTTTTGTGCTCGGGTGTGATGTACGCGTGGCGCATTGAATGCGCGTGCGTGTATTACCTGCGAGGAGATTAACCGACATAGCTCCGAGTTGACAATTAATTGTTGCATTGTTGTCGCGCGCGTGCACGGACTCTCACGCTCGACTTGACGCCAATGCAAATCGGCTTTTATACGAGGCACCCCGCGATCCGATTTAAATGCCTGCAGCAGCAGCGGGGCGAGCCCAAATTCTCAATGTCGTTTGACGAGAAGCGCTCTCGGAGACGAAGAGTTATTATCTATATATATAACGCGCCCAATCACATGACTGTCGCACGTGTAGTTGGCAGATCCGCGTGATTGATGCTTTATCGAAATCAAGGATGAGACTTATTGCTGCGGCAACGTGACCGGCTCGTTATAATTCGCGCAACAATTTTCCACGCCAATTCGTTGCACCGAAAATCACAGTGCACGGAGAGAGAGAGAGAGAGAGAGAGAGAGAAACCGCGCGAAAGTATAATGGCGTGATTCTTTTCGGAAACTACGGCTTTGCCTCTTCGATTGAGTATATAGAGAGTGGAGGTAAAAGCTTGCCAAGAAACGCTGTCATATATCTGTCGGAGAGCGAAGAGAGGAGCGAGCGCTCGATAAGCGCGCGCGAGAGACTCCGCTCTCTCCTCCGAAACGGGTCAAAGCCGCGACCTTTTCTCGTGCTCTTCGCGTATAAAACGCGCGCGACTACTCCCTTGGCTAGTTGCGAGCTTTATACAACGAGGCCAGCGCTTTTTTTTATTGCCCGTCAGCGGCAAGGCGGCGGCGGGGGTGGCGTACATATGGATTTTCTTCGCACGCGCGTATACACCACCCGACCAACTTATAACTTACGCCTTCTTTGGCCCGCGCGAGCAACAACAAAGTGCTTTGTTATGCTGCAATGTGCAGCAGCGCAACAAAAGAGGTTTTCGTGAATCACCGATTAATCACTCTTCTTCTTCTCTTTTTTTTTTTGGTTTAGTGCATCATTTACCTATCCGAATAATTAATGAGCCGATGCGCTGGCCGTATGTAGTCCTTTGTGAGCGACGACCAACGATAATAAGAGATTGCGGATTGTGCGTCATATATAGGCAGCGCGCTTTCTCCAGCGAAGCGTGAACGTCCTTATCAATTTAAACCGCGCGCCAAGCGCTGATTATTGCATATCTCTAGCTACACGTGCAGCCTCCTACTTCCATTGCAAAATATTAATGTTTCTGATCTATGAAAAATCGAGCTAATCCGAGGTGAGTAACAAAGCTGCGTCTGATTTGAAAGTGTGTCGAAAGAAACAACGAGTTGCGTTTGAACATTGATCGATGTACGCGAGAGCGCATCTCGCGCAGATATGGAGCGCCTGCCTTGGAGGGAAAACAACAAAACAAACGAGCAAGAGCGATAACTCTCTTTGGCATAATACGAGATGATGACGTAGTTCGGCTGCTGCTGCTACTCGAAGCGGGCCAAAGCAAAGCTTTTCGAGTCGAGGAAGTGCGTTCGTTTCAGCCGCTTGATACATATTATCACTCGTTTTGAAATACCAACGAGAAGCCGCCGGTTATCGATCCGCGAACTATTCATGCCCCTCAAATAAACTCTTTATAAATGCATCTCTGCCGGAGATAGCGATTTTTTTCTTCTAATAATTTTCGTAAACATAATATACATACCCTGAAAAACGTACGTCAGCTTTTTTTTTCATTCAACGCACAATATCACGTTGTCTGGTTTTATTTGCTCCGCGAGAGTGAGAGGAGAACTTGTTAGTGAGAGATCCTTCTTCAAGACGAAATGAATCTTCGCGACGAATTATTTTTAAATTATGCGTGGATTGTTCAACGTGTCCGAAATTATTTTGGAATAAGCGATAAAAAAATTTCGGGACTGACACGTCAGACACTCGCTTGGAGTATATAAACCGGAAGGTTGAAACGAGCGACGCATTCTTTCACACCGCGTAGTTCTACAACTGTTCTTCTACTCTTTCCACTATTGATTGTTTTTAGGCATAGATGATTCATGCATTGCAACTGACATAAATCGAATTTGGAATTATAAGGGAAGATGCGGGTAAAGCGGGGGGTACTTCGCTCAGGCACACGTAAGCCAAATTCTAATGTTGGGTTCTTACGCAGAATCCTAACTATGTGCATGTCTTAACAGAAATTTCAAAATATTAACATGTTGGGGGGATTAGAAGACTTTCTGACCTCTCCAGAATCAGCGGCCAGATCAAGTTATAAGGAAAAAATTACTTTTTCAACTCACATCATAGACATTCAAGTTCCATTGAGATGATAAGCCTTACTTTTATACTTCTCATTATTTGTAAACATAAACGGCATTTATTATTCTCAGTGATAAATTTTTGTGAAATTTTCTGTAAATAAAAACTTATAAAAGAGATATCTAAGTTAAAAATTTTCTTTTATGAATTAGCATTGCTCAGTTTTTTTCCAGCACCGATTTTCGAAACCTTCGACATCGCGTCTGGCCATTAAAATTAAAAAAGAGTCGAGACTGTTTATTTGTAATTTTCGCCAATCAATTAAAGAAACGAAAAGATAAGGTAGCTGCTACCCTATATTATAGTTTGGTCGTAGCTATGAAAAAGTGAAGTTGACAAAAATTATTATAGAGCGTCTGAATTTTTAAATGACGTTTTGAACTACAACAAATCTTAATACCATTTTGTAAAATGAACAATAACAATAACAATAGAAGCGTTCAAAGTGGACGGTAAACAGCATATACTATAACAATAACAGAAGCGTTCAAAGTGGGCGGTAAACAGCATATACTATAGCAAAACCGTCAATTTTCGATTTTTCAATAAAGATTATACAAAAACCACATTGTGAAAAATTTTGGAAAAAATATACGAGTTTCATTATTATCTAATCTAGCATCGGTTAGTTTTTTTGAAAGGATTGCACGGTTTTTAAAAAAGCTATAAGAAAAAAACGTTCCTTTTTCGTGCCGTTTCCTATGTTAAATTTACAAACTTTGATAGTAAATATTTCAAAAACGGCACTGCGAAATGATCTGAAACTTTGCACAGTCATGTATGCTTATATAAACTACAACTATCCAAAGTTTGAAGGAAGCTACCACTGGATTTCGTCTAGGGTAGCAGCTACTATAATAAGCATGGCAATAAGTGCGCGTGAGTCACAGCTGATATTGTTAGATAATCCGTGTCGTATAGGAACACTGCTACATTATTTCGAACGAAACACATGGTCCATAGTATCACCTATCTACACAAGGTGGTCAACCGTAAGATCTGCTTGCGCGCATTCCTCGCAGAGCAAGTCTTCGTATACAAGTACCTAGTTCGTCGATAAAAGTGACCAGCTATATATGCGGTGGCCGCGAGCGAGGGAGAAAGAGAGCTTGCGCGCGCCATGCCGGCAGCGACGACGTTGGGCGAGGCTCTGCTCCTTCGACTGTATAGTCTACGCGAGACTCAGAACTACATCGTCCCGCCGTAAATGGCCCTATACAATTCGTTCCCTACATATAGCCCCGTGTCATTTTTCTTCATTATAATATCATTCTTCAGATTTTTTTTTCCTCCTCGTTCGACTTCAGTTGATATAGTAACAAATAGTTCTCTCGAGTGCGTTATTGATGATTCTCATCTCGAAAAAAAAAAACTTACTCACTTTTTCATAGTTCATCGTAACAATTAGAGAAAGCACTTTGCAACGAACGCGCAACAAAGGATTACATACACGTGAATAATATAATCCGCAAGAAAGTGCGTATGTGGAGGATGGGAGGTAATCGATGTTAAGAGTGCGAGCGGTTGGTAGGGAGGACGCGATGATGAGGAGGTGGCACACGCACAGATGGGGCTTCCGGGAAAAGAGCTATCTGTCGCTGGCGAAATCTCTCTGCCGGCAAGCGTAGCAAAGCACACGTGTATGTTTTGTACGAAGCGTTGCGAAACGTGCGCGCGGCCAACATAATATATATCTAGATGGACGCAAAGCGAAGCACTAGAGCCGACCCCACAACTATATAAGAGAGACGTGATGTGTGTGTGTATATGTGTGACGTAAGTCACGGAATGCGCGTGAATTGCGAATAATCAGTATAATTGCTGCTGCCGTCGCGCGCGAGAAGAGAGAGAAAAAAGAGCGAGAGAGATCTGGAACGGGAGTCGTTTCCACGCGAGATATGGATGCGCAAGCTTTTTGTGTCGTCCGTGTGTATAAAGAGCGCGTACTTCGCGTCTATCTATGCCTTGCATTTCCTTCAATTCAACGGCAGAGCCTCAATTTGCGCAATGAACTGCACGCTCGTTCATTAGTAAGAATATGACTGACTGACTGCACTCGACAGCGAAGAAGCACCTGCTAGCTCCGTCTTCTTATATATCCTCTCTCTCGTTTAAACTCGTTTATTTTTACTCTGCCAATTAGATCCTCGACAACAAGCCTCTTTTTCCCCCCTTCTATATTTGCTCGGGTCGAGTCGAGTCAACGAATTGCTTTAAAAACACCGCGCGGAAGATAAGAGCTCGTATAAGTCAACTCGATAGAACGACGAAGAAAAATCTAGCGAAAAGGAGAAAAAAAAAAGATGACGGCCGCTCTGGCATAGGAGGCGCGCGAAGGCAGGAGAGAAAATAATCTACCGAATGGACAAGCATAAAAGTTTTATTGGTCAAAGTGGTGGTAAGCGGCGCATATAACGTGCAGAAGCTCACAGTCCTCGTGAAGGGACGTACAGAGAGAGGGAATGAATCTCCGGCTGCTGCTGCTGCTGCTGCTGCTGCTGCGAGGTCGTTGCGCTCTTTCTCTCTCTCTCTCTTTTGCTCACTCGCACACACATGAGAGCCTGACATGTCCGTGGACATTATCCACTCTGCGATATGCCTCTCTCTCTCTCCTCTCGCGCGCAAGCTCCTATAGTCCCATGACTGACGCGCCGCTTACGCTTATACACCCGCTATATACTCGCGCAGACGAGCTACTATACGGATAAACTTTTCCTTCGCTTCGCCTTGTCCCCCAGACACCCCGTCATAATACCCCACCATTTCGTTTATGTCCTCTCTTGTAATAACTTCACTGTCAAATCGGACACTGACCTCGCAAACTTTAAACAAAAAAAAAACTAAATCCGCCATTTGATAATTATTTCGACCAACGGAAATGTAAGAGAGATAAAAGGTGGTTCTTTTGGCAACATCCGCAACGGTAAAGGCCTTTTATTGGGATTTTCTGTCCCTCTCTCTGTTTTTATTTGGAGCTATACCGTTTCGCAACTGCCTACTGCTGGCCGAATATAGGTATATATATAGAGAACGATCGGAACAAGCAGCCTGGGAATCGCCGAGAATCTGCGGGCCATGTGCGCCCGGCTTTTCAAGCAAAACGTGTGTCACATCTGGAAGGAGTTTTCGTGAGTGAGAAGCTTGGCTCGACGCCTACGCCATATAGGCATACCTATCCTGCCCTACTCTTCTTTTTCCGAACATTATGAAGAAATTCTTGCGTATTTTTCTGCGACGCGTGCATTACATGCAGAAACGACACAAACAAACTACTTGATGAGTTTATAGTAGGGAACAAAAAAAGTCGAGTGAGATCGAGATAAACCCGGTTTTAATGACCGAGCACGTATCTATTGATGTAGCTTCATTGTTAAGTCAACTGGACAAGATGAAAATACAACTTGAAAATAAATAACAGGCGGTTTGTGCGAAAGAAAGGTGTCTCTGTGTGTGTGTGTATATTATTTGGCCAGTGCGATGCGCCTGATGGGATGATTCTCGGTACTGGGAGTGTGCTGCGCGTGCGCGCGACTCACCTCACAGAGTTGACACATACCGAGCTGAAATTCCACGAGTCGCTTTTCGGAGATAAAACTTGCAGCGGGGTATGGCGCGCGCGCGCACGCGAGCGAGTCTCCGTGACGGTAAACAGATCTCGCTCTCTCTCTCTTTCTCTCTCGTCTATCCGCAAGAGAGAGAGAGAGAGAGACGAGGAGAGAGAGCGAGATAACTGGCGCAGACTGCAACGTCAGCGTGGATTTGCGGATTGAGAATGGATGTGCTACAGATTACTCTTTTGCTGTATTACGTATTATATATAGATAGAAGCCTCTGCCTGCGCTCGACCCCGAATCCGTGTCATCTCTCTGGGGACTTTAAAGCCCTTGAATTTAAAGTTCTGCGTTTATTGCCGCAAACTTTCTTTTTAGACTTTGTGTCACGCAGTTTCGATAACAAACGCGACAACGATGCTTTACGCAAAGAATTAGATAATGAAATGCATGTTCGTGCATTTTGCGGTTGCAGTCTAGTTTCCTTTCGATTGACCCTGCTTGAAATTTACCTCAATAACAAACGATAACACGTGGTACCTTGCATCCAATGTATAATAAGAGCATTTGCGAGGGTAGGATTCTTTGTGAGCTTCAAAGTACGTAAAAATTCAATTGGAATTGAAACTATTCGATTTCCGTAAATGTATAGCAATTCGACATGAAATAAACACTAAAATGCGATTTAGTGTAAAGGTCAATAAAAGGAATGCGTCAATCAGAAGAACTTGCGGAAAGTTCAAATGAAAGGAATATTATAATGAGCCATACCGAGAAGCTGGATAGAACCTCGACAGGGGCAGCTAAATAGCAATATGCGAGTGCAGCAGCAGCAGCAGGGAAGAAGGCAGTGACCTCGCTCTTTCTCTCACTCACTCTCGAAACAATGTTTCAATTGGCCGTAGCGTAGCGGCGGTAACAGCAGCAGCAGCCGAGCATTGAGGCTGGACGGCGCGTGATGCCTATGCGGCCGTGGTCGGAGGCGCGTGGAAACATAATACACCCGCCGCGTCCCACGCAACGAGTCACGAGGGTTTCACCTTTCATCGGCGGCAACTCGATTGTAAACGACCAGGCCCATCATGAGCTCTATATAGTTTCTTCGCTTTTTTTTTTCTTAGCCGCAGATAATGGCATACATATAGGTAGAGAGAACGAGAAACCAGAGAGGCCAAGAGGTGAGAAACGCACCTTATATATACGCGAGCTTCGCTTCTCGGAAGGACCTGCCGTAACGTCAACTATATGCTTTATCTTTTGCCTGCCAATATCGCGAGCGCGCATGTCGATTTCTCGGAAAAGTGATTAAATATTACAAGAGAAATCGCGCAGTATCTTTTAAAAAATTCTCAATTAATTTTTGCTCCGGTAGTAGTGAGAGCAAACAATGCCAATTTTACGAGCTCTTTTCCATTAAACGCGTAAAGTTTTATGCTCGGAGCTTTGCTCTGGAAAGTTTGTTCCGTAATACCTCCTCCGCGAAAAGTACATTGCATTGAAAAGCTTTGCCTCGTATAAAAGTGCATTAAAAAGTGATTGTTAGTTTCGCTGCGAGCGAGAACGAACTAGAAAACTATAGAATACAAAGTCGAGATATACGTATGTACGGCAATCAAGTTAAAGCGACGTAAAAAAATGCGTGAACTGATTGCGAAAAAAAAAAGATAGTTTCATAGAACGCATCGGCGAACCTCTCGCAAATGAGAGAATTCTGCTCGTCAAATAAAATCCGATAAGCTGCAGAAAAATATTAGATGCCGTATCCTTGCGCTTTTATCGCTGACTATATAAGCATCATTGAGCGAAGATTTTTCTCTCGCGCCGCCGCCGCACGGCCGATGGAAAACTGCGACAAAGCCATTCGTTCGGCACGTGGCGACCACAACGTGCATAGATCTGTTTACGCGGATCGTCTAATTATGAGGCCGATTAACTAACCGAGGCTATGTACAAGCCACGCGCGCCTTTTTCTCGCTGAAGCATTAACTTTTTTTACGGCTGCACCGCACGATGATAACAACTTGAGGTACGTTATCGCCGAGCTTGCGCGCGCATTATGTAAAAGGTGTTTTCGCCGATAGATGGGGAGAAATTTTTACTCGACCGGCGACGTCCAATCGGATGAACGGGAATTTTTGTTGTTTTGGCCGAATTAAAATTAGCTTGAATTGCGAAATCTGGATTAACGAAAAAGAAAATTAATCAATAAGTTTCGCGGCGTGCGATCAGAGACTGGGTAAACTCGAGGACGCGCGCACATTGAATTTTGAAGCTGAGCTATATAGGTGTGTGTATAGGTATAGGTATACAGAATCCAACATCTGCCGGCGGAAACGTGAGTGCGTGGGTGCGTGCATGCGCGCGCTTCCATTGAAATATGGCCGATGATCGCGCCTGTATAGCGCCTGCGTGCGGAGAGCGGCTCCGCGTCGATTTTTGTTAAAGTCATGCACGCGCTTTCGCGATGTTTAGTTCGCCATTTAAATAACTGCTATAAACATTACATGCACACCGGCCACGTACATAATAAATGCCGTGTTGTGGCTGGGCTGTATGTACCTCTCCTCTTTTTCTCCAATGTTTTTTTTCTCCGTTCTGCAGCTCTCTCGCGAGCAACCAACGTATATAATAAGAGCGCCTTTGTCATATTTCTTTCAGGGTCACACACGTTCGCGTTCCACGGATTTTGTGTACACCTGTAATGCTACTGTTTCTTTTTCTCTCTCTCTCTCTCTCTCTCTCTCTCTCGTTTCGAGCGAATGTAAACAACTACGCGAGCTAGAACGTTCTCAAAACGAAATCCCAAAATATTTCAGAAAAAAGTCGAGTTTACGCGCGCAGGTATGCAACGAAATAATAATTTTCAAAGAAACGTGAACTCGCAGGATTCTTGGAAATTAGAGAAGATAAAGAAAAAAGTATCGAGTGTTGTTTCTCACCTTTAAACGAATTCCGTACGAGGGTCATGCTCATATTAACGTGTAATCACGGTTGCTCGAAGAAAGCTCCTGGCTTCCTCTTGGTCTTCCGTGTGGCTTGCGAAGCGACGCTCGTCGTGCACTTTCGAGGTCAGGCGACGGCGGCGGCGGCAGCAGCAGCTTCTTTCGTTGCGCGCGGATGCATCGGAAACAACAACAAGGTCGTCGAGTGTCCAAGAGGCAACAACAATAAGAAAAGGTGACGGGAGCAGCAGCGACAGCAGTGCGAGGATACAGGTGAGGTGAAAAACAATAAGGTCTACTCGACGAAGGTAGCTGGTCGTCGGGAGGAGGGGGAGGGATAACGGAAAAGTAAAAGGTGGAAGGCAGGGTGGCGCGCTCGTGTCTCAGGATTGCCAAGTCTGCTGCATGGTGACGGCAACGAGGAGGTGCTCTTCCGCTGCTGCAGTTGCACTTTGGCGGCCAGTGCCGACGAGCACGGCTCTCATGGTGCGGTCTCGTGCAGCAGCTGCATCGGCCGCTCGAGGGCTCCTCATCAGCGGCGGCGGCGGCTGCTAGTGAGCGGCGGCGGCGCGCCGACGATTATATTCACGTATATAGCAGTGGCAGCGGTAGCACGCTCTTCGCACATGTAGGTGTATATATAGCGAGAAAGAGAGAGCCTCGGCACAAAGAACCCGCGACGGAGCTTGCTCGTGATCAACGGAGGTGCAGCGTTCTCTCGTCTTCTCCTCTGTCCGTGCCTGCTCTCGGGTGACAATGAACTCGCGCTAATTGCAGCCTGCCTGCCTGCCTGTCTCTCTCTCTCTCCTCCGCGCGTGCTGCTGCAGCAGCAGCAGCAGCTCTCGGCTGTGAGGCGTGTACTCTGGCGTACTTATTGTCGTCGCCGAAGCTGCTTTCGTGTGCTCTCTGGCACAGACGGGCGGCGAGGAACGGAGAGTTCCGGGGCACGGAATGGCCACTTCCTGCTCCACTCGCGGCTGCGTACAACACACGCTAAGCGCACAGGTGACAACAGCAAGGTATCAATCTATCTGCACTGGAGGACTTAACTGCGAGCACCACCGCGTAGATGACTTCCGAGCGAGAGAAAGAAAGAAAGGAGGGGCAAGGACAGGCAGCAGGGAAGGAGGAGACGGAAGCACGGCCAGGTGAGAGGCTGGAGAGAGACTGAGAGGACGGTGATGGAGTGACGGAGAGGGAGAGTGAGAGAAAGAGAGAAAAAGAGAGAGAGAAAGAGAAAGAGGTTGTGGGGCGCGTGCCAGGTTAGGGCATGGCAGGGCTGCTCTGAAGTAGCGGCGGAATGTATACACGAAGCGGCGCACTCACACGCACACACACACGCGGCCGCGCGAAAGCTCGCTCTCGTCTCTGCACCTCGCTGTCTCTTCGCTCGGACGACTGACGGCTGCTGCAGCGCCAGCGACTCACCGTCGCGCTCCAAGCTCCCTATCTCTCTCGCGCGGTGCGCGACGGCGGCGGCAGGGGAGGGAGAGCGCTCTTTCTCTCTCTCGCTATATGGCGGACGCGCCGTACAGCCACCGCCCCCGTGCTAAGCGCACGCTGCTCCCACCTTTCCAGTGCTACGCGCACGCCCCTCCCTTCCGCCCCCACCTCCGCCGCCGCCGTGCTGCCAGCAATCGACGTGGCTCTGTTTTTCGAGCTGCCAGCACAACGAGCCAGACGGAGAAAGAGAGCGTGCGCGCGCGGAAAAGAGGGATTTTCCCCTACTCTATACGCTCACAGATATACCTATAACTATATACCTATTGCTGCACGATACCACGCACATCGCACTCTCTCTCTCTCTCTCTCTCTCTCTCCTATCCGTATACTGCGTTTTATGTGTTTACGTGTGCTCCCGCCGTCGCCGCCGCCAACTTTGCTTGGCTTGGCTTGGCCTGGCTGCTCCCCCACGTGAGAATGGCCCTGAGACGACGGGAAAGAAAGAGAGCACAGAGATACCAAGACGCGGCGAAGCCTCTCGTGAGTGAGCGAGAACCACAGGAGACGAGAAAAAAAAAGGGAACAACGTGCCTCGCACATGCTTCCAACTTTCGGCGACTCTATCTCGCTCTCTGTTCTTCTCTTTTTTCTCCATCTCTCTCTCTCTCTCTCCCGCCTGCGCGCTTTCCTTATTTTATTCTCGACACTCTCTCACCTTTGTTTCAAAAACCTCTCCCTCTACTTCGCCGAAATCTATTTTTCCTGACGCGCAGCGTTCGTTAATTTTTCCTTTTTCTCTCTTCTCGCGCGAGCTTCGAAAAGAAACAAATGATTTTGGAGCTTGACGGAGCCAGCACAATGGAGAGATATACCGGGCGCGCGCTAATGCGACAAAAGAAAGCGAGATAACGCGTTACAAAGAGAAATCACAACAAAACACACGGGAGAGAGAGAGAGAGATATGGTGCACTGATTAACAAACTAAACATGATACCGTCTACGCGTTTGTCACAACATTTATTGGTGTAGAGCGAATGTTATTTTTGGAATAAATAAGACAACAAATAATTGCAGAGAGAGTTTTGACAACAAACCTCGTTCAACAATAATTGAAAAGGTCAAGAAATATACGCGTAAAACAATCATAGCAGAACGCGAAAAAGAAAGCAATGTAAAGTACAAAAGAAACGGCAGCAGAAAATAGCTGAACAAGGTAGGAAAGGAAGTAAAAAAAAAGAGAAAAAAATAGAAATGGAGAAGTAAGAGAAATAAAAAAAAAAACGAAGTGCTGCGGAGAGAGAGAGAAAAGGAGTTCTAAAAAGAGAGATCGGCAAGAAAGAGGGGAATTTCCGAGATGACTCGTATTGTCCCCTACCTGCGCTGCGCGTCGCGGCCCCACACATGTGTGCACTTAGCGAGAAGAGAGGGAGGAGAAGTTGAGGAGAGAGAGCGCTTGTGTATTACCAAAAACTGAACAGAATTGGATGCTGCAGAGGGAGGCATATACTTCTGTCCCCCGCGCGGTCATTTATTATCGTCGATATAGTATTTTCACTTTTTCGCACGTGTTGTTACATCGAAAGTCGAGTCGAAATTTCACGTTGTATTATGATTTTAATTTTTTTAAAAGCAGTAGCTATTCTTCATAGTGATTTGTTTGAAAATAAAGAGACTCTCGGTTTATATTTCCTGATTCGGAACTTTATCGCGCTCTCAAACGTACATACATACACAAAAACATAAAGCAACGATAAGACGCCGCTTTATGCAGACTAGAGATGCACTATAATACGCGCGCGGAGGCAAAATTGCCGTCAGCTGTTTTCTGTTGTGCTTGCCTCGCGCGCGTCTGAGTTTGACATTTTGATAGAGCTCGAAACACTTTAAGACTTCCTTAAATGCTCTCCCCGAGAGGGGTTGGTAAATTTGACGATTAATTTTTGAAGACTTTACGCTACTTGGGCGCTTCCTTTCTGCGGTTATCTTAAACTATGTGTTTTCACAATATTGTACGTGGACGACGAACTGTTTTCGTGAAATTATTTTTATCTGCTGAAGAGAACACGTAACCGGAAATTTTTCTTGATATGATTCGACATCCCTCGTCGCGTGTATCCATATGTACACTGAAAAACAAAACGCTAGTTGCAGTCTCTCTCGCGCGTTATCGCTTTATTAAAGTGCAACGTGTACGTACTGAATTTCAAGCGAAAAATCATGCTGCCTTGAAACAGAAATATCGCGCACAGTGTAAAAATAATTTGTTTTGCGCTGTACGGTTTATCGGAATTACTTTTTGATTTATCGGAAATCAAAGAAAAAATAGTCGGATGTTCCGTTGCACCTTATGAATTAGTCGCGCGTTAGAAGCAATAAAATTTTTTTTGTTCAAATTCAAATTCGTACACATTAACTGAAGACCGATTTTGATACGCTGAAAACGAAGAGAGAAAAATCCCGAGTTTCTCAAGCTCAATCGACTGATTCTATTTCGGACTTGAATGTGAGAAGAAGAAAAAAGAAGCGAGCGAGAGAGAGAGAAACGAATGGAAATACAACAATAGCCTTAACACCTCAACAAGCCCGTATTGGCCTAATAATGCCGGTAGAGATCTCGCCTAGTCCCTTTCGTTGAATGAAAGGGCTTTAAGAGCATTGACTCCCTCCGGCATCAACAAACGCGTGGAAAAAAAAGCGAGCCGTATCTCCCGCAGCAGTGTACAATTGCCCACACATCTCTCGCACCTAAGTTACCTATAATAGTACACAACGTCAACGGAAGGGTTATCATAGTTCTATCGATTTCAATAACAACGATACAAGCCATATTGTGCAGCGACGGAACACGACACACAAAGTCTTGTTTGCCAATCAGTTGTCGGTTCTCTCGGCGACGGAAAATTCGGCAGTGGCGAGAGTGAACTGTTGTCGTCGTCGTCGTCGTCGACGGAGGGTCTCGGACTTGCGAGGAGCTTGCGGAAACTATATAGCAGCTGAAGTTTTGGGGTATAGAGACAAGGACATATAGATTCGAGGCAGGCTGCTGCCGGGGATAGCTAAATTTATCGCTGCATTTATTCCTTCCACTTTTTTTTTTCTATTTCTCTGCTTTCGTGTAGGCAGTAAAGGGCAGTAGCCGAGGGGTCAGTCAGCTTGTTAGACTAGTTTGCTCGGTTTCTCGCGGGGCGGCTTGCATTGTAATACGGGATGGCCTGCCAGATTTGCCTGCCGTGATAAGTAGCCGGCGGCCTGATACTCCGAATAATTGAATAGTTTTCTCTCTGCGTTGTGGTGGCCAGAGCAGCAGCACGGCTTGCAATTGATTTAAGACGCGCGCGGGTGGCGATATATATATACACCCCATGGACCCTCGCGCTATACGTCATATATTCTCAAGACGTTTGAAAAATTAGCCAAACCGAGTGGGGCAAGCAATTACAGCGAATCTGGCTGGCTATATTGTTGTCGCCGTATATAAGTGACCGTTGCGTATATAATATAGTAGCAGAGCGGAGATCGCGCAGCTGTACACCTATATATGTATAAGCCACATACGCACACACACATGTGCGCACACACTAATAATAGCACGGCTATGGTATAGGTGTGTGTACCTATCGCTCACACGTATGAGCAGCTACGAGACGCCTTTTCATCGTCGCAACCGCCGTATTATGTACAGCGAGTGTTGTCGCCCCTTTTTTTTTCGGACAAGCAAATAATAAACAACATCGTTATATAGGTATATATAGTGTATACGGAGCTCGCGAAAGATTGAGCGGTATCAAGGGAAAATTGTCGGCAAACGAGCGAAATAGGCTGCTGTTGTCTCCGCGAGAGAAAATTCAAATGGAGCGCGCACAGTATTATAATACGCAAAGATGAATAAGGGCCATAATAGATCCGCACATATATATAGCACGAAGAGAGAAAGAGAGAGAGAGAGAAGAGCTCGTTAGAGAGCTTGACACACGCAGCACACAACGAAAAGCGCGTGAGTTAAAGGCCTCCAGCCAAGTTTTCGCCAAGCTTTCTCTCTATCTCTCTCTCTCTCTCTCTCTCTCTCTCTCGCTGCGTGCGTGTATATCAACATAAATTACACCCTCGTCCAGCCGTGGAGCCGATGTCCTGCACTATGCGCGCAACGACGACAAATACATCTCTAGTCACCACGGGGAAATGGGTATATGCCTCGTTAATCTCGAGCAGCTCGATAAATTAGTAGCTGCGTATACAAGGAAAAAAAAAACTGAAATTCTTTATTTTTCTCTCTCGTTCGAGGAGAGAAAATTACAAGTGAAGTGATTAATTAAAGTGCAATAAAACTGGTATAAAAGCCGCTTGACTGTTGGCTGCGATGTCGTCGTATCGTGTGTGTGGCACCCTCTCGTATATACCTACAACTGGCGTGTGATGCGCGCCTGGCACGTCTCACGCTCGGTTGATCATCATACACGCGGCGACGGGCACGTCGACACGCGATATATATCCGAGGGTCCAGCAGCAGCAGCAGCAGCATTGCCATCGTAAAAATCAACGCACGCAGCTTCAACTCTGCTTTTGGACTAAACTTCTGTATCAACGATAACTGTATTCGCAATCGCTCCAATGCAAATTAAACAGCTTGGCCATTCTCCGTATACGTGTGTGTGTGTGTGTGTGTGTGTATTTCTGTGTGTGTGGGGCTTTTTGCTCGACAGCAGGTCGCCGAGAAGTAGCTCCGTTATCTCTCCTCCTTCGCGTGTGTTCGAGCACCGAGCGGATGTTGGTGGGGATGCCGCCGCGCATGGAGGAGAGGCAACATCACCGCCGTTTTCGTTATTCCCCTCTTCGTTGCCGCCCATTAGGCGCCGCCGCGGCGTGATTCGCAACTCTGTGTGTCTCTGTCTATATACTTCTTATACTAGTACAGCACTCTTATACCTCGAAGCTTTTTACCTTGAGGGCCATCTCGAAGCTTCCGCCAACTTTTTTTCTTTTTCTTTTTTTTTTTTGCTTTAGCCACTCTCCGAGGAGAATTGCGTGCTAATTGCTTTTCCTGCACCCACGACGACGACGACGAAGATCATCTCCCGAGTTCGATGATAATTTTTGCTTTGCTTTCTTCGGAAATTTTTCGTTCTTTCTTCGGCTGATTCTGAGTGCCTTAATCGATGCGGGTAATACCCGCTTTTTGCGTGACAGGGTTTTTCATCATTTATGCACAAGGAAAATAAATGTTTATTTTACTTTAAGGAGACACTGATTAATCTTAATTTGAATTTAACTACGATACAATTAATGCGGATACGTTTAAATAACAACAACTTTCTTCATTCAGCGAACCATTATTGGCAAATCATTAAAGAGCTTACCCTGCAAGAAAATTTCACCAGTTTCTGGCCATAACTGGCCAGTTTCTGGATGAATTGACCAGTTTTCCGACCATAAATTGGCCATAAAATCCGCTAAAAAGGCGACATAAATTGGTCAGTTTACGGTCGGCAAAAATGGTGAAATATAAAAGTGAGAAAACATTAAT
>JAWWMK010000008.1:16666436-16690808 GCA_035047105.1 Galeopsomyia nigrocyanea | reverse complement strand
ACACTGAGAAAAAAATCCTCTTGTAACAAGAAGATTCCTCTTGATACAAGAAGATTTTCTTCTCAAAATAGCTTCAATAGGAATTGCTCTTGCAGCAAGAGCAATCTTTTTGTTACAATAAGTCTTCTTGTTATACAAGAGGACGCCTTCTTGTAACAAGAGGATTTCTTCTTATTACAAGAGTATTTGTTCAAGATTACTGTCCCCTTGTTATAAGAGTACTATTTTTATCAGTGTACGACTTACTACGACCGATTTACAAATCCATTTGCCGGTTTACTTTATCGCAATCACGATAGTACATCATTAATTTATTTCAAGTGGCCAGAGAGATCGGGTTGATTTATTGCAATTTTTTCACATTATACCGAGTTGGAGAAAAATTTCAGACTTTTAATATGTGCACATATAATATGTTTTCAATATCCATTTTTGTTACAGTTAGACAAGTAAAGATTTGAAGGTATTTACCAATTTTGACTTCATGTTCGTGATTATGCAATTACTTTCTACTTAAAATTCTGGTGCAATACTTACGTTTTATTAGCGCGCATACAACAAACGGTTTCAATCTTCAAAAAGCCCCTCTATACATATCTGTAGATATACAAGGAAGCGGTAATTTTTGCTCCAAGGTTTAGCCTTGAATAATAATCATATTACCGAAAAAATACTATAAATTGGTAGATTATTGTAATGAATGTACTGTGAATCAATGTCGGCTCATTCAGTGTAGTAATTTCTTCTAAACAAATTCTTGAAAATTAACTTATGAACGTAAACAAAACCTCAAAGTTAACAAGACTAAACAATTGAAAAATGAATTCGAAAATTAATTTTTATAAACTTACTAGCCACTAAACTTTTATAAACTTACTGCCCTCGCGCGCAGATTGCAATAAACCTATTTCGAACGTTCTATACAATTTCAAATTGCGATATGAACAAATTGGAACGCTTGGAATTCGATACTAACTGACTTCACTTCGTCTATTTTTATTATATAGTAGATAGTGGATTTTAAAGAAAAAATATTTTTTATATATCTACAGATATGTTTGGGTGGGTCTTAAGTCAATATTTCAACTTTTTGTCATTTCTAAGCTAAACATCGAATAGCAAGTCGAAGAGTAATTATACGAATGTCTTCATTTTTGCAATGGAAAAGTTGCATCTTTCTGCAAAAAATGAATGTGTCCATCTCATTCATTTAACCAAATTATGCCATGAAAAATTAAAGATACATGTAAAACTATTGTTAAATGTAGTTCATGTGATTTTTTGCGATTATCAACTTTATATAATCTGTATATTATATATAATATTTATGTTGTACATAATAAAATGCGTAAATTTTGCTCAGTCAGCAAGTAGTTACTAATATTAAGTGAATGATTTTCATTCCGACACGACGTAAAATACACCAAAATTGTTTTTTTATGCAAAAAGGTACATAAAAGTCGTTTGAAATACACAAAAAAATATTTACGACTTTTTCTAACAAATGTATGTATTCTATAATATTGTACTAAATATAAGTAGAAAATTAATCAGTAAAGAATATTGTATCAAATAACAATGTTATTGATTTTTTATTGCAACATAAAAAAGGCACTGATATATCTTGCGCCAACGTGTGCATTACTTTATTCACAATAAATTGTATAAAAGTTGAAAATACTATTCGCGACAGATGCATATAAGTCAAAAACTAAAACTAAAACACTGAACGAACCACCACTATAATGTAAAAGTTTCCTATGTACAAAGGCTTTTCATAATAACATAAATGAAGCCAGTAAGTCTATAATAATAGCATACGATACATATATAAACGGTAAGTAAATCCACTTAAAATTTGTAGAACATAAATGTTTTTTATCGCATTTACAAAGATTCAATATTCATTACGCGTAAAAGTCGCGGGTTTAATTTTGAAGTCTTAAAACTGTTCCAGCAGCATGCTCTTTTGATTTGTATTAAGATATAATACTATACAATTTTTTATCATTGGTCATAATTTTCAGTAAAAAAACATCGCAATTGTGAGCATGCGACTTTTGGAAGTCTATAAAGCCATTGTTAAAGACAAACGTAAAAGCATCAATTGCGATAACTTAATACAACAATATTTTGAAGAAGAGTATTTTAATCATCGAGTGGATTAAACTTCTACGGGCGATGAGCTTCTAATTGTAACAAGTCGAGGTGTAGCTATTAACCTAGGTGTTCCTCGAAGCGAACGTGTTGCGTTAGGATTTGATGGTGTACTGACTGCAAGTACTTTCTTTCTCAACGGTTTGATCGGTGTTTTCATTGGTGTCTTCATTGGTGTTTTAGATCCTGCCCTTTCAGCTAACTCCTTGGGTAAAACTGAACTTCTTAATTCATCTCTATGATTAAGATGTTCTTGGAAATTTCCAAACGACGATACTGATAGAATTGTATCATTTTTGGACTTTCTCTTCTTCTTACTACTCAGTTTTGCTCTGCCACTTCCATTCAATGCTGTTCCTCCAGGCGTCTAAAATTTTATTACAGTATTAAAATTTTATCAACTTACATATTACTAAGTTTCTATTTTAAATCTTGATGATCTGCGTTCATAAATGAATAGTTTTATATCAATACTTTGAAAATTAGTGGATCTAAATGGAAAATGAAAAGGGATTTATTAGTAAGATATTAAAATTATTTCTAGGTGCGGAAAACAACAATTTGTTGAACCATATTCTGAAAATCATGAATTGAATGTCATTCAATACTTAAGAAAAGTATAACTTTTTTGGATGTTTGTAAGCAATATAACCAGCATATTATTTTGATCGCGTTTCATTACTGTTCGTTTATAAAAATTTTTCTTTGACAAAAAATATCACGATAAATTTGATAAATCTGATTTATCCCCATACATGTATTATTTCATATCAATGTAATTTTTATTATGTCACTACAATTTAACAACTAACATTTAATAAAAGGAAATGACTCAAATGTTAAAATTTAACAAAATAATGAACATTGTATACTAAAATGATCAATTAATATATGTATGTGTAATGAACGTTTTTTTAGTTTAATGAAAATACTTACACGACCACTTCTTCTCACTTTATTGTGAAGAACTGTTGTTTTATTTTTCTCTGTATGGATAGCTCGTTTCTTACAATCAGAGGTATTTGGAGATACATCGTACGGCAGCTTTCTTTTAGCTGCAGGAGTCGCTCGTGACATGTTATTTCCTCCTGGGGTACGCAATAGTCTGTTACTTGCTGGTGTAATGCGAAGCATACTTGCACCAGGTGTTCGCTTTGAAGTACTTAAGGGCGTCTTTTTAACAGACCTATCTTTAGCTTGTTTCTAAAAAATAAAAACAAATGTATTTAAATATACATTTTTTAACAGTTGCCAGTCAATTATAGGATGCAAATTTTATAAAAAAAAACTTTTCATTACCCTGGCTATTTTCATATTTTCCTTTTCTATTTCATAATTTTCTCTGATATGCTCAATGAATTCTCTTAATGGGTAGCCATTGATTAAAAAGGATTTTCTATGTACACGTTCATATTCATCCACCAGAGTACACAATTGACTTTCTAGTTTCGGAAGTTTCTTTTGTAAAAGATAAAAGTAATTATTGATTGCAAAATATAATCATAAAGATATGTATTATAAAAATGTTATTACCTTGTCTGCAATTTTTCTTTCTTTCTCTTCTGCCAGTAGTTGACCTCCTCTATTATGATAACGATCAGGATCATTAGCACGTTGATCTAACTGTTTTAATTTTTCAAACTGAGCTTCCCATTCACTCAATGATTCAAAAATCTTACTGTAAAAAAATTAAAGTCGATTGAAGCAAGCTGATGTAATTACATTTCTTTAATTTATAAAACATTGATTTTACCTGTTTGAATTATAATATTTTCGTAAATTTTGAGCTTCTTCCTCATGAAGGGTAAGCAAATCTTCTGTATATGTTTGACATTTCATAGCTGTGAATGACCGCTTTTGAAGATCACTGTATTTACACAGCTGCCACAGATTTTCAATTTCTTCTCTCACTTTATTGACGTAATTAGCAATATTTTCACTCCTTTTCTGTCTGCACCGTTTGATTTCTGCATTGAGCTGATAAAATATGGTAATTATCGATTTAGTATTTTTTTATATTTTTGAAGCTGGCTAAATCTACGCAAAAATTTGAAAAAAAGGCTTTCTTGGCTAATTCCTCATTCTAAATGAAGTAAATTATTTACGTAATTGAAAAGAATGATAAATTAATCACCCCATTTTCCAATCCCCCCCTCCTGCCCCCTGGTTTTGTTACTTTAATTTTTCTTATGGACATATCAAAACTTACTGCACTGAGGGTGATCAAACTATAACCTTGGTGAGCTTCGAAAAAGGCCTGTCGATTTTCCATTGGCTCATCAAGATAATCCCATAGAGAAATTAGACAATCTTTCTTTTCTTCAGCCTGGGCTTTGGCGTGTTCAACTTGTTCTTTCAATCTGTCTCTTAAATCTCTTACTTTTGTCATGTTAGATGAGGAAAATATAATCTGACTGTGATCCTGGCAAATCATTCTTTCAAAATCAAGTGCTGGATTAATTTGAAGTTCTTCCATCATTTTCATTATAGAACGTCTAGTATCTTTGAAGACTTCAGTCATACGATTCTGCAAACAGGTAATCAGTAAGACTCAATGGTTTATAGTAATATTACAACAAAAATCCATTAGTAAAAAATTTTACCTTTTCTGCTTCTTGCTTTTTAAGATAACCTTCAAACTCGTTTATCTCATCTTCTGTAGGGAGTTCAGAATTAAAACCTTTCGGTTTAATTCCCAATTTTTTGCATATTTCATTTTCCTAATAGCATGCAATATTCAAGTATAATTAAAAATTTATGTTTGTGTACAAATTTCTAAAAAAAGACTATAAAAGGTTACCTGTTTTAACAATTCTTGAGTATACTTCAAACGCTGTTCTTTTGAGTGTTGCAAAAGCTCAACTTGTTTTTTCAAATGAATTTCTAAATCCATTAATGAAATATCATCATGACTGTCAGTTGCAAAATGTGTGCCAAGTTCCTACATTTAACAAATTGATAGATTTACACTTTAATTTGATCATCCAAGTAAGGCTAAATTTTAAAAATAATTATCATAATCATATAAACCTTTGATAACTTTCGTGCAGTCTGCGCTAGAGTCTTAACACTTTTGAGTAAACTTTTTTTTCTGTGAATAGACTCATCTACCATATCCTTCATTAAACTCTGTAAAATAAACAAAAATTTTTTAATATTCGAAAAATTTTTATATCACATTAAAGTACTCACAACAAGATGATTAAGAACTTGATCACCATAAGTTGCCAGGCTTTCACTTTTAATGCCTGTTTCTTCCCAAACATTAAACAATTCTGATATTTGTTCATTGCAGATTGACTTAGCTTTTTCTATGACGTAATTCCTAAAAATAATATATTCATATATTTACAAACTGTTTAATCAAATAGGAACCTCTTGTAGAATGAACACTGACTTGAAATTAAAGTGGACAGAATTTATATAAATTAAAAAAACAGTACGTTGTATTATACAGAAACAGAGTTATAAACAGTAATTTGAATTTTCATCATTTATGGGAAGTTTTAATAAATATCACTTCATTACTGGATATTATGATTTATAAATAAAAAATAACTACATTTTTGAAAATTTAATCATAATAAATAATAACTATAATAACTTTAAATCTGCCCAGTCTTATGTTAATATAATTGGCTCACCCATTCATTCAGAATTATACTATTGTATGTAACATGACACACCTGTTTTTGGTATTTTCAGCTCAGTGTAAAATGTACATTGAAAATACTTAAATTTAGTAGGTTATATCATATGTGTATGCCGAACAAAAGTACAGTGAAATAGATTAAGTACTGTGAATTATCAACATTTAATAGAGAAACAATGCTGAGTACAATTACGGAACAACAAATAGATAGTCCTTTCGTTAGGTATAAACGCATATTTGCAGGTGGCGGTTGACAAGCAGTACAGAGAGAAGCAAAACTTACCGTACTGAACTCATTTTGATCGAAGTTACGGTAGCCTATCACGAGAAAAACATAAACAACATATAGCAACACCAATTACGACGATACTTGACGCGTTAATCTATCAATTTTAAGCAGTTTTGGTATAAAACTGTAATGATGCGTCCCCGAAGCGGCGCGTCCGCATTACTTTCGTTTGGAATACCCTTCGAGGCCTTGACTAACGTCTCTATGTCTTTTGAATTTCAGAAGCCGATCGGGATTGGTCAATCTTATCTTGCTTCCCTTACCTAACCTTACACACCGACACTACAAATCTTTGCATGTGTACATTACTAACCGCAGTCGCGTGTTCATAAAAACAAGCGCAAAACTATCAACGAATAATTTGTCTGAAAATTAATTTTTCTTTTATAAATTGGAATTCCACACCTAATTTGAATTTTGTGTTTGAAATGTTTTCGTAATCATGGTTAAATGCAAATTCAAAATTTGTTAATACAAAACTATTTGATATTGGAACTATGTAAATAAAACTTCAATTTGATAATTCCGAATATATAAATTTTTAGGATGAACACAAATACAATTACAATCAAGAAAAAAAAGAATAAAATACTATATGTAACCTATTCAATTTTCAAAGAACGTTGTAAACAGACTTAAGGATTGGAATTGCAATACTACCTTAAGCTCCTATACTGATGGCTTTGAGAACGCCAATTTTTACCTGTTGCCGCCAAATTCCCGCGCGTTTTCACGCATTGCAGCAAAGCAAAGCTTCCTTTGTGAGGATATCTTATTAAAAGTTTTATTTTTGTTATAACGCTGTTTAGAGATTGTGTTTCCATGTTTAATTGATGTACTTTTCGAAGCATATACTTGGATGTGTTAATTGTATTTAAACGTCAGCTATATTTTAAAGGGTAAATTAGTTGTTCTGTCATCCTGAAGAAATCTTTTTGTGGAAAAAATGGTATGTCTAAACGAATGAACGGTTTTATGCACATTGTCTGCATGATTTTATGAGAATCCTTTTAAAAATTCGGTCTGTCTATATTATATAGAGTCAACCAAGTTCTCCACTAGTGTCTTCTGATAGACATGATGCAATGACATCTCCTGCTCCTGATATTGATGAGCCATTTGAAGATGAAAGTCGTCTACTCGGTGATGAAAATGACATCAATGAGGAAGAAGATGGAGAAGAGTTATTTGGAGATAATATGGAGGCGTACGTATAGTTGGGCACATTTATTGGCATCTAATACATTTATTTTGATTACGTATTTTACTACGCAGCGCTACGTAGTCTTATTTTGAAACTTCAGTTCATTATTTAAAATTTTATGGAAAATGATTATAATAATTTCAATTTTTTACACTTCTCTTATAGAGACTATCGCCCTATGTCAGCTCTTGATAGATATGATCCAGACATGGTTGACGATGATGATTATTCAGAATTATCCCAAGGAGATCGTGCTGCTGCTGAAGCTGCCATGAGAAAAAGAGATCGTGCAGCTGGTATCATTAGGGATGACCGAGATCTTCTTTATGGTATATTTTATTACTTTTTATATACAATATTTTTGGTGAAATTACTTTATAATTTTATGGAGTAAATTCTTTTTTTATATTGTATACTATACTGTTGTATATATTAAAAATGATATTTTTATATTTCAGATGACAGTGACGATGAAGATCTATCTAGAAAACGCCGCATGGCAGAAAAAGCTGCTACTGGAGAAGTTGAAGATACTGAGGTACTTTTTTAAAAATATATCATCACTGATTGGTACTTTTTAAAAAATAGTATATCATCACAAGATTTTCAATTTTTTACATGCTCTTCTTATAGATGACTGAATCAATTGAAAATTTGGAAGACACCAAAGGTCATGCTGTGAAAGATTGGGTAACTATGCTTGCCCCCAGAAATGAAATTGCAAATAGATTCAAAAACTTTTTGAGAACTTACACCAGTTCCAAAGGTCAGTGTGTGTACAAAGAACGAATCCGTCACATGTGTGAAAGTAATCAGGTAAAAAAAATTTCTGGTACATGATCTATAATTGAACTACAACATACTAAACAGTATTCATGTCTTCAAAATTTTTAGTCCAGTTTTACAGTAGAATTTACAATTCTTGCAAGTAAAGAACATGTACTTGCATATTTTCTGCCTGAGGCTCCATTCCAAATGTTGGAAATATTTGATGAAGTTGCTAAAAATTTTGTTTTGAATATCTTCCCCAGCTATGAAAGAGTTACTTCTGAAATTCATGTAAGAATATCTGAATTGCCACTTATTGAAGAATTAAGAACATTCAGGTAAGATTATTGGATTTTGTTGATAACTAATGTAGAGGACTGCTAATGTCTTGAAAATTTTCAGGAAGCTGCATTTAAATCAACTTGTAAGGACATTGGGAGTTGTGACAGCTACAACAGGAGTTTTACCACAGTTGTCTATTGTAAAGTATGATTGTAGTAAATGTGGGTATATTTTGGGCCCCTATACTCAGACTCAAAACCAAGAAATCAAACCTAACAAATGTCCTGAGTGTCAAAGTAGTGGACCATTTTTGGTAAGTTTTTGAAACAATATTATAATAGTAGAAAATATATTAAAACATCAATAATAGTTGACTTATGAAAAAATCGTTTTTAATAATAATAACTATTAATAAATCTAATAATTCAACAGGTGAACATGGAGCAAACAATATACCGAAATTATCAAAAGATAACTATACAAGAATCTCCAGGAAGAATACCTGCTGGTCGGATTCCTCGCAGCAAAGATTGCATTCTATTGTCTGACCTTGTTGATCGTTGTAAACCGGGTGATGAAGTTGATCTTACTGCCATTTATACCAATAGTTATGATGGAGCTCTCAATACAGAAGAGGTAAATTTTCCATTTTACAAACGTTAATCGTCCTAAATCGTTTTAAACGTTTTACGTCCTTAATCAAATATTTTCAATTTTAGGGATTCCCAGTATTTTCCACAGTTCTTTTGGCAAATCATTTGCATGTTAAGGATTCTAAAGAAATTGTAGATTCACTCACTGAAGAGGATGTAAATCTCATTTTTAAACTGAGTAAAGATCCGCATATAGCAAATAGAATTGTTGCAAGTATTGCACCTTCAATATATGGGCATAAATTTATTAAAAGAGCACTTGCTCTTTCAATATTTGGTGGAGTAGCTAAAAATCCAGGTAATTTATTGATCAAATGGAGTACGATAAACAATAATCCTCTTGTTATGATGTTTGAAATGATATTTTATATTTCTATATAATATTTCAAGGTATGAAACACAAAGTGAGAGGAGACATAAATATTCTTATATGTGGAGACCCAGGTACAGCAAAGTCTCAATTTCTCAAGTATACCGAAAAGATTGCTCCCAGAGCTATCTTTACGACAGGTCAAGGTGCATCTGCTGTTGGTCTTACTGCTTATGTTAGACGATCGCCAATGACGCAAGAATGGACTTTAGAAGCTGGTGCTTTAGTACTTGCTGATCATGGAATATGTCTCATTGACGAGTTTGATAAGGTAGAATTGAAGAGATCGAAATGTTTGAAATATAAAAAAATGTACTTACTAACTGTGTAAATTTGTTTGGTACAAATTTTACGTCAATATTACAGATGAACGATCAAGATAGAACATCTATTCACGAGGCTATGGAGCAACAAAGTATTTCGATCTCCAAAGCGGGTATAGTTACCTCACTTAACGCAAGATGTGCTGTAATTGCTGCAGCTAATCCAATTGGCGGAAGATATGATGCTAGCATGACATTTTCTGAAAATGCAAGATTTCTGTTTTTTTTTTGTTACTTGACTTTTATTGAATATATCATTGAAAACTTTTTAAATTTTAGGTAAATTTATCAGAACCAATCGTATCTCGATTTGACATCTTGTGCATTGTGAAAGATGAAGTTGATCCTATGTTAGATCGGCACTTAGCTAACTTTGTCGTTAATTCGCATATCAAACACCACCCTACGAATACAGATAAAATCGTGCCATCTCAATTAGTGGAATCAGCAGAAAGAGACCCTGATGATTTTGAGCCATTAGATCAAGAAGTTTTGAAAAAATATATAGTTTATGCCAGACAGAATGTGCATCCAAAACTCAATAATGTAGACCAAGATAAGATAGCAAAATTATACAGTCAATTGCGACAAGAAAGTATAGTAAGTGTGTTTACAATTGTATTCTTTTTAAGCACGAATTCTTTGTAAAAAAATTTTAATAATTGGTTGAATAAATTTCAAAGTATGAGTAAACTGAATTTCATTTACTTTGTAATTATATGTTTAAAATTTTAAAAACCTTTTTTTTTTAGATAACTGGAAGTCTTCCTATCACGGTTCGACATATTGAGAGTATTATTCGAATGGCTGAAGCTAACGCAAAAATGCATCTTCGAGAATTTGTTAGAGAAGAAGATATAAATCTCGCTATTAGAATGGTACTGGAGAGTTTCGTTGAAACGCAAAAGTATTCTGTTATGAAAGATATGCGCAATGTAAGTAATGAATTCACATATTTTAAAGTTAGCGTAGGAGTCGGGATGAGTTTCATGACCAGTGGGGGGCCAAATTATCGACTGAACCTCCGGTGTAGCGGAGGTTTTAGAGCTAATTTGAATCTTAGTTTTACTATTACGAGAAAATGAATTAGATCCGCTCCCCTGTATGATCTTACATCGAAAATGTTTGTATATGACGTCGTTTATCTATTAATACATGGTCTATTTGATTATGCGTGGCACCATCTGGGGATGTCCAGGTGACCTTGTGGATATTCTTATGTTTAAAATATGTGCTTTTGATAACTAGGTTTCTTGATGCTGCAAAATTGATAACTCTGGTTCCATTATCATTACTGACGTGATGCAAAGACTTGCTCAATCGTTTCATAAAAAAGTTCCTTAGTATCTTCATCCTTGTCCTCGGTAGGGCAATGGACGTTAATTATGACCTGCTTGTAGAAATTACTTTCAAGCACAATATATGGCAACCGGTCATTAATAAATTGTACATCGGTAACCGCATGTAAAATTCGTTTGTTAATAAGAAAGTCAATCCCTAGCGAGTGTTCCTTAGCGCCCCCATACCAAATCGTATAATTGTCCTTCGAAAAAATACCCTCATTTGGCCAGCGAGTTTCCTGAAGTGCGATTAAATCGATATCATATACCTTTGCTATCTTAATAAGTTCATTGCATCTTCCGATGTTCAAACTAAGAACATTCCAAGTGCCCACCCTTAGGCTTTTACGGTTGATTGTCTGTTTTTGTTTTCGAATTTTGTTAATTACCTTTATAGCCGCCCTGTGTCCTTTCCCATTTACTGCGGCCAGCTTAATGTGAAATGGGATTTTTCGTAGGTCGCGTTGCAGTGTCATACCGCAATGCGTTAATTTAACTTGCAGGGACATTCCTAATTTTAACGCTTCTAAAACGGTGTCGCAACAAGTAAGTCGAACGCGGGGAATTTTCAAACAAAAAGAATGGGTGCCGTTCAAAGTCTGGGTCGGGGGAACGCAGGCCACAGCGGGAGGTGTCGAAGGGCACTCAAGCTTCTGTACCGCCGACTGTGGTCGTCTAGTCCCCCGATCCACACAGCCGACAGAACCTCCGCTGCTTGTAGCATTTAACCCTGATGCACCAGCCAAGTGATCCACCGGTGCAGGGCTGCAGTAGCATGATGACGACGCCTGCGGGCCTGCTTTCCCACCCTGGCCAGCCGCCGAGCCTTGGGCCTCCGATTCCCTAGACTGATAACCATAACTTTTTTCCCTGTTTGTTTTACCTTTCATATTTATTTTTTTGGGCTATTTTTCCAGAAGAGCGCCCAACTCTTCTGGAGGTTTCAGGTTTGGTTTCGGGTAGTGTATGTAGGCAAGTAAGCCTCAGTTTGGTAAGTTCCACCTACTGCGTTAACGCAGTACAGAGGAGCTTTCCAAAAAAAGTGGCTGCCGTGTACCGAATTTTTCACAGATGTAGGCTTGCCTAACCCACGACCTTCCTATCGGCTGTCCGCGACTGCCTTGGCAGTTAACCTCAGGGACCATTCCTCTATCCGCAACCTGAGGACGCGTTACGTAGTGGTGATAGGAACCCACCGAGTTGAATAGGGACATTTACCCTACATAAATGCGTAGGTTCTATTTTATGTAAAAAAAATGTTGAATAAAACTTGTATTAAGATTTAGTAGCAAGAAGGCTTCATCCGTAGGAGCCCAACTTAGGCAAGCTCTAATCCAACTGTTGAACTAAAATTACAATATATCGAGATCTATTCAACATTTCTAAAACTTGAAAGAACTTATATGTATGTATAACTCGGCGGTGATTTTATCTGTACATTATGAGATAAGTAATGCGCGCGGCGCGCCCGTTATCAAAATTTGGGTGTATCAATCAATAAATTATTTATTGACATTTAAATAATTAATTACGTGTTTAATTTTATGTAAGTCACCTTCAAAATTCGAGGTCAATTGGTCAAAATCCGTAAAAATTTGTGGTTTCCCGATCCTGCACTAAATAGATCACTAAATATTTGAAATAATAAAAATCAGACTACATGTAATAAATTATATTATTTTACAGAGATTCCAAAAGTATTTAACGTTCGAAAAAAATCACAACGAATTATTGTACTTTGCACTTCGAGGTCTTACATTAGATGCACTTGCATTCCAAAAAGCTATGCAAAAAAGTAATATTACTTCAGTTGAAATTCCTGAAAAAGAGTTGTTGGAAAAGGTAAGCTAAAGAAAAAAATTGTTAAGTCTAAACTATTCATGGTACATTATAACCATAATTTATTTTCAAATATTTTAGGCAAAACAGTTCAAGATACACAACCTGTCAACTTTCTACAAAAGCAATATATTTCGCTTAAATGATTTTACTTACGATTCAAAGCGAAAAGTTATCATTCAAACCCTGCCAGTCATTAATGAAGATTAGTGTAAATATTTTATAGTGTTTCTTGTTATAATCATTTAGTCTGTAAAGTGAACTTATTTAATAACTATTTTATGAAACAAAAATCGTCTGAACAAATTTATACCGATTTTATACACTGATTCGTGTGTGACATTGTACATTTCATTATGAAAAAATCTTGCGATTAATTTTCTACTGTAAGAAAAAATTTTTTTTATAAAAATATACTGAATACTTGATTCAAAATTTTCTTAACAAATTAGCTTAAAAATAATGTTCAATACATTTTCTCCAAATTTTTCCAACACGCATTTATTAAGACCAGCCTATATAAAAAATTCTCTATTTCATTGAAAAGTTTTTTATAACAAAGATACCATCAGCAAGTTTGTAATACTTTTTTTTATTGAAAATTAATTACCGTTTCTAAGTGTTAGAGTAAATAAGATAGTTTTGAGGATTATTCGATTTTTCAAACTTGAGTGAAGTATTTTTCTTGATTATGTTAATTTTTTCATTATAAAGCATGTAAAAAAATAGTAAAGTTAGTTCAAAAAAATGAAACGATCAAATGAACACAAGGAATCGAATGACCCCTAAAATTTGTTTGTACGTCTAGCACTTAGAATTAAATACAAAGCTAATAGTCTTTAATAAAGAACGTTAGAATCTTGTGGGCTGTATAGTTTTATAATACATACATGAAAAACAAATTGATATTTTTAATGAATATATATTGTATTGGCTGGTCTCTAAAATAAACTGCAAATTTTGTAAAACTAAAAATAATCCTGCAGTGATATAATAAACGATACAGTCAATTCATACAAACTGAATAATTACTTACAATCATACAAAAATTAAGGTAATTGATGACTTATAAACGCATAAGAGATATTTTCAAATTAGACAATACTTTAATCTTGTCTTTTTTTTGAATGAAATAATAGCAATTATTTATATTACAGGAGTCTTATTTTGTTGCTTACAAGTAAATGATACCAGTACAGAATTCTTTTATAATTTATGGCGTGGACAAAATCATTTTCAGAAACTAATAAATATAGTCAAATTTTAAAATTAATTATATATAAAGTAGATGAGAAAAATATTTAAAAAATCCTATCATTGTCTTTTCTTTTTTTTCGTGGAATTAGAATTTGTATTTTTTGAACCATCAGTACTACTACTAGATTTACTACTACTAGAACTACTGCTACTGCTGGAACTGCTGCTAGAAACACTGTCACTTGAATCTGACTCACTATCTGAAGAGCTACTCTCATTGCTATCGCTGTTATTGCTGTTACTACTGCTGTCACTGTCACTTGAAGTCGCTTCAGTATCTCCTTTGGACTTCTTATTAACAGGTTCATCAGAGTTGCCATTTTGATTTTCCTCTCTACATCATAAACCCATAAAGATGTTGATATATTTCATAAAACATTATAATTTTAGAAAAATCATCATTACAAAATATTTCATTTTTATTCCAATAAAAGTTATGATACAATTTGTGGATGTTGTGTCTATAAACTTTATTTTAGAGTTTAAATGATCAATTATTATTATTTATATACAGTGATACTTTAAAAATATAATAATACTTACGAACTCATTGTTTTTGACTCCATAACTTTCTTGAGTTGAGTAGTTCTAGATGTACGGTGAAGATATTTTCTCTTGCCTTTGCATTCATAACTCCAATGACCCATTTCCAAGCATTTTTGACAGCGAACTTTGTCTAATGGGTATGGATCTCTGAAAAATAAAAAAAAAATTGAAACGGATCATAACTTTTCTCTGAATACAGTGACAATGAATCAACATTAAAGTTGAAAGAAAATTAATAAACTCATCAAGCAAACTATTTTTTCATCTCAGTATCTTTTCTTAGTAAAAAGAGTAATGCATATACATTCAAATCTAAATTTGTAACTGATAGTTCAACTTTTATAGAAGAAAGTAGCAATAAGAAAACATTTTAACAGTTACTTACGGTTTTTTTCCTAATTTGGAAGATATTTTATTAGAACTCATTGTTAACAAATGTTTCGGTACATAACCTATAATTCAAAACAAGCTACCGCGAAGCGGTGTTCAAAGCGTTATGTATGTGTTAGTGTAATAGGTATATATATATATATGTAGGTGCATATTGTATGTAGTAACATGTAGCGTGCATAGGTGCGGAAAATGCTATAGTGTAATCATAAACTTGGCGCCATAAATCGCACAAACCGCAGCTCTTATACGACAATGATTTTTGGACAACATTTAGGGTACCAAACATTTATATATGAAAAGCTTCAATTGATAAATACATATTGCGATCTCTTTGTTATAAGTTGATAAATTAATATGTATAAAACTGAAAATTTTGAATAAATTTATCTATTACTGAGTGGATCATGGATGATCATAAGAATGGTGAGCTAAATTTTTCGAAGTCCTTCATTACCGAATGGATTACTCTACGTTAAATAAAGGCTTTAACGAGTTTAAAATTTAACTTCAGAACACAATTTGTACGACTCTTTTTATCTTCGCCAAAATGAACTTGCTCAAAAAAGTATTAAGTTGCAAGTTTTACACGATCATCTAAAAGTCAATAAAGTACTTTGTGATGAAAGACAAAGGGTATTGGAAAAAGAAATGAATGTCTTAGTAAGAATATTTTTAAGACACATTTGTGTTTTCAGTATTGTATAGCAAAATTTATGCCCGTAAATTATTTCTAGGATGAAATCCATTCAAAAGTGTGGAATTTGCAAAATAAAATTTGTAATCAAGTTTGGGATTTTTCGACGAAACACGATCAAAACGAAATGATATGCAACTATCCAGACTTATCGTCAGAGTTGCATGTGCTTTGTGAATGTGAACGTAAAAGAGATGTATGTAAGTAACAAATTATCGAAACATTTAAATAATAGCTTGCGCGGTATGCATATAAACTCGATTGCATTTTGGCCATAACTCACCGTTTTAACGGTAGTTCAATAACGACTACATTCATTATATTGTTGTGCTCATCCAAGCTATTAAATTAAAAGCAAATTTTGTTTTAGTGTTTGAAGAAAAAATTGAGATTGAAAAGCTGACACTAGAAATACGAAATCTTGAATCGAATTTACAAAGTGCAAATTGTGAATCGTTAGAAGCGGAATTGAGAGTAGCAGAAAAAGAACTGCAGATATGCGAAAAAGAAAGTCCAGAAAATGAAAGGTGATTATAATATTATTACATCAATAAAAGTTCATAACAAGTGTTAATTATTTGTAATGCACGTTTTAGCTTGAAAAAAGAAATAACGGCATGCGAAGAACGTATCTCTAATTTACGATTAAAATTAGGAGTAGAATATAAGAGAATGGAAAACGCGCCTTTTGAATGTTTAAAAAATGACGTCGTAACGAAGACAAGTTTTAGCAATCTAAAACGAACGAGTACATTTGATGATTCTCCATTACTGTCTGCTCCTCAAACGAATTTTGATGCATTAAAAAGTACCTGTACTTCGAGCAACCGTTCTGTACCTGATCGAGGAGGCTTCGTCGCAGCCAGTACATATTTAAGTGCGACTGATAACTTTGTATCATTTCCAACAATACCATACAAAAAAGTTATAACTGAAGTAGTTCCAAATCAAAAACTTTCTTCACTTGTCGTCGTAAGTAACCAATATGTATGCAAGCGTAAATGTGATTACTTTATTTTTGATTTGTGAAAACGAACTTTTTATTCCACAGAATCCTCCTAAAAAGAAATTTGTTGTTAAAATAAAAAGCAATTTTACTCAAAGACGTTAGCTGAAAGGATTTTACTAAAAAAGTAAGTGCTTATAAGGAATAAATAATTTAATCAATTTTACAATATATACGTATATTTAGAAATTTTATACAGTTTAATATTTTTTTTTTCGATATACATTGAAATACAATGTTTTTCTTACAACATTACGTCTCATGAATTATACATACACGTTACATAATATTACGCTCTCGATACTATTTTTATTCAACAAGTTTTGTAACGAAAATAACGTTGATTTTTTTATGTCACTTTTATCGATTAAATAATATTGATGCCGTCATAACGGCATATAATTCTTTTATGCGCTATCAATCGAAGCAGTACTTGGTAGTGACTGTTAAACAGTTTACAATGATTACACCTTCCAACTTTGCAACTTACTGTGGAACTTTCTTGTAGAAAGCAATCAGCTGCTTTTTTTTACATTACGTATATGAAAGCTTCGAATTGTTTTATATACAGTACAGTGTAGACAAAGTATGCAATTTTTTCATACTTTTTATAATCTCATTTTTCACCATTAATCAACAAGAACTTTGCAATCAGCGTACCATTAAACTAGTTGTTTTATAAAATACTTATGTTGTGAGTCTGGATTTGCATTGCAACGGTACGAGCGAGTATTGATTGAACTATAAATAAAAATTTTTTCTTAGAATCTTTATAGAAAGGGTTGGCAACAAACGCGTGAATACCGTACACTTTGTATATAAAATCAAGCTGCGTTCATCAAAATTATTCAATTCAAATGGACTAAATTTTCTCGTTTAATTTTTCAAAGAAATTTCCTCATAATTAACAAGCTTGAAATTTTTATTTCATCAAGATATAAAAATGTCAAATAATTGATAACCCAATGTATATTTTTCCGTTATATCATAAACACAGTACTTATTTCAAAAGTTCTTGTTGCAAATAGTAAAACATCAACTTGGACTTGTAAAGATCTTTTAGAGCTTCTATCTTTATAAAAACCACTTGCAGTGTTCCTTCAATTAAAAATATATATGTATAGAAAAATCGATTAGTAACTTTGTAACAAAATATTTCCATTTTCTTGCAGCTTTTTAAAGTGCAATTTTTTTTCGTGTAGATAATTTCATTACACATTTCATATCCAGTAGAGGAAGTTAACAGTTTCATTAAGATTAAATTTTATTTTCTAAGTGTTGCTGTAACATCAATTACAAATATTTACTTTGACTGATATAGAAATAATTAAAAAATAGTTTCTCATTTAAACGATATTAAACGTTTGATCAACACATAAAAAACTTACATTCAACATATGCCACGACGACTAAGGGAAAATTATGAATTAATAATATTTTTAAAATTTAAAGAAAATATAAGCAATTACTCTTTGTTTACGAGTTAAAAATTACATAATAAAAACAAATGATATTAATGTTGTTCCAATTCACGATTAAAATATCGACTGCAGTTAGATTACGAATCTATAATCTTATCTATTCTAAAAATAATACTTTTGGTTCTAAAATTTTCATTTCAAATGTTACCTTTTGAACCAAGTTGGATATGACATATGCATTATATTTCATTGAGACATATTAAAACAAGCATAATTCACGTCTTAGCGAAGATTATGTTTTACATCAACTCTAAAAATATAACATATCTTTGTCAGTGAGACCAACGGAGATAGACGCTGAGCGTCTATCTTCGTTGGTGAGACGGATAGCACATTAAGGATAAAGACATGTACTCGACATTTTCCACATTACACATCTCATTTTCCATGTCTATTGATATAGTTATTTTTTTTATAAACTGTTTCAAAACATAACACAAACATTCTAATTTCCGTAATGAATCGAGATTTGAAGAGGGATGAATGTACACTATCGAATACATTGCGCGCGTATTTACAAAAATCGATTGCTTGGAATAATTATGAATAAAAATTGTCATCAATTTGTGCGCTCAATTTAATAATTAATCAAATGAACTAAAAATAGTCATGCAAGTACAACACTTTATTCCAATATAATGAGAAATTTTGAAAAATTGTACGATACACAGCCATATCAAAACATCGCATATTTTAATTCATTTATCGCGTTGCACAAATCTATGAGACTATACCGTCACTCATTATTTTGTTATAAAAATTCTGTGTACACTAATGTCATTGAGTCGAACTGAAAACTTAAAAATATATTATAACGCGTTATCCCATCCTTTTTATTATTGTAGATATAAAATAATTAATGTGTATGAATAATATTCATTTTTTAAATAATCCCTGGTGCATATAAACATGATGAATTGGCAATTGATCAAAGTGATAAAAGTTTTGAAATATCTGAATCATGCTTTTGTTCCATTTGAATGTTAAATTGTAAATTATTCAAACAATAAAAGTATATAAAAGATAGTTCGCTTACTGCTTCATACAATATAAAACACTTACTCTTTTTAATGGAATTGATTACCTAGATTTGGCACAATTTCACTTGTGCTTGAGAAAAGCTAATTTAACAAATAGATTGCTAGACAAATTGAATAATAAGTTAGAGGGCCTATGAATTATATTCCGTATGAATATTAATATTGAATAATGAATTTCAAAAGCTAAATGAAACTCATCACATACATTCATACATAAATGCAGAAAAAAATGAGATTGAGCATCTTCTTTGCGTCAAAGTACAGAACCGAAAATTGCAATGTTTTCTAGTTATTAAAATTACTGATAATTTAACATGAGTGTATTTCAAATTGAGCAATTGCAGAAGCAACATTATTTGGTATGCAAAGAATTTTGAAAGACTTGCAGTAAGAAATTTCTGGCACTTGAACCATTTATTGGTAGTACTAATAAGTATTGTACTATCTCAGTAAAAAATAATTAGGTATAGGACTCATGACTGCACTACCGATAACGTGTTTACTCTTTTCAATGGTGCACATAATTTAAAACTTGTGAGACAACATGAAATTCATAAATGTAACGCGCTGATTTGAAAATAATACCATTAACAAATCATTTATTCAATACACATAAAAAAAATCATCTTATCGTAAGATGACAAAATTGTGGGTATATTGTATCATTAGTAGATGAAAATAATTACGAAGTGTTACTAAATGGATTTCTATATTTCAAATGATGAAAATTTTAATCGCGTTTGTTAATGAAAAAAAGTGAAAATGTTGGGACTAGAAATCTTACATACTAATACAGCGTCAGAGACTTATTTTGTGTGTAGTTTCTGTCTCACTTACAGAATTTTGTTACATTGATCTGTATGGACCTTGCATTTTGAGAAATTGAATAACAAGTGAAGGACCACCAGCAACAATTTCAGGTGGTATTTGTGATAATGGACAATTTTCAATTGACATAATATTAAGATTAGTGCAGAGGGCTAATTCAAAGGGTAAATTGTGAAGACTTGGATTATCGTTTACATACAGAGAAGTGAGATTCTCAAGAGTACCAATTTCTTCAGGAAGATAACTCAAATTATTTTCACCTACACTCAAATGCGTAAGGTTTGTTAAGTGACCTATGGCGCGTGGGAGAGAAGTGATTTGGTTTGACTGTAAAATCAGTTTTTGCAAGTCTCTGAGAAAGCCTATTTCATTTGGTAGAGATTCGATTTTATTTTCTTCTAAATCAAGCACTCGAAGTTTACTTAGACTGGCTATGCTGGCAGGGATGCGCTTCAACATATTATTAGAGAGTATTAATATTTCAAGATTTTGCAAGTACTGTATGTCATCAGGAAGTTTGATGAGTTGGTTTGTGCCTAGATTTAGCTCTACCATGTTAATCCATGTTCCGGTATCAAGAGGCAAGGCAGTCAATTGATTCTCCTTCATATTCAACTTTGTTAAATTCTTGGCTCTTGAAAAGATACCATAAGGTATCTTGTCTATTTTATTATGTTCAAGATTGATTGAATAAACATTTGTAAATTGTGAAGGTCCTCCAGATGGATAAGCCATAAACGAATTTCTGGACAATGTTATTGTTTTTAAATTTGATAAACTTGAAAGCAGCCCATCCGGTAGCTGGGAGACTTGGTTACCCTCAACGCTGAATTCATCCATTAATTTACAATTAGCCAGTGACTTGGGGATAGATGACAAACGGTTGTACCTCAAACCTAATCTATTTACAGACACAAGGTTACCAATTGTTTCGGGTATATCCAAAAGCTCATTGTGCTGCAAATCAAGAGTAGACAACTGGATACAGTTACCAATTTCTTCTGGTAAATGTTCCAGATGATTGTGCGAAACATCAAATGTTACAAGATTGACAAGTTTTCCAATACCAGCAGGAAGCTCTTTGATTTTATTCTCTCTCAAACTAAGCATTGTAAGATTTGTTAAATTACGTATGTTGTCGCTAACATATTTAACTCTGTTAAATCGTAAAAATAATGTTGTCAATGAAGTTAATTTATAGACAACTTCGGGTATTTCATTCAGCTTATTGTGCCTCAGATCTAAAACCTTGAGCTGTTTGAGATTTTCCAAAGTGTCTGGTAAACTTGTCAATGAATTTTCACTTAGAGCGAGAGTTTTCAAATTTGTCAAACATCCTATCTCGGGAGGAAGAGTCACTAGTTTATTACCGTAAAGGTAAAACTCGATCAGATGTGTGAGGTCTTTAACGCTGCTTGGAAGATTTGTTATACTTGATTTGCTTAGGTCAAGCCTCTTCAGACCTTCATCTCTGCATCTTACAAATTCTTTGGATACATCTAGATCCGCTTGTATGGGTTTACCTTTTTTTGTTGTTGGCTTGGGCTTGTTCGATTCAGGATGTTTTACAGTTACGGTTTTTTTGGTATCACTGCTGGATATGGAGGTTGTAGATAGCTTTTTCTCCTTGGGCTGCTCTTTAACCTAGACAAATAAGTAGTAGAATAGAGTAATAATGAAAATAAAATATAACTGATGGAAAATTACTCTACATTTCACACCAACAGAATGGCTATAACTGAATTAGTATTCGTCCAAGAAATGTTTGAATTATGAAAAAGAGCTTGCATATTTGTTTCACAGTTGAAAAAATAGATTTTGCTACTCTAATGGAGGCAATTGAGTATGACTTTGAGACTGAGCAAACATGCCTCAATGAAATAGAGCTGTAGCAAAGGTAACAAATGACACTGAAAATCTAACCTGGTTAGTTGGCGCAGAAGCTTCTTTGAGGAGATCACACGCCTCAGGCATATTGTCGGTGGCTGCAGCGGACAATCCGCAGCCCTCGAGGTACTCCGGGATGTCCTGCTCCTTCATGTAAACGCTCACACGAGCGACTTGACAAGCTTCACCTGGTAATATTTTGCTGCTTGTCACCCGCGCACTCGATTTCCACTTTGATCAGTCACTAAGCTTGCGACTGGCCAATCGAATGCCAACCAAAGCCGGGACACTGCACCAGGATATATAAATAGGCTCCACGTAAGGCTGGCCTTGGAGCCTTGGGTCTAGCAGCTAGCTGGCCAACGTTGACGGAAACGTCTTTGAAGACTGAAACGAGGATGCGGACCCTGGACGACGATTTTTTCTTTTGCCTATATCCTCTTCTTTTTACTTGCTCATCTCTGGACGTCGACTCGCGTAAACACTGTTTTTTCCCTTTTTTTCTTACGGCATCACACGCGTTTTCATACAGTCCTTTATATTCTTCGAGCTACGGTCCCCAGTGGTCCCCAGTCAGCCTCTGCCCGATCGTGCTTCGTCCGCGTGTTGCGCCTACAAAAGTATTGATATTACTTATCAACAAGGTCCTCACTGGTGAGTGGTGACTGGCCCTCAGCAACACTCAGCAGCAGTTCCTCAGTGGTCCTCAGTTCCTTGGAAAATGCGCGGCAGCGGCGCAAACGCAATATGCCCTACCTACCTGCTATGTGCGCTATTGCTATACTTACATCTGTATACATATGTATGTATATATACTCTCACATATACTTTGTATACAAGAACTCTGTATACGTATTAAGACATAAGTATTCAATATTATTATAATGGGTGTATTATCGTTAAACGAACATAATGAGCCTACTTTGATCTGAAAATGTTGTATAATTAATTAGATAATTATAAACAAAGTCTTACTTTGTTAATAACTTGTATCAAACAATTCCTATACCGAAAAGCGAGCAACACATTTTCTGGAGATAGGGAGCGCATTCGGGAGCGATTTTTTAAGCCCTCATACACCTTCCTACGTTAATTTAAATTAATAAAAAAGTTTGTTGGAGCTATCAGGCATGTGTGTGTGCAGATCACACAAATATATGTTTACATTATTATTATTACAAATCATATATACACGTATATATATGACGTTCGTTACTCGTGAACATTTTTATGGGCCTATCATTCTTGTAAGCCATTAAATTCTCATTCGTAATACATTTCGCGACTTTTCATGTCAGCATTTTTATAAAAATATAAAAAACTACATTATAAGCGATCAATTATTATAGTTGCCACTATTATTACTGGAAGCGATATTTCTCGGACATTATATTTATTTTAATTTTTTCAATTTGAGGTAATTTGATGAGTAATCGTATAAATACGTAAATAAAACCATAATAAATCTATTAAAATAAATTTTTCGTATACGTAATTAGACTACAAATTGTATAAAATAAACCCGTGGCAGAGATACATACATAAAAATGTTGTACAGTGGGTCGGGGGATAAAAATTGTGGGGCTCCGCCGCCTAGCGCTCTCTCCGTGAGAGTCGCTGCGCATGAGTGAGTCGAGTGTGGAACAGCGAACAGCGAACAGCTTGCTTCCATACTCGTGTATGTGCCTTTTACCGAAATAAAATACAAACTGAAAGTAAAGTAGAGAATGTGTATAGTGTTCTTCTCTCACCTACATTCCCTACACTGGTGACCCCGAATTACTCTACATTGAACACACAAGGCAAAATCATCTCGCAAGATCAACGCGGCGACCCACGCAAAAACCGCCGCCATGACACTTAACCGTTCGCCCATACTACCCCGCTCCGGCGGCCCGAGCCAACAATCCGGCGCAGCAACCACTACGTCCTCGACCACTGCTTCTTCAACTCCAGCACTAGTCGACAGCACGACCTCATCTGCCTCGGGACAACATCAGCCCAGGCCACCCACACCTCCACCAAGGGCACGCTCGGCATCACCGTGGCTCCAGCGGAGCTCATTCACGCCACCTCCGAGAGCGCCATCCGTGCCGAACTCACCGAATGCCTCGCTGCCGCTCGCTGGCAGCAACGCCGGAGCACTCGACAACAATCAGCGCTGGTTGAACTCGACGAACCCGTTCTTCGATGACGTCAGAGGCCCTAACAACTACTCACCAACACTTGACGGCCGTCGAGACTTGCTGCATGCCACATGGCACGATCAGCAGCAACGACAATTCATCGCAACTCAGGTAACCTCAAACACCCAAAATCGCTCACACGTCGCGAGCTCGGCCGCGCACCAGGTCCAGCAGGAG
>JAWWMK010000008.1:16649300-16660172 GCA_035047105.1 Galeopsomyia nigrocyanea | reverse complement strand
GTCTCGGCAAACTGGATGTGGGATTTTCGCAAACTACTCGTTGGATATGGGATCTTTTTCCACTGACCCGACGAATTGTAATTTATCTCACACAGCTTCTTTTACATCGAAGTTCCTTATAACGCCCACAGATAATTCATCGTCGTTAACACGGCAATATACTTGTGCTCCTATAAGTATCCCAAACAAATTTAATTTGCAAATCAAACGAAATAAAGTTCGACTCGCGTGTACCATTCCACATATAACAACTTCCCATAATTTTAAGTAAGCTGCCGAGGAATTCGAGAATAAAAAACCTCGCGCGCGCCGAGAGAATCTCGAAGAGTGAAAGTTCATCATAATTTCAAATCCCGTAACAAATACTTACCGAGCGTAAAACTCAAACGCGAATGAAATAAATGCAACGCAGCAGTGATATAAAAATAAATTCATAGACATTATTTACGCAACTATACACGTTTAAAAAAAAATCGCCCAAAAAACGCTAAAAATATTTCAGGTGTGAATCACACGAAGCCTAGACAAACTACTCTAATGAAAAAGCTAACAGTAAAGTCAGGATTATTATCAAGCTCGCTAAGTACTTCCGAGTAAAGTGCCATACACACATATAGGCGAGTGACGACTATTCAAACGTAGCTGCCCTACAACTCCAAATTCGAGCCTGTAAATTTGTAGGTGCCCTACTGACACTCAACATCATATCCCGTAGGTCCAAATCATTTCTTTCTCTCGCTCGTAATCAATCTCGTTGTTACAAGCGAGTGTCCTAAAAGAAAGAAAGAAAGAAAAAAGAGTGGCAACGATTTTCGTTAGTGGCTTCGAAGCCAGGGCGTCGGATGAAACGGCTTATTGCTCCTGGTGTTTTGCTTTCTCTTTCAGGCGAGTGCATAGGCATGCTCTAGTTCGCTCCGACTGTATTTTTTTTTTCTTTTGCCGCGGCGAAACTGTACGGACAAATCGCCGAGTGAGCGCGCATGGTTGTATTGTAATTATACTGCACTCATACTGCGGGTTATACTATACACTCGATGCGCTCAAGGAGTTCGGCATTGCTTGGGTGAAGAGAAAAGTGATGTGCTGATTAGGATTTGTAATGAATATGTGCGTGGACTTTGTGGTTCGTTTGCGCGCGTTACATTTTTTTTTATTCTTTTTTTTTTTTTTCGTCGAGTTTTCGGCGGATTGCAATTGCTTTTGATTTTAACCGTTTCGACTTTTTAATTTTTTTTTCTATATACATTTTAATAAATTTTTTTTTGTACGTTTTATGCAGTGAGATGCAAAGTAAAAAAACTATGTAACAATCGAAAAAAAACGAACGATTAGAAAAATATAATTCTTTTATTGACAAAGAAAAGCAGAATGAGACATAATTTGATTACTCCTTTTTAAGTTGAAAATATACTATCGAGTAATATTACTATAGTATATAGATATCTATAAAAAATATCAGTTTAAAAGGTGTTATAGAAGAACTTTAGTGCTACGTAATGTAAAAAATAGACGATATATTTTCGAGATGTATATATATATAAGTAGAGTATAAATAAAAATATGTAAATGCAATATTAATCCCAAGGACTAATTGAACATCGTTCTACAAATAAATAATCGTTGGATAAACGTTCAAATACCTTGAAAAATTCAAGGCTTTTTGATTTTTTTTTCCTCGCTATATGTATATATCAATTCCCCGCAATAATTACAGCTTGCAAGTCTACAAGAGATTCGATTGTTCATATACAGTCGTCGATACGACTTTGTACGATATACAGTTATGCGTCACGATTAAGTAAATATAATCCTCGATGTTTAACATCGTTTACATTGACGTGTGTATATGTTTGTAAATATTAATTTGAGCTCTGTTTCAAAGCTATAAACAAACGAAGCTATATACCTAAAGAGTTTTTGGATGTTTTTCTTTTTTGTACAATTGGTCGATTCCTAAAAAATTCACAAACCATCTCGAGCACATTCGAACACTTCTTTTTGAGAATCTTTTTCGAAATTCTTAAGAATAATATTTTTTGATTTCTTGCAGAAGTGGCGTCTCCGTGAGCTCGCTGATCTCGACGAAGCGTTTATTGGCACGGCTGAAGTAGTAAATATCACCGGTGTAGATGTCGAACCAAAGCGCGTGCAAGTGCAAGTCGTGCTTCTCCAAACGTTTTTTCAGAAATCCATAGGACGCGATATTTTGCAATTGCTGCAGTGTATTGATCTGCGACAATTTATCCTCGATGGCGAACTTGTCCTCGGGATCGATGTAAGCGACGAACTTGCGCATCGGCGTTTCAGCTTGGAATAATAATGGTTCGTGGAAGCCCGTGATTTCTAGTTGCTGGAACTTTTCGAGGCTACTGCTTGCGTGCGCACAGAGCCAAGCTCGCAGTGGTGATATTCTCCTGTTTATCTGCAAGTTTAGAGAAATTTCGTGAGTGCGAATAATTTGAAAAAAAAAAAAAAAAACATTTTGATACTGATTAACAAAAATGCTTGATTGGAATTTGATTTTTTAGATACGTATAAATAGAAGGATAGTTTTGTAATCAAATTTATTTATTCATTATCGTGATATCTTCATAAAAGATTGTTTAAATGTATACTTGAATTCATATCTCAAATCGTAAATTCTTTTTTTAATCGCGTTTATGTCACGTTCATTGTGCGATTATCAGTAGTTCTGAATTATAGTGATAAGATGATATCAATAATGACGTTATTCTAATAAAGTCAACAAATGGAATAATGATGAAATTGTCTATTAAATATTGAAACATTAATAATAATCTTACTTGAGATGCAAATTCTTCATCTCTCAAAGCGTATAACAAATTCATGGCTTTGCAGTCACTGTGTCCACAGACAATCACATGCCTAATGTCATTAACAACACAGCCCAGTTCCAGAGCAGCAGGTTCACACATTGTAAGTTCATCAATGAAATGTTTAGAGTTAGGAACTAAATTACCTGCATTTCTCACTGCAAAACAAACATCAACAGATAAGTCAACACGAAATGCCATGTCACTGTGTTCTGTTGAAAGTGTTCACAAATGATTTGATTAATAATGCGGACCTGCAAGGTATTTACTGTGTAGGATAATCAAGATGCTTTAAGGAATTGACGAATGAAATGTTGTTTTCCGGAGATACTCTTAAAGCCAAAAAATGAGATTGAAACAAGATGTGAGCGTGATAATGTCCAATTGTGAGTTGATCATACCGACAAACATGTCTCCAACATTTGTTTCCGTAAACCTAGTTGGTATCATCCGAGAGTCCATGCAAGTGAAGAACACTGCCTTGGGCTATCAATTAAAAACACATATCATGTAAGTCCAATATCAATATTATCTTCCTCTGCTCACAACAGTAACAAAAAAAAAAAAAACGTGTCTGATAGAATGAAAACTTTACGTATGTAGAAACTGAACATTACCTCAGGATGATCCCTGACTTGCTGAAACTGTTTTACCATTCCTTCTCTGTGGCATTTTCGGTACTTCATCACTCCCTTGAGTATCCTATCCATGTTTTTTTCAATCGTGCAACACTTGTAACACTTTCCATTCGATGCTTTTACAGCATGATGACGCGACGCGATAATTCGTGCTACTCGTGCCACTCGCGTGTGCTTATGGCAAGACACACCACGGGATATTGAGAGGTGGGAGGTATCACATGACATCGTGATAAGACGTTAAACTCAGCCAATCAGATAACGCGCGGGTTCTTCGAATTTGGCAAATGAGACGCAGACGAGTTATTATAAGTTTCAAAAATTTTCGGTTCAGTATATTTCAAGTAATTTCATTATAATGTGTAAAAATCTTCAAAGATCTGCGTGTATTTTGTGTGTATGTATGTACACTCGTGATGTTTAAATTAAAATATACACTTTTTTTTAAGATTCGATAGAACATACAAAAGGCAATTAAAATCTTATTTCGCAGTTATTGAAACGCATTGCAGTTGCGTCCTTGATAAAAAACAACAAGAGGTAAAAAGAAGAGAAAACGAGTAATCTCGTTTTCTTATCCAGCGACGTACGGTCATGTGTATCACGACGACGACGTGATCCCATAACTCAGTCTCGCGTGATAAAATGACCACAATTAACGCGGCTGGTTGATGTTCGCCTACTTGGCGGCATTGACTTCTATCTGCTCAAAGACGAACTCTGACTCGCTCTCTCGAGCTTCTCGAAGTGCTTGCGGGCATTGCGGATGTTGATCAGCGTCGCTGCAGATGCTGTCCAACGTGAAAAATCATTTATATTAGTTGACGACTATTGAAGTTATTTTCTCAAGAAAGATGTCTTTGTTGTACTTACGTATAGTAGGATCGGATACAACGACCATGACGTACGTGTTCGATGTAAAAACGTCGATAAAAGCCGCGAAATTTGTGTTTCTTACTTCCATACTAGAGAATTGAGCTGCCAGTTTACTGCAAATAGTAATTTCGTTAATTATTTATCAATTATTTATCTTTTGTAAAGAATTCTTGTATTACAAACCTGCAACTCAGCTTGAACTGCTTGATTATGTTTGAAACTTTCTCAAAACGATGAACATCTCTATGATACCTTCTCTGACAATGACTTATAACAAGGAATGTGGCACGCTCAAAGAGGAGAACTTCATCAGCATCAATGATATTAGCAAATTGATTTAAACTCTGTTCAAGCTCCTTAACATTTGGAATTAACATATAAACTATGGAAGACCATGCTCTGAAATGTGAAACATTGAAATTAATAACTTACAATTTGCATCAATCTAAATTCAATCCAATTTTGTTTTAACTTACCTGTACAAAGTTTCATCCCATATACTTGTCCTGAAACAGGTACACTGTAAAGGTTTACTCAGTCTCCTCAAATCCTCCTCTCTTTCTCTGAAAATCGAGTCCCTTTGATCTTCTTGAACCAAATCCATTTTGTGTATGAGACAGAACACTTTGGCATCTGGACTGTTTTGTAAAATAGCCTCCAGACAGCTTTGGTAATAATGCATGTCCTTGTCAAGTTCACGAGATTCAACATCAAACACATAAATGAGCACTTCCACATTCCTGAAAATATTGTCTCGCTGTGATGCAAAGTAGTTTTCCATGAAAGCCTCTTGTCCACCACAGTCCCAGAGGTTGAGTACCAGATTCCCAAGGAAACGAACATGACTGTGCTCAACGTCAACTGAGAATCAAAGGAAGATTTGCACCACAGTTAGTAAGTATGAAACACTGTGATTTGAATGGAATTAATAAAATTGGAAACAAGCTCTTACTTGTTGCTCCCAAACGGCGAGTATCTCTTGCAATGTAATTGGCGAAGATAATACTTCGCATACTCGTCTTTCCCGAGCCACTTTTGCCCATCAACAGTACCTATAAGTTTTGAAATGTTAGAATGATTCACTGCTTATCAACACAACAACAAAAAAGTGGGCGTGCTGTATGTAAAATAAGAGACGAGTTTTACCTTCTTCTTCATTTTGCCGTTGAAAATTTGTTCTTTTCAGTAAACAAACTGAAACCTACTTGACGAAAAACAACACCCTTCGACAATTATTCCTCACACTGCTGCACAAAACATAAACAAAAGAAAAGGTTTGCAGTGCAAGAAAAAGAGGTTATCCACTCAAGTGAACGTCAACGTCAAATAATGTCGTATAAAAAAGGCACTTTTTTCAGTTGTGACTTGTGACTAACGACCATAGACGACCTCGATCACGAGATGCAGACGACTGCGTCGTTATAAAGTGTAACCTCTAAAACGCGATTATAAAATGCACTTTGCCATTTGATTTGTGTCGCGAGCAGTCGCGAGCGTCCGGAGCGTCAGATGGTTTTCATTTCCTTTCACACTCTCTGCACTTATCGCTTTGCATCCTGCATTTTTTTTTTCAGCATATTATGTTACAGCGCTTGATCGATAAGAAAGGGAATGACAATGCGAAAGAAGACTTGGTAAATTTTACATTCGACAGCAGACGTGCAGATTGTAGTCATTTTTTATTATTCAAATTTGTGATTTAATTCTAGCAGTCTGCTTGTCAATTAGGAAAGGTAATGAGTATGAAACAAATGAGACATGGTTTACGGTGGTTTGAAAAAGTAAGTACAATCCTTCTTTTATTGTAAATGTTTCAATACGCAGACAATTCTATTTAAAATAACGATTGTATGTCGATGATTAGTTGCATTTGGAATTATATAAAACAAAATCTTACTTTAAGAACAATGATGACAGCAAATAAGTTATTGTGATAAAACATATATTTTATAAAAAAAGTGTTAGTAGCCTTTCAAATAAAAGTGTCAATGATATATTTAATTAATTGACTTTCCTTGATTGAAATAAATTTTTATACTCTAGTTATCCAATTCAAATCATCCTTGTATTTACAACTCTTAAAGAATACTAAAATGAATCTCATAAAAAAAAGAGAGATGACAAGATATTGCAAGAAAAAAAAGACAAATTACAAAAACATTTGTCAATTATTAATTCATCGAAAAGAAAACTACTTTTTGTATTGGTTACAAAAATGGCAATAAATAGTGGAATTCACAGAGAACTACTAAGTTTTGTTGCGGTTTAGTTTGATGCAGGTCCAATATGGAGAATGGAATTAAAACTCCCTATAAACTGGTTATCGTCCTTCAACTGTAAAAGAAAATTAGAAATGTTAGTGCTTGAAAATAATTTAAAAATATAGTTTTATATGCACAAAAAACCACTCACTGTAGGAGGCTAAGTCAATTTCTTCAGGGAGTTCAGTGATGTTGACATCGAATCTTTCTTGTACGTCGTTCAAAATCTTAGCATCACTTTCGTCGCTGACAAAAGTTATAGCCAATCCCTAGAAAATTAAAAATCATATTTATTAACTTGCTTTTTTTAACAAGTACGAAACATTAAAAAAAAAAGACGTCAATTTTATATACCTTTGTACCAAAACGTCCAGCACGAGCTACTCGATGAAGGTAAGTGTCTGAATTCTCCGGCATATCGTAGTTGAAGACGATGTTCACTCGCTCAATATCCATACCTCGGCCAAAGAGATTTGTTGCTACCAAAATGCGCTAAGAAAAAAAGTAATATTTCAATGAACGATAAGGCTTAAAAATAATTTTATCAATTATATAATGGAAACGGTTGTTATTTACCTGTTGGAAATCCTTGAATGACTGGTACCTTGTCAATCGTTCCTCTTGTGTCATGCCTCTATGTATACCAATCGCCGGGAAATTTTGCTCAGTTAGAAGTTGCGCCAAAGCCATGCATCTTTGTACTGATTTCACGAAAATGACAACCTACAAATAAGAAAAATTAGTAAAATCATATGATAAATGTGAATTCAAATTTATAATCACATCTGTTTTCACTTTCACTTACTTGATTGAACTCAAGAACATCCAAAAGTTCGAAGAGTTTTTTGTTCTTTTCATTTTCTTTAAGCTTGACGTAATGTTGTTGCAAACCATGCAGAGTGAGTTTGGCTTCATCATCTACATAAACTTCCATAGGCTGTGAAAAGAAAGAAAAATATCCAAAGGGACAATTAAAAATCTATAAGGTGAATTTAGGACATGGAATATACAAGAGATGTGGTATTTTCATATGGACAAACATCAATTCGTTACACGTCAATGAAAATGGTACAAAAGTCAGTATCAATTCTGACATTTGAATTGATCAATATGACTTTTAAACCTTACAATGTGTCATCAAAAAGAACAAATTTGATCAGCAGTCGATGCATAATTCACACATTGTATACAGAAATTGACACAATGACAGCTTAACTTTACAAATTCAATCATTAATTGTGAAATAATCTTTTTTTTTATCCTCAAGTGTATTGTTTTTATCAGTGATTTACATACTGTTTGGTGAATTCCACCTCCTAGCAACACCAATAACAAGAAATCTGGTCGCCTCGACACACCTTAGGTGGTATACCCAGGAATGCTCAGCTACATCTTTGTCTTGTCAATGGCAAACATCTCACTCATGTTTTTTTCTCTCAATACTTCAAAATTGCTCAGCATCCATTACGAATGTTGACAGGGAATTGCACCACATGTACAATTTTCATTATTCTACAGATTTTTAGCAATCCCTGGTTTATTGGATATTATATTTTGCCAAAATATCCAATGACTCAACTTCATACTTTTGCAAACTCGTCGTTACGAAGCTTACAATATGCCAAAGCCTTCCATGCCACATAAAAAAAAAATTCTCTTTTTTTTAATTTGATAAAGCCTAACAATTTCAGGATTGAATGATACGATAGGGTCGCGAAATGATAATTCCCCAATAATCCTCTTGAATCTTCTTTCTTGAACTCTTCTTTCTTCAGGAAGTCTTGAATTTTCTTCGATGAGCCCACCCCCTCAATTTGAAAATGATGTAACTTAAATCCAACCCTTTGACAGAACTAGTACTATTGTTGTTAGGATGTTTTATAATTTTGTGTAAATTAAAAGTTTGGCTTCAAATCAAAGTACAAATAATACGGATCCCTAACGGTTTTTCGATGGTGCGAGTATTTGGGATTCGAAATCAATCTTTAACAGAGGCATGGAAAGGCATGGAAGGCATGTAGAAACACGTTTGATCAGAGTACGACTTAAACTCTGATTATATCTGCCGGAGCTAAACTCATCGAATCAGACTTCAATGTGTCTTCACAAACTGGTTTATGGCTACCCAACCCCCCGGATGTTCGTAAATTGGCTTCTAGAGCCGAAGGCGGAAGTAAAGGTGAAAGTGTAGTCATCACATCTTACATCTTGCATAAATTTCTTGCAGACGGGGCGAATATCCTTCGACAATGTTGCAGAGAACATCATGACTTGTTTGCCATGGGGGGTACTGCGGAAAATTTCCTGCACATCTTTCCGCATGTCTGGAAACAAAAAATTACAACGATAAGAAAATGCATTGAAAATTAATGGAAAAATAGAGATTAAGAGTACAGAAAAAATGCAATACCTAATTGCTCCAGCATTTTGTCACATTCGTCAAGAATGAAGTGTTTCAAATGCTTCAAGTTGAGTTTCTTGTTCTTTATCAGAGCTAAAATACGCCCGGGTGTTCCAACCACTATATGGGGACATGTACTTTTCAATACCTCTTCGTCCTTTTGAATTGGCAGACCACCAAAGAATACTGATACCTGAAAAATAGAGAAACATGGATTAGCAAAAATTAGAAAATCAATAATTACATCATATGTTGCAATGAAGAATTTTGTCAGTAGTGGGTAGTGGTAAAATGAGTGTCATCATCTTTGGCTAAGATAAGTGAAACATCATTCAAATCCTTATATAATTTTAAAAACTTTTATTTATAAGTATCAATTTACCTTGACTTGAGGCATGTATTTGCTGAACCGTTCATACTCCTTGCTGATCTGGAAAGCCAATTCTCTGGTATGGCACATGACAAGAACGTAAACCTGGTTCTCTGTCAACTCCAGCTGCTGCAAAGTCGCTAGGACAAAGACAGCTGTCTTTCCCATACCAGATTTGGCTTGGCAAAGGATATCCATGCCAAGAACAGCTTGTGGAATGCATTCGTGTTGAACTGTAAACAAAAAAACATTTATATAGCAATGACAAATATATCGTACAAAATTATTTTTATAGATTTCAACAGTCAGGATAGATTGAAGCAATCATTAGTAATCAGTTGTCCCTATCTATTTCTATCATCAAATGTTTCAAAACTACTAGTATCTTATCAATACATTTGGTAACACATGATTATATAATCAAAAGTTATAGCTACCTTCGGAAGGATGTTCAAAACCACAGTCTACAATGGCTCTAAGGATCTCTGGCTTGAGCAAGAAATCTCTGAAGCCACTGCTGTGGATGGATACGTAGGTACCCTTGACTTCCTTCTTTGCTGGAGCAACTTCTCCATTTCCCTCGACAACCTGCTCAGTCTGTTCCTCATCCTCGTAGTCCAGAAGATCGTCGTTGTCTGCCATTTTAGAGTTGATTTGAGAGTTTGGGAAACTTGTAGGAAGTTAATTATATCTGTAATTAAAGTAATTTATTAACATTTTTCCATATTATGCAACAATCGTAGTTACGAAAAAAAAAATTTTATCCCGAAAACGCAGCCTATTTACAAGAAGCAATTGTTTTATTCACGTGAGCTCGAACGAAATGCCGGACACGTGAGGCGCGTAAAAAAATAAGTGCACGCCACACACAACGGCTTTCTACACAAAGGCAGAAGACAGAATTTACCGAAACATGTACGTCACAATCGCAGTCGTATAATCGGAAAAAAAAATTGTAAAAAAATCAAATCTGCATTACAGCGAGAAAACACAATCGCATGAGAATTTCCTCGCCAAGAGAACTAAAAAAAAACGTTGCGTGACGCAGTTCGCCTCCATCATGGCGTCGTTTTTACACACCGGACGCCCGCCACTATTTTCTCGTTGTGTTTTACACGTCAAAAAGTGCGTATTTCGAGTGAATTATTAGATCGACCGACGAGCGAGATTTATGTTTGTGAAATAGCAATAAAAAATCGTAGGTTACGCGATTGTTATAAATAAACAACGAGCAACAGCGAAAAGTACAAATGACTCACCTTGACGACCCAACGACGACTAGCCGGAAGCCGGAAGCCCCAACACACAAACGCCGCCAAGCCGGTCGAAGTGGAGGCGCTGTCAGCGGGTGGATACTACGATAGTCAAATTCGTGCTAGTCAAATTCAAACTTTGTGCGGTAAGTATGTACAATCTGGGAATCTTTCTGCCGCCAGGGGAGACACTGTACCTTGGTCGCAAAGTGTGGGAAAATTCAAAATCAATAATTATT
>JAWWMK010000008.1:16621935-16649200 GCA_035047105.1 Galeopsomyia nigrocyanea | reverse complement strand
AATTCGAATCTGAAGTCAGATTAACGCTATCATTTTTCATTTTTCATTAAATTCCAAAAAACGTGGAAATTTACCTACTTTTTTTCTATTATTTTTTAAACTTCCATGGTCGAAAAAAGGATATCACACCCATTTTTATGGATGGGCCTCATTTTTTTTCGATTCCTTGTGTACTATAGAATGATATCCCGAAGAAATTAGGAGCGACGAGTCAATTTCACTTTTATTAATAGAACCGGTGCCGAATCAATCGAGTTTTTTTGTGGAATTGGACACATATTTCTAGGAGGTGATATAACAAGAAGGGGGAGCCTAGTTCAAGTAAAGCATAATATGTGATGAATATTCAATAACGAGTGCTTTATTACTCATTAAAGTACATCTACTTTCATGAAATTTTATTAAGTAAGTATATAGAAACATTGTTTTTTTTTCTTCCAAAAAGTATATCATAATCAATTCAGATTGGATTGGATGAAGTCTAGGAAAGATGTAACGCGAGTGTATATACCGGGATAACCGGGCTCTGCGCATTTGTAACCACCTGACACTACACCAATCAAGTAGTAAGAGGCATTTCTTGGGGACATCAATGGGCCACCGCTGTCACCCTGCAAAATTAATTTTCGATCAGCTCATTCCGTTGGTTTAATATAAGAAATGATTAATCCATACCTGGCATGCATCTTTGCCACCTTGAGCGTAACCGGCACACAATACATTGTCATTTACGGAAATATCCTGAACTAATCGATAAGATTGCTCACATCGTGCATTGCTAATTACTGGAACCTGCACTTCACGTAAAATGTTGCTCGAATAACCATCTGTAAATAATTTATATTCTTGATGTCGTAATCGCTAATTTATCCATTAACGTTTACAAAAATACTTACTGTAATATGTTGCTCCCCAACCAGCTACGAACGGGAATGTTCCAACATAATTACGATTCTTAACGTCATCCGGCAAAGGTAAGCAGATAGGGTGTATCGCGTCTGTAACCACATAAATTTTACCTTATGATTATAGAACAAAAATATGCGATTAAAAAGTCAAAACAAAAAGTTTGAACCATCATTTAAAATATATTTCATTACTAAAGTATTTAGAAAATTTTAGACAAAGGAACATGTTTTAACTTTGCATCCACTATAAGAGTTGTCAAACTTCAACTTTACTCCGAAACAAAAGCTGTTTATCAAAGTAAAACAAAAAAGAAATATTCGAATGGATTTCAATTTAAATCAGATTGAAGTTATTATTTATCTAAATTCTATTACTAGAATCCACTTAATGTATAAATTATTACCGCGTTTATTCTACTAAGTAACCATTTACTTTATAATCACTCTAGGGCAAACCTTCTCCAAAAACGCACAATTCTTTAATTTTTCTATAACATTGACAATATTTAACATAATATGGCTCTTCTTAGAGAGAAATAAGTGGTTTCAAAGTATGATTTAAGAATTGTATAAAATAATAATATTCGGAACAAAAAAGTTTATACAAGATTATTCCGGCGTTCCCAAATAAAAAAAATAAATCAACATTAAATGAACAATAAAACGAGATGCATACCTGTGAATTCTACGTCTCTGCTAAGTCTTAAAATAGCAATATCATTTTCCAACGTGTCTCCATTAAATTTTGGATGAACAGTTGCTTTTTCGATCGGTATATCTATTGGTTTAGCTCCGTCAGTAGCACTACCTAAATCTAGTTCTCCTAACCGAACTCCTTTAATGTCATTCAGTATACAGTGGGCCGCAGTAACTACATGCCGAGATGATATTAAAGTTCCACCACATTTGAAGCTAACGGATTGTGATGATTGGCCGTATCCGATTAAAGCAATCCAAGGCCAAGCCCCTTAAAGTATTAAGCAATCCTGTTGTAGTACTATACTTATTGTTAACAAATAATTACACATTAATGACTTTTTTTTATTAAAATAAATTTTACAAACAGTTTTCAATTTAAATAAACTGTACAGGCAGTTTTTAAGTTAAATAAACTGTAATTCTGATAATATTTATTTAAAAATAGCTAATATCAAAAAAATTGTAAAATGTACCAAAAACATAGCAGCAAAACGTTGAATCATGACAAATTTGAAGGGAATACCCTACCTAAGGCAGCGGGGTTTCCGCCGACCACTCTGTCATGGACAGCATTGCTGTAACCGCATTGAGGTGCGCGAAGGGGTTCAACTTGTGTTCCCGTTGGTTTATCTTCAGGTTGATTATTGTTGGTATTACCATTGTTGTCATTATCATTGTTATCGTCATCAATTTGAGGACAGCAAACTGTTATGTCAAAAATGCTAAACGAACAAAGTGATGACTCAACTACGCGCCGTCCAATAAAGGGATGTTTCCTTATTAAATTCAACAATGGCTGACAATCTGCAAGACTCCTACAAGTAGCTGGTTTGTTAAAAATGGATCTACACGATCTTGCCCTCGGAGAAAATTCAGCATCATCTGTTAAAAATAAATTAGGGCTGGTGTGTAATACTTATTTTCCACGTACATAAAGGCAGATACTGCATTTCAAGAACTGCAATTGCGTAAAAATTCCTAAAACTGATAAACTTATATACTTTCATTTCAAATATAGAATACTGAAGTCGCTGCTGATAAGAACGTTTTCAGCCGTATTACATAAAATTTCAACATTGTTTCTACGAACATTCATGAGTCCTTTGTTCTGCCATAACTAAGAAACTCTTCGACCATTCAATAATTCAAACAATGTAGCTACAAGTGGCCTTTTCAGATAAAAACAAGTGCACAAATGACTATTAATATATTTACGCGAGCTATGAATATGTAACTATGCTATAACTGAACGACAATTTTATAACTGTTTAGTAAGCTTCTACAAAAGCTGGAAAAGCTCCAGCGGATCAGGCTCGACTTAAAAAAAAAAAATTAAAAATCTTGAATTTCCATAGCGCTCAAATAATTTTGAAGAATAATTGAACAGAACACTGTTTGAATATTTGAACACTTAAAGAACTTACAAGTCGGTAAGCTTTTTTAACAAATAGCTTGGGACTTGACAACTTGAGTCAGCTTGGGGATTTGAAAGCTCGAGTCGACTCGAAGCTTCGAGTTGCACCGCGCTTCTGCAGAAGCATACTTTTTATACAAATAGTCATATCATTTTGTTATAAAAGTATAACATACAATCGTACCTTGAGATAGCGTTTGGTGAAACGCTAGAAAGAAGACAATCCAAAATTTTACGCTCATAAAAGTTTCTTGTACTGATCTGGTATCCATATTGTACTTACTGTTAAGAAAATATATATTAAAATCATAGGAACAACGTCTTTGAATTTATTTCTGTATGGTATTCTTGATGAGCTATCATTTTTTATTTGTTTTTTACTAGTTTTTTTTATAGCTTGAAATAATATTTTCTGTAACATAGATCTAAAATATTACATTTATTAAGCGTAATTAAACATCATTTTACAGTTTCACGTGTTACAGTTAAGGTACGAAGCGAGAGTGCAAGTTGCACACTCTCGGTTGACCAAACACTTGAATAAGTTTGTTTCACAAGCCTCTGATCATTAAAGCAGTGTAAATGTTGAAATGACGCAGGGGTATGTATATAGTTTTCTTGTGGTATTAAAAGTCGTTAAAAGAGATTTTTTAATTAAAAAGTATTACACTTAAAAAAGTTTGTATAAGTTGTAGGCTTTGTATTTTTGAAACGCAGCCTTTGTGGTACTAGATAATGGCATACTCCATAAGTTTATGATATTGCTTACAAATTTTCAATTGGTTTTTAAAAGCAGATTGAAAGTATTAACTTCACGTCAAGCACTCGAACAAAATAGTTGTATAAAATAGCCGTACATGTCAAAATAATATATAACTCCTCTATATTGTTACTATTTTTCAATTGTTCTACGAGTATCAATAAGGTAGATAGATCTAATATGAAGTAAATTCCAATCACTCATAACTTTTGCCTGGAAGCGAATTTTTTGCAGAAGAAACTGCATTTTTTCAAAGTTCTTATTACCAATATTTTTATTATTTTATAGTGATCAGAGCCGCATTTGGCGCATTCATGTACATACTACAGAGATTTTTGAAAAATATTTTAGAAAGAATAAAACACTAAGAATTTAAATGGCAGATGAAAGTTTGTTTTACAAATACTAGAATAACTTATATAGTAATCATACGTACGCATAAAATTTAATGAGTTGACAAATTTTCTCGTCTGGAGAACACAAGATTAGAACTAACGATTTGAACCATTTAAACATTGATTATTCAGTAGTAGTAGTAGTAGCATAGTGCACGATCGTAATGCCACAGCGTGGTGTGATTACAGAGCGCGTGAATTCGAGAAAGCTGTACCCATACATTTCCATATTAGGTATATGTACCTATCTTACAACTTTTCTGTTTGAGCGTCAAATGGAAAGTTGTCACTTTTCGCCAGTTAGACAGAAAAATAATATAATGAAATGAAAGAATAATCTTTGTTCCCAAAAATGTACTAGTCTTTTTTAATAGAAACTGTAAAAAGTTTAAATTTCATTTTAATGTGGAATAAACCGTTTATTTTAATAATTTTGAAGTGCTTGATTTTATTTTCAACTTTTAAGAACTGTTCCTGATATAGTTTAATCGTTTAATGTGAGAAATGATTCGATCAAACTATTATGAATTGAAGCATTACCTTAGATTATTGCAGTAGCAGAATCTTCAAGACTACTCAATTGAAACAGGCGAATGCGCGACTTTATATGACTTTTGATAGATCGATAGACCAGCAGGTGTAAGCAATTATTCGCATAGTGTACAATAGCATCAATAGTATTTCCTCAATTCGTAATTCACTTTGTTGAAAATAAGAAAACTGAACGTTTGTATTTGACACGCGGTGAATCAAATATGCCAGACATAAAACGAAGTATTTTATGATTAATATACTTAGTTTGAAAATGCGAGAATAATTATCGCACAGTAAATTGATGGGCAAAGAGGGAAAATGTTAAGTTCGTATTTTCAAAAAATCAAATATTAAAGTTCTATGCATTTCCAGAAGATAAAAAATTTAAATAATATATATTTTAAATTTATTATTATGCCTTAAACGAATATAACTCAAACGAATATAACTCGAAATACATTATCTCATTTCCTAGAGCACTTTGTTTACTTAAACTTTAATTTTAGTGCTTACGACTGTTATCATAAAATATGACAGTTACTGGGTAGAGGATAGTTTGACAACGCACTGCTATCAGGGTAAAACAGACCCTTTCAAATTTACTACCCATTATATTATGCGAATCCTCCAATTTGAATTTGGGTGTAGTATCTAACTTCGGATGTACGAATTAATTATTACTTAAATCTCAACTTGTAAAAAGCTTAAACTCATTTCAGTTTTTACGCTTGCAATCTGCAATCTAGCCACTAAGTGCTATTGTATACAAGACGATAATAGAAAATGGATTTCTTTATTTAGTACCTTAAATTGGCACTTCAGCTTGTTTGGTAGTCTTCTGTAAAAGCTGAGAAAGCTTGAATCGGTCGGAGATTTTTGAATCTCAGAAGCCAATTGTTTAGTATCATTCAAAGCCACAATTACAATTCAAAGATCTTTTTATAAATACTAATATACACGAAAATAGGAAAAAAATGTATTGCGGCTTTACCAAAATGCTTTGCTCAAATAATCGTCGATCAGCACTAAAAATATACTATCAACACCATTCCATATTAAAATATCTAAATAAATTTGATCATTTTGTTATAATTCTGCATGGTTTTCTTGTTTAAAAAAGAGGTAAGCTGTATAGATAAATTTGATGTCGAGCACAACAGTAACAGTATTGTTATTTTCGTTTCCGTTTATTTCGTACTTATTGTAATTGCTTAGTTTACACGTTTTTCTTATGAGCAAACAACTGCATATAGTGAGATTTCAAAGTATTTAACCAGTATCTAAATATCGAAAAGTACTTGAAATATTTTTTTAATTAATTTTGATCGATTCACAATTGTTAAGAAATATACAAAAAATTCGCCGCACGCGACAATTTTTCGCCCACCTTTATGCATGTACATACATACACATACATACTAAACACTTATATTAGGAGAGATCGGGGGGTTACCCATGGAGTAAAACACCCAATCGTGAATATCTTTGAAATAATACATATTTTAACTATAAGGTTCGAGCAAGATTATTTATGTTTGTGTTCATTACCTTCCCGCGATATCGACTAAATTTGGCCAGTAGCTTTTAGAATGTTAACTGGCACATCCAGATCTGGGCACATCGTCATTTTCAAACTTTGTCAAAAGACGAAAATTTTGAGCCGCCGCACGCATCTGCAAAATTATTTTTCACCAAAGATATATACAACTTGTCAAAAAAAAATTTAGTCTGTGAGGCAGTTCCCTCCTCCCAATCGTAGAACTCAACGTTAATTTTTTTATTCACGAGTTTTTTTTTACCGAAAACTCACGAAAAGTATGAAATTGAGCCCCGTTTCCATAATAGTTTAAACGTATGGATTTTTTCATTATTTGATAATGTATACGCAAATGAAGTATCACGAGGATCTTCGGTGATAGGCTTAATTTTTTTAAGTTTCAAATACTCCATAGAATAATAAACTGAAAGAATTAGAAGCGTGCATCTTCTTTGACACTTTTTTTTTAAATCGTGCCGAATTAAGAAATTTTTAACGTGGAACTGCTCATATATTTAGACAGAGCGCGCGCGTAAATCGCGCACGCAACAATAACAGAAGCGGACGATCGAGACGTCGCGTGCTGCGTTTTGTTGTCATATCGCCGGCGATGTCGGTAGTACTCGAGTATAGTATGGCTCTAGCAATTAATTTTAGTGTTTGCTGTGAAATTTTTCGTGTCGTGTAGCTTCATAAAAACGTACTATCGTTATTAAATTGAGCGTTTTGATTGAATTTATATGTGAGATTTTGTAGTGAAGACTTGAATTTTTGCTGTTTTTGGAGTGTCGCAGTTCAGTACCTTTGAAAGAATTTTCAGAATTTTCAGTAAGATGTCAAGTTGTAAATCAAACAATCTATTAAAAGCTAAAATTCAGTCACATGTGATGGAAATTTTAAAAACATCCAGTGAGCAGACAGTCAATAAATTTTTTATTTGTATCTAACTAATGTGTACAAGAAACTCATTCATATGTGTTATCTTAGGTTTCTCCTTGAATGTTGTCAACAGGTACAAAGAAAACATTGTACATCTGAGTGCCGCAAACAACTGCACTGCAATTCTGAAGTGCATTTTAGAAAAATATGACAATGTTTGTTTGGAACGTAAAAATTCTTTTGGTTGGACTCCTCTCATGCAAGCAGTTAGAAATGAAAACACTGAAATGGTCAAATTTCTATTGAGTTGTGGAGTTAATGTGAATGATTTTTCGTTTTTAGGTAAAAAATATATTAATTTTATTTCAAGATCCCATCTAGAACTTTTCAAAGAATTAATTCACTTATCAATACTTTTTATTCACAGGATTGTCAGTATTGAGTCTTGCCTGTGCAATTAGCAATGAAATGTTTGATTTATTGTACAACAATTGTCCATCAGCTTTAGAATATTCTTCTCATGATGATATCAACCCATTGTGTATTGCAGCTTTGAAAAATGATAGAGAATTATTTTTCAAATTAATTCATCTTGGATTAGATGTTAATAAAGCTAGTAAGTGCCAATACTATAAGCTCTTATTGTTTTATTTAATAGAAAGATTATAAATTTATATTACATAAAATAGCATCATGTGCAGTTGCAAAATTCACATTAACGTTGTAAAATTATTTATTAAACAGATTCTTTCACCCACATCATGATTAAACAATCAAACATTGCAGACATAGCAGCATTAGCAAAAACACAAATGAATTCAGATGACTATTGGAATGATCTTTCTGGTATTGAGGATGTTTTAAAAGAGAAAGATGACGAAAATATTGTTTCTTACAAAAAAGACACAGAAATTTTTCAATTTAATGTTAATAATCTTGGAGAAAATACTTCTATCCCAAAAATTTTTGTGGAAGATGTTAATAATGTTGCAAATGGAAAAATTTTAAATAACAAAACTACTTCCTGCGAATTACACTCATCAAATTGTAATTGTAAATCAACAACTCTTGTATCACCTACATTATCCTATTTAAAAGAAAACATGTTGCCCATGTCTCCTAATACTTACATCACAGAGGATAATATCACAAGTACATTTACAAAATTTGAGCTCAATGTTAATGAAAAAATAGATAAAACAATCGGAGTAATTCAAGATAATCAGAATCACTTTTCTTTAAGCAGTATAGAACAGTCATCACCCTTAGTACTGCAAAGGTAGTCAAACATTTTATTTCTTTGAATAACTTCAAGTTAATCAAATGATTTAATGGAACATTGTAACTAAATTTATTTATTGTACATGACACTTAAAAAATTTCTGTTTTTAGGTGTCAAAATAAACGACCTCCTAATTTAATGCTGAGAAGTCTGAGTAATGATTCAGACACAACTTTGAGCTTCACTCCTCAGTTTAGTCCCATTAAAACACCTAATTTACCAAAAGATATTAATGAAGATAACGTATTTGATGAAACTACACCAACACCACCAAAGTACAAAACTCCTCCTCGAGGGATAATAACAGATCCAAGTATAACTAAATTGATGATTTTATTAAAACGCTTTGGACTTCAGAGACATATTCCTATATTTATCGAGCAAGAAGTAATTATGTTAATTACATTAGTTTTTATCACAAATTTAGATAACAAATATAATCAATAAATGTTTTCATTCTAGGTGGATTTGGATTTATTTTTAACTCTAACTGACCAAGATTTGATAGAAATTGGTATCCAGAAAAAATCTGAGAGATTGATTTTATTATCTGTGATTAATGAATGCAAAGGGATTAAAAAATAGTATATTCTTTTTAAAAGTGCACAAATTTTATTTTATCTTTGTTGCCTCGGTTAATGTACAGAAAATTATTTTGCAAGTTTATTTATTTTAAAATAATATGTTATTAAACTTTTTGTACTCACTTAATAAATATATTTAAAAATTAAAAGTTATTTTTGATAATTGATCAAATTCAAAATTTATTATAATATTTTTTTATGTTACTTCTTGAGAGTTAAAGCTTCTTTAAATACTAATTTACAACTTTCGTAATCACCAGTGTCTGATTCATTTGAAGACTCTGATAAAATACTTAAAAAATCCGATTGATCAGCAAATTCATTTATGTCTTTCTTGTATTGTGAAGTATTTTGTACTTCAGCTTGTGATTGAAATTTATCAGTTGAATATTGTGGACTATTGTTAAATTTGTTTACAATTTCGGAGTCGCCCATTGTTTCTAAGATTGAATTCAAAGATGGTGTTTTGCATAAATTTGGAAGATTATCTGAAAATTAAAATTTCAATGATTGTATGAACATTTATATTCAATTATATAATGCTCTTTTCAAATATTTACCATGAGTAGTTGGAGAACTATTTATCTCTCTGTAAGATTTTTCATTATTTTCAGTTTTGCTAAGTCTAACAAATTTCAAATTCTGCATATTTTCAAATTTGCTTTCCATCAAATTATTTTTAGCTACCGGAGATTCTAATTTTTGTAAAAGTTTTTTATTCAATGATTCTTCAAATATATTGTGATTTTGAGGAGAAGTTGCCTGTGGAGTTTCAAACAATTTTCGTTTGCGATTTTCATATTGTGATTCAAGTACTCTCTTTGAATCTGTTGAATTTGTTTCAGACATTGCTGATTGATGACGAAATTGATGTACTTCTTTTACATTGCGACAGTTTTCAAACAAGTTATTTCTTTCTGGTTGTTCTTCTTTTTTATTTTCTTGAAACATTTCCCTTGAATATTTTTGAGATACATCAGTATTCCTGCCTTTTTTTGATGTAAGTAAAGAAGGTGAACTGTCTGATAACTTATCAGACCTCTTGTCATAACTTGTATCATACTTTGAATAATTTCGACGATTTCCTGAAAACTCTGACTTTTCGGCTGATGTTTTCAATGTTTTCATTGAATTCTCATTTGATGTTTCATTATTTTTATTCAATTCGATTGATGACTTTTGATGCTCTTCATACAGTTGTTTTTTCACATCTATTTCATCATGTTCTTGCATATTGGCCAAATCAAAATCGGATAAAAAAGATCGTATTTTTTTATCATAAGATTGTGTTTCTACAGAATCTAACGTCTTGTCATTGGTTTCTTTTGGTATTAATCCAGAAAGTATTTTATCATTCAAATCCACTGAACGTATAGTAGACTGTAACTTACGATACGCGTTATCATTAAAAGGCGGCGATTTGTAAATTTTCTTTCTAGATTGCTCAGAGACTATATTTTCTGGTAAATCATTCTCTTTAGTCGAATTTATCGACTCTGGAGTTGAATGTGTTGTATCATAAGTGTCCTCGCCTAGTAACATTTGGTTTTCCATATCTGTCTCGTTCTTATTTATTTTTAATTCGTCAAAATTTGTGGGCAAATGAGAATTTGTCATATCAAAACAAAGGTTTTCTTTATTTGTAATTACTGGTGTTGGTCTGTATGATTGAGGAGACACTGGATCAGCAGATTCATCGTCTTGCTTGAAAGGTGTGTCTTGATTAGATTTTTCCAATTCTTTATTTCTTGAGCACATAGAAGGTATATCATAAAATGATATTATATCATCTAAGTTGTCTACAACAGTTTTTTCGTACTCTATTTTTGGCATATTTGGCATAAATATGTGGCCTATCCTAAATTGTCGTTTTTTACAATCAAACATTGATTGTGTTAGATAGTCAGTTTCATTTTCTTTTAATGATTTCCTTTTCTTTTTATTATTCTGCATTATTGAAAGTACTTTTTGACTATGACTTTGCATATTTGGTTTCATTTTGCCCATACCTTTGAGGGTAGATAAAGAAGAAAAATTGAGTTTTTCATTCACAAATCGAGGTTTCATTGTTAGTTCTCCTGGAGTTTTAAAAAATGAGCTTTGCTGTAACTGGCTGCTTTGGTTTTCCTGCAATAAATTATATGATTAAAAATGTTATTCAAACTAAAATAGTTTACTTAGCTAATTACACAGAAATGTATAACATCATTCAATAATCAGACGGTTTTCGCAGAATTAAATACTTGATGAAACTTATACATTTTTGTTGTAAGAAAAATCATATTTTGTTGAAAAAATTACGGCAAACATACATCAATTTGGCTTCTCTTTCTCAATACACATGAGTATTCTATATTTAATTCAGGATATAAGCGACAAACTTGTATGACTTCTCCGCATACAGAATGTACATTGGCGGATAAGTCTTTTAGAAATTGCGAAGCTACTTCATTTTTATTTTCGCACATCAATATTTCAGGCATTCTAGATAAAATGCATGTTTCTGGATATGTAAAATACTGAGTAGGTTGAGATGGAAAAACTACTTCATAAAATAATAATCCTTGGTCATTTTTGGGTAAACGATACGAATACTGAAAAAAAATTTATTTGCAGATGTATAGAAACAAAAATTTATGCAGAGCTTAAAAATATAAAATTTTACCATATTTTTCCAATGTCTTCGAAGGTCATTGTAATTTTCGAAAGGACAGCTTTCTGGCAAAATTTTGGAAACCGAAACAACTCTTGCTCTTGTCAGACTAAAAATATAGATGGGTAAAATTAATTTTTCATATAGAAAATTGTGGAAAGATTAAAAAATTAGAAACTTTATCTTACTTTGGTAAAATGTACACCCAAGGGCTTTCAAAAGATGTTAAGTCAATAGATTTGATATTAGAATTGAGTGTAAAACCATCCACTGCTTTTGGTGGCAGTGATAAGGAATCAAGAGTCAATGGGAATAAGTTCATTTTTATTGGAATCAACTCAAGTTTTATATCATTGCCTATCAAACAAAAAATATTATATTAAAACTTTTCATTCTATTTGTTATCATTATGATTCACTATCTGCATAATATCAGTAACTATTAGTAATATAAGAAAATATTTTTATGGCCCTAAAATATGCATAATTCTTAAAAATATTTCCATATCAATCGAAATTTTATAATACTTACTATCTTTGAATATAATGTTCCATTCTATAGCATTGATGTTAGATGTAAGAGACAAGAAATTAAAACCTTGTAGATAAAACGATTTGCCAATAATATTCCAGTGAGGCGATAGTCTAAATGTAAAGGTATATTTTAAACAAGCTTCATAAATTTTTGGATAAACTGGTTCAGGATCAGTGTACTGTGTGGAAAATAAATAATTTAAATATATGTAAACAAATTCTATTTCTTATAAAATGTATGTCTCCCTATTTTATTAAAGCTTATTTTGATAGGTTCTACTTTTGATCAGCAAGTGTGATATAATGATCTAATAAAATTTGATATCGCAATTTGTTTAAATTCATAAGCACCAATTTTATCGTTACTTCAAAAAATGCATAAATAATACTGTAAAATAAAAGCTATAGTACGACCATGCACTTATGAAATTCTTTTTCAAATTACTTACATAAACTTTCAATTTTGATAAATGCTCTTGAAATTTCCCTGACTCGTAAAAAGATTTGTTGACGACAATGTGAATCAAATCATCTGCATTTTGTATTGACGGTGAAGCAATGCAGCATCTCATTGTATAAATTATTAATCTGAAATTTACAATTGAAAATCATTAATTGATGATTATATATTACAATCAAAATTACAACAACAATGATTCTCAAAAGCTCACCTGCAAGTCAAAATTTGAGAATGAAACATAGATTGCACTAAAGGATCCTGCACATCTATTGGATTTATTTTGCAATTAATGCAATAAAGACTTTCAATATTTGGAATTCGAATATTGACTTGTGTTTTATGAGTCATGTTGACAAATTTTCTCACAAGTTATGTTTATGTATGTATTATGTTTTCGCCAAACGTTTTTAAAAACGTACGTTTAGTCAACGTATCTATTGACGAAATTACCGTTGCGTTTGAAACGTTCCAAATTTTGAACGTTAATGTCGATAATTCGATAGATTATTGTTCTATATTTCAAATATGAATAATTTTGATTATGTATCATTTCTTATTAATAAGCCAACAGTAATAAATGCTTAGTTTAATAGAAATATTTAAAAATATGCTAATGTACGGAAAATTAGTGTTAATCTTGATTATGGCATCCTTTATAAAAAAAACTCAATAATATTAATTTGACGAAATATAATCAAACTTTGTTTTATAAATTGGTTAAGAAGTGGAACAGTAATAATAAACCAGTCTAATATGTATTTATATAGAAACGTTTTTTTAATTGATATCGAAATAAAAGGGAATTATGACGGTTTTATATGGATTTTAAGGATTACATTTTTTTTTAAGAATATAATCTCAACAAAATTATGATAATTATTTCTTCATAGGTATTTCATTTAAGCATATTTTCTGTATACTCAATGAAAAAAAATACTTATAAAAAAGTCAAGCTTTTATTATAAAAAGATTGGATACAAACATTATTTTATTTAAATAAAACAAGAAGTCATAGTTCCATGATTATACTGTAATTTTACTTAGAGAGCTTTGGCAACAATTTTATTGTAAACATAAAATAATTATATTTTATGAATATTGTTAATTATAGCATTTTGAATAAAAAGCTCAATGAAAAATTTTACTATGTCTAAATGTCTAAATTTGAAAGTCATATCTTACATCCATTTGTACTTTAATTAAAAAAAATTCAATATTTACAAATTTCGATCATTATAAAAGCGATTCTCATGAAAAAAATGAGAAAAAAAAATCTTACTACTGATAGTGGATCACAATTACAAAAGCATATGTCAATGAATCTACAATGAAATGCATTTTTTTTGTACAAATACAAAAACCGTAATGAATCTACAAGTTCACAATTGATATTCTGAATAGTTAAATTTAAGTCCATTTCGTTTTAGAAAATTAGATGAAACGGTGAAGTCAAAATTAAGTTTCAGCAATTTCTTATCGTCCTTCGACTGTAAAAAATACATCAATTTAGTTGACAGTTTGACGTGGTAATTTTGATATTGGCAAACTTTGAACTTACTGTATGAAGCTAAGTCTATCTCTTCAGGTAGTTCTGTTATGTTCACATCAAATCTTTCTTGTACATCATTCAGAATTTTTGCGTCACTTTCGTCACTAACGAAGGTAATGGCGAGTCCCTAAAAATTATGACAAACATTATAATTTTTAAGAAGCATTTACTATACAGACGAGTCTTTGAAAAGTAGCAAAAAAATATATTTACCTTGGTTCCAAACCGTCCTGCACGAGCTACTCGATGGAGGTATGTGTCAGAGCTTTCAGGCATATCGTAATTGAATACAATATTAACTCGTTCTATATCCATGCCACGACCAAAGAGATTTGTAGCTACCAAAATACGCTGCAAAAATTGTTAAAATTTATTCATGATGAAAGCTAACTAAAATGTTATAAAATAAATTATGTAATTTCAACACTCAGTGAGAGAGTTCAAGAATCATGATGTGATCAAAAAATAGTAAAATTTCCTCATAGTATTGATTTATCAAGTTTACAGTAAAGTGGAAAGATTAGTTATAAAGTACCTGTTGGAAATCTTTGAATGACTGGTATTTTGTCAATCGTTCTTCCTGGGTCATACCCCTATGAATTCCAATTGCAGGAAAGTTTTGCTCGGTCAAAAGTTGAGCTAGAGCTGTGCATCTCTGTACTGATTTCACAAATATTACAACCTGAAAAATAGGCAAAGAATAGTAAGTTATTGAATAAAAAGTCAAGCAAAAAAATTAATTTACGTTACTCTTTAGAGTATATCAACTTACTTGATTGAATTCAAGGACATCTAAGAGCTCAAAAAGTTTTTTATTTTTTTCATTTTCTTTTAGTTTTACGTAATGTTGTTGTAAACCATGAAGAGTGAGTTTAGCTTCATCATCTACATAAACCTCCATAGGCTGAAAAAGAAATAAAATATATTTTCTCTCTACAAAAAAACTGTAAATATGTAGTAGAACAAGTATAATTATGTGTGAAACGTTATTTTGACTAATGGAAGGAATAAAACAGCTGTGTAATGTGCTTCGTAATAAGTTTGAATAGAATATAAATAAAAACGTTTTCTAGCGCATGTATGTGGGACTTCACTCTAAAGATGTTCAGGGTAAGTATATTAACTAACAACTGGCATGTAAGTATATTAATTAATTCAACTTTCCCTCAATTTTGATATATTAATATTATGTAGATCCTACTCCTCAGTGTTTTTATTAATTTATTTGCAAGATAAAATTAGCAATCAAAGTATAAATATTGTGTTTCTTACATCTTGCATGAATTTTTTGCAAACTGGACGAATATCCTTTGACAATGTAGCACTGAACATCATAACTTGTTTTCCATGAGGTGTACTTCGGAAAATTTCTTGAACATCTTTGCGCATATCTGCAACAGGTGTTTAATTAAATATTTACCCTCAATTTATATACTCTTTATAAAAGAAACTATTTAAGAGAAAAACAATATCTTACCTAACTGTTCCAACATTTTGTCACATTCATCAAGAACAAAATGTTTCAAATGCTTTAAAACCAATTTTTTACTTTTAATTAAAGCTAAAATACGTCCAGGTGTTCCCACAACTATATGTGGACACATTGTTTTTAAAACTTCTTCGTCTTTTTGTATCGGTAGACCTCCAAAAAATACTGCTACCTGCAATGTTAAATAAAGGCATATAAATCAAATGCAAAAAATACAATTGTCAAATTAAATTGAAATTCTAAAGGATTATGTCAGTAGTGGGTAGTGGTAAATTGAGTGTCATCATCTTTGGCTAAGATACATGAAACATCATTCAAAATCCTTTCAGATAATATTAATTGATAATCAAGAAGTTAGCTTACCTTGACTTGAGGCATATATTTACTAAATCTTTCATATTCCTTGCTTATTTGAAAGGCTAATTCTCTAGTATGGCACATTACTAGGACATAAACTTGATTTTCAGTCAATTCTATCTGTTGTAAAGTTGCTAATACAAATACTGCTGTTTTTCCCATTCCAGATTTGGCTTGGCAAAGTATATCCATACCAAGAACAGCTTGTGGAATACATTCATGTTGAACTATAAAAGGATAAATATTTTTAGTTGCAATTCTTTAAGAGTTTAAAATAAAATATTTTTAGATTTGATTCTATCAGTGTAGATATAAGCAATCATTATTAATCAGTTGTCCCTATCTATTAGTTTCATCATACAGTTTAGAATTTTTTTATTTTGATATTAAGGTTTTATTTCTGTTACCTTCTGAAGGATGTTCAAATCCACAGTCAACAATTGCACGAAGGATTTCTGGTTTTAGCAGAAAATCTCTAAAACCACTACTGTGAATAGAAACGTATGTTCCTTTGACTTCTTTTTTTGCTGGAGCAACTTCTCCATTTGTTTCAATTACTTGTTCAGTTTGCTCTTCATCTTCATAATCCAAAAGATCATCGTTGTCTGCCATTTTTAGTTGATTAATTTAATGCTAGAATAAATTTTCATTTTAGAAAAGCAAATAATCAAGGTAGACGAGTAAATAAACTTAAAAAATAAGACATTTCAATTTCCTCGTTCGTATGCAGATCTTGGATAGTTATGAAACAAAATGGCTAACGCATGATCGGCGTAAGAAAAATAGAATAAAACCGAAAGATATTGATAGAATTTGTTAAAATAACATTAAAAGGTTTCTGAAAAACCATTGCAATGAAAATGTAGAACGTAATTAAGAGCTAATATTAATAAAATAATATCAAGAGGATACTTTTATCAACACGGCGTCTGTACATCCATTACACATACAAGACGTTTTGATCAGTCTGCAACTATTCTATTGCAATTTCGGTACAACAAAAAATAAAATAGCCACGGTACGATAAATCATCACAGAAAATGAGTAGACTCATTCAAGAAATTCGATGTCATTGATTGTGAATAAAATAAGTAGATTACCAATTGTACTTACTCAGCGAACAATCTGTATACCTATGCGGCGTGCAGTCCGGCAGCAGCGAGTAGTCGGCCTAAAAACTGCTAAAAACCGGAATGCCGGCGCCGGCTTGGCTTGGCGATAGATATCCCCACCCCACGCCACCCGGCATCAACGCTTATAAGATTTAGAATTACCGGCAATCGGTAATTTCCGGTTCTTGAACACTACGTCAGTCAATTTCAAATTCCAAATATTTTAATTACACTCCTAAATTCCATTTAAATTCATGTTTATCACTGTGACTTTATAATAATAAGTACCTATGTATATCTGTGAAAACAGTAAAATTATACTTTCTTTATTCAAACAATTAGAATGTTTTATACCTAGTATAAATGCAAAAATGAGAAGGAAACTCATTTTTAAAAATTCATTTTCAATAGTTTTCAATTGAAATTTATGAAGATTATTCTCTTTTAAAACGAAAATACGTGGGTAGACAAATTTAGATTTTCGAAATCAACAACATTGCTCATGAGAAATATTTTAACGTTAGTTTTGTATATCTTTCGCTGCAACATAAAAAAACTAAATTTTCTTGAATATACTATTACAAAATTATTATTTATATCTACAGAAGACTACATTCAATGTGAAGTCAAGAAGATAGTTCATGTCTTTTGTGTTTGTTGACATTCTTAATTTCGTTTTCCAAGGTGTAAATAATAATTTTAATGTAATAATGTAATAATATAATTTTATGGAGGGTGCTTCTAGCTACTTAGCTAGTAATATCAACTTTATATTATAAACTCCAATATTTATGAGTTATAAAATTATACTTTTTCAATAAAAGTAAAAATATATAAGATTGAAGAAAAAATTTTAATAATCAAAGTAATTATAGATTTTAAGTAAAGACTCAAGATTCTAATAAATAATTGTTGAATTCCAAATTTTTCATACAAAAACATTGTATATTTACTTATCAATATTATACAGTAGGATTAATAGTACAAGTGTAAATAAACTAATTAAGTTTTTTGTTTTTGGTTCCTTGATTGACACCGCCTCTACCAATGGGTATAGGTCCTCTTCCTCCTCGACCACCAAAAGTACCTAAAATTGAGTTTATGTTATAGCTTTCATTCTTATTTGAATTAAACATGCTTTTTAAGGTTTCAGTTTCAAAGAATATTTGATTCTGCAACAAAACATACCTCGTCCACTACCTCTACCACCTCTTTGATTTTGTCCCCCTCTGCCTTTCATATCACCTCGACCTCTGGACTTCATTTGGACATCTTCCTTCACCATGTCAATAACTTCATCAGGGATTCTGAGATATTTGATAGTGCTTCCTCTAATGTAACATTCTGGCATCCTCCAAAATTTGTCACCATCCTTAAAGAATAAACATGTAATTTCAATGCATTAAAATATATGTACATTCATTCTAACATTTTAAAGTACAATGATTTATTCAAAAAGCAGCAAAAATGTTTCATATTTTAAGACCAATAAAACTAATGTTTCAACTATTTAAAACATGATAGTCACTAGATTTTTGATTGTACTTGTTTTATCTCTGCTTTTGAAACAAATAAAATGTTTTTCATTGTTGCAACACTTATATTTGAACAAAGGGGTTTATAACTTACCCTAGAAGTACAGATAACTTCTCTCAAATTAATGTTCATCCAATTATCACAGCTAACTAAATGGCCATTGTAGGTTTCGCCATTCTTCAATTCAACCAGCTAAATTAACAAAAAATTGTTATAGTGAATATTAAAAAAAAAACTATGAGAGTAAAAACAATTGTAATAGAGGTTAGAATCTTACCATGGGATGATTTTGCGCTGTACGTAGTAAGGATAAAGGCAACTGAAATTAAAATAAACACTTTAAAATACTACCAATATTTTGAAATTCTGTCTTTCTATTTTCTTACCATTTTTTGTTTGTGACTTTTGTGACCTCAGAATTTCACTTTTCAGCTGCTTTTCAGTATTAAATGTAAACACCGTGGTTTGCATTGATTGGCATTGATGATTGGTGTTTAGTGGAACTTGGTGGAACTCAACTGCACCCTACCGGTAACCTACGCACTCATTTTATACTTGCTTCTTAGTATAGTCTCCATGCTTCTGGCCGTGGCGTTCTGCTACTGCTCGTTAACTGTCTGCTATGATTTTGCAACTAAATGACTGTAAATGACTATAGCGTATAGTATTGTTGATTGTTATTAGTTTGTTTATAAACAGCAACATACACGAAACTTGTAAAAAAATAATTGAACTACCATGAACTCGAGACAAACTCTTAAAGTATTGCGATTTTTCATTCAGCAAGGTTATTCTGAATGTTATAAAATGAATACAAATTTGCTAAAAGTGAGAATTTAATTTTATCAATATTTTATATGAAAGCCTTAAATTCTTCAGTGATATATTTCATGTGATTGCTTCTTTGTTAATTTCAGTGTCCAATAAATTTTTTCAAACCCCTTGCAAGCCAACACTATCATCAAGTATGTTCTGAAAATCTAACAAGTGAATTGAAAAAAGATCCAATCAATAAGTTTGTAAATAGAACACATAATTGTGGAGAATTGACCATTAATAATGTACATGAAAATGTAGAGCTTTGCGGATGGCTAGAATTTCAGCGATTAGGGAAATTTTTAGTATTACGGGATGCATATGGTTCTACTCAATGTATTATTAATGATGAAGTAAAGATAGTTCAGTTTTATTAATGAGAACAATCAATATAATCATAAATAAATATGATTCTTCTGGTTTTTATTTCAGAAAAATGATTTATCTAACAAAATACAAAAGTTACCATATGAATCAGTATTAAAAGTAAAAGGAGTGGTTTTGCCCAGACCTGAAGATCAATGTAATAAAAAAATGAATACAGGAGATATTGAAGTTCAAATAGAATCATTAGAAATTCTCAATACATCTATGCCTCAGTTGCCTTTTTCCATAAGAAGTTTCCATAAAGCAAAAGAGTCACTTCAAATGCAATACAGATATTTAGCTCTAAGATTTCCTGAATTACAAACAAATTTAAGGATAAGATCTTGGATCACTATGAAAATGAGAGAATATTTAGTCAACCAATGTGGCTTCTGTGACATTGCCACACCTACATTATTCTGTAAAACTCCTGGGGTGAGAGAGTATCATAAACTGTATAACACAGGCATTGTAAATATTAAATTATATTCACTCTGTTTTTACATTTTCAGGGTGCACAAGAATTTGTTGTTCCAACAAAGCATACAGGAAAATTTTATTCTCTTGTTCAAAGTCCTCAACAGTTTAAGCAACTGTTAATGGTTGGGGGTTTGGATAAATATTTTCAAATTGCTCAATGCTATAGAGATGAAGGTTCAAGAAGTGATAGACAACCAGAATTCACTCAAGTAAGTTTTTTACTGATATTGGTCTTTGTGTATGTATATATGCATATAAATTTGATGCTAAATAGATATATTTCAGTTTGAATTGTAATATTTATAGTTGGACATAGAACTGTCTTTTGTTGATCGCAAAAATATAATGGAAATGACTGAAACTTTAATTTTGAATAGTTGGCCTGAATTTTTAGGAAAAATCAAAACACCATTTGCATATTTAACGTATGAAGAGGCAATGGAAAAATACGGCTCAGATTGCCCTGATCTCAGAATACCTGGACAAGTAAATTTATTAAATTGAGGTACTTATATAAGCAGCAATCTGATGCATTACATAATATTAAAAAAATGTTATAGATTCACAACGTATCTTCAATTATTAAAAGCAAGGATACCAATTTTGATAAAGCTCACAGTATTTATGCAACTGTATTCAGTGGGAAACATGTAATTAGCTGTACTATTATAGTTAATTTTTAACTATTATGTTATCTGCATGTAATGTGTTCCATTTTGTTTTAGCAACATTTTACCAACTATACTAAAAAGAAATTGAATCAATTTTCAAAACAAATGTTTCAAAGAGCCAAGTTGATTCAATTAAAAATAAGTGACTTGGATTTGAATGAATTACAGGCATTGTTTTCAGAAGATTCACGAAGAAGTATTGTTGAAAATCTTGGTTTGGCAAAAGATGACGTTTTATTACTAACTTATGGACCGCAATCAGATGCTGTGAGTTTACTTTTGAAAATCTTGTTGAATATCAAGTTTTCAATATAAGATTTTACCTTTCTTTAGAGGCAACTGCTTGGAAGAATGAGAATTGAATTTGTCAATATTATAGAATCTAGAAATGAAAATGAAAAAATTAGATCATCTGAGTACAAGTTTGCCTGGATATTTGATTTTCCTTTATTTACATTTGATAATGACACAAATACTTTACAAACTACTCATCATCCATTTACTCAGCCTCATCCTGAGGATATGAAATATTTAAGCGTAGAACCATTGAAGGTATTTTTGAATGTAACATGTCAATGTAACAATAATAAAAAAAATGTTATAGAGTATTTTATGAAATGTGCAGGTTCGAGGTTTACAGTACGATCTTGTTATGAATGGATCGGAAATCGGCGGGGGATCCATTCGTATTCATCAAAGAAAATTACAAGAACAAATACTAGAGATGTTGAATATTGATTCATCAAAGATGTATTATTTACTCAATGCTTTGGATAGTGGGGCACCTCCACATGGTGGAATTGCTTTAGGTAATTCATATCAAATTAATGTAATAGGTGAAGTAAATATAGTTTTATTGACCTATTTCACTTATTTATAGGTTTAGATAGGTATATTTCATTGATATGTGAGGCATCTAGCATTCGAGAAGTTATAGCTTTTCCAAAAACAATGGAAGGACGAGATTTAATGTCCGGTGCTCCAACATCAATTTCTGAAGAAGATAAAAAATTATATCACATTCAAGTTGTTGATAATGAGTGAATGTTACTATCTGTCATTTATAATTTAATTTTAATTGTTATTTGATGCAATTTGCATCGATGTATAAGACAAAATGTAATTTTTTGTACATAAGTAGAGAATTTTTGTATTTGATTGTATAATAAAAAACAGAAAAGTTGAAACATTTTTTTTCATGAAACTGAAGGTATATAAAGAGTAATAAACAAAATAAGTTGAGTGTACAAAAGAAATGTTTTATTTAATGAGAAATAAATGTACAACGTCTTAACAATTGGTTCAATTGAAAATTATTATACTTATTTGTAACTACAATATTTAGCGAACTTTGAATTCATTTGGAAGCTTTTCAAGTCTGATTCATTCTTGGAAATTCTAGTAAATTACATATGCAGAGTCCATATGTAATTTGTTTACTCTAATACTTTTTGAGAAAATTTTAGAGTTAGGTGTCTATTTACTGTTTATTCATGTGATATAAATGTTAATTTGAATTTCAATGAAAATGTTATAAAATGTTATTTGTAGACATTGTCCATTAGAAAGTGATATCGCTTTACTTACTGGCAGTACAATAAAAAATATGTGCAAAGAGTTAGATGCAATCTGATACATTTTTTTTTAAATCTTTTGTAAAAAATTTTGGGTAAAAATGGATTTATATTCATAATTTTTTATCTGATGACATTCTTTTAGCCTTGTGCGACACTAATAACATTTATCAGCCAATATTCATAGAATTACCATTATACTTCTCAGTTTTCTTTATTTCATTATAAAAATACTATTTTACAAATATCATTCGTACACTTATCATACACAATCAAATTACATTCAAAGAAAATCGATACATTCATCACAAATGTCGTCAAGGAAAGAAATAACTTTACAATTTAGTTCAAAGTACGACTATTTTGGAATTTCACAAGAATTTTGTGTTGTTTCGATAGCCACACAAAATCATTTGCCTATTTTCTTAATGATATTTCAACAGTTTATGAGTTTTCACACCACATTCAGTAAGCATAAGGAAGATTTTCATGGTTTAATAATCTAAACATATTATTTCAACAGTAGTCAGGCGCACAAGGCTACATTGTCTAAACCATTAAAAAATATTAAATATTTAGAAAACATTACAAAAGTAAATAAATATGTGACTAACTTGAATTTTAATTTCATTAAAATCACTTTTGTGCTTAATTTACAGTCAACTTTGAGGATGCTTCATTATCAATATACATAGTTCTATGCAAAAAAATTTTGAAAAAATATATTAATTTTCCTTGCTGTGACATCTAAAGTACATGCTCTTTACTAATTAACTTAAAAACTTGAAGTATGTGTACAAAATAAGTTTGATAATTGTAATATACATTAGAAGCTATGCTACGAAATGCTGAGAACCTGGTATTATAAGCTGTTATAACTGAGACAATAAGCCTGTGAACATTGTGTACATTTAGAAATGACTATGAAATGACATAACGTTCATCAAACGTAGTTTTCAAGAAATAACCGCATGTGGACGACATATTTAAATACTTCAGTGTCTAGTCAACATTTTAAGTTGGCTAACGTAAAAAATCTAGCCACTTATAAATATAATCTTGTGGCACAACAATGCTATGAATCTTAGTAGTGTCCATGTTGTCACTAGTAGTTTATACATCAATATAAATCTGTAGAAGAACGTTCCATTTTTACAGAGTGCAATGTTGAATTCTTGTTACATCAATTTACAGTAACTCGTTTTGCAGGAACCACCTCTAGTCCTGTCCACTGTGACACTTTGATTTTTGTTACTTACAGTTGGCAAGGAGACAAGCCACTGCAGTGCATCCTTAAGACATGTCATCTACTGTCGGCAGCCAGAATGCCATATTTGTACAAGCAGATGCCAGCATCATGTACTTAGGATTGAACTGTACACACTGTACAGGCGCAGGATGATCTCCATTGAGAACGCAAACTTTGTAACCAGTGTCCGCATTCCACACATGTACCCTACCATCTGTAGAGCCACTGAACACAAATTGGGAGTCCGGACTAAAGCTAGCCTCTATAGGTATACCTTTATTGTTGAGGTAACCTGTAAATGTTTGCAGTGGAGTGCCATGAAACGCATCTATGAGTCTGATGATGCTGCCATTGGTGGATATCAAAATGGTCTTTCCATCGCGACTGAATTTGAGCCCCGTCCAGTCGCATTCCTTCTCGTGCTGGAGCTTGAAGTTGGTGAACGGGCCTTTGTCGAAGCTCCTCAGGTCGTACAGCTTGATGGACTCGGAATTGACGCCGGCCGCGAAGATCAGGCCCTCGGGATCGTAGGCGGCGACCGGCCGGCCGGAAACGTTCATGACCCCGTGACAATTGGGCGATCTGAGATCCCAGAGTCTGAGCGTTTTGTCGAGGGAGCCCGAGAGGAAGGTGTCCTCGATGGGGCTGATGCAGAGCGAGACGACCTTCTTGGCGTGTCCCGGGAAGTATCTGATGTACTTATTGTCGTGCAGACTGAGGTAGCGGATGGTGTCGTCGACTTTGGTGCTGCTGTGGATGGCGGTGTTCTTGGCGTGGGTGAAGTGAATGAGATCGACGCCATACTTCTTGGAATTGACAGTGCGCATCTGTGTGCCCTTTTCGCAGTCGTAGATAACGATCTGGTCGTCCTCGGAGCATGATATCAGCGTGTCGCCGGTCGTGGAGAAGTCGATGCTGTTGATGCGATCGGTGTTCTCGCGGAAGATTTTGGCCACCTTGAAGCTCCGTACCACGTTGTCGACGAGCTTCATGGCGACGTGCAACGTGTGGCGTGGTGTGGCGAGAGGCACCGCTCCCGCGCTAACCCTCTACTTCGAGCGCGCGCTTGCTGTCTCTATCTCTCTCTCTCCCCCTCGCTATGCTCTCTTGTCTTTATTCGATGCTGTTCTCTTGGCTTCGAAGCCCACGCTATCTTTCTGCTTGCTGCTTGGCGGCACCTGGAGTACGCGTGACTAGCGACCGGCGTGACGGCAACTTCCTCGATCGATCTCGTTGCTGTTGCTGCTGCTTGCTTGGTGCTTACCTCTCGTCCTCTCTCTTCTTCTCTTTCTCTCGCTGCTTCTTTCTCTACTCTGGTCTGGACTTGCGCGCGCACGCGCGTTCTTCCACGTTCTTCAGATGTCTATTGTCTCTTGTCTGGACTCTGGACACTGTGGACTGGAGAAAATCTAGCTCGCAATGCCGAAGGCGGACCTTCGGCCGCACAGAAGACGGCTAGCGGCTACTCGGCTCACCAACTAGCTGCCCCAACTCAACTGTCGAGTTGTCACGGCTATCCTTTTCTTATCCAACCCTTGCGAGCTTTTCTCGTTGCAGGAAAATTTGTCCTGCCTTTTGCGCCTACTGCTTATGTCGCCGCCATGTTAAGCAATGTTAAAAGTGATGTTAAGGGTGCCAACTGCCAAGGAGGGTCAACGGAAGTTTTAGACGGTCTTGTTGACATCTGCGACATCTGTCGTTCCCATTTATATTAGACATTTAGCGCAACATTAATTTTGAGCACGTTACTCTTCTCTTGCTTTTATGGCCTTTATGCTCGAGCGGAATTTTCAAACGAAGCTCGGTAAACTTGTCTTAAGTAATAGAATCCATTTATATTATTATTATTAAGATAAAATTGTCAATTGTAACCGCTAGTATATTGGGATTGACGGTTACCTAATCAAAGGTGGCTGCGTAAATATTTTGAAATACCCGTTGTTGATAAGATGGTTCGATGACTGAAATTAACGTTAATGAAAGTAAAATGAAATAAGTGACAGAAAATTATAAAGTCTTATTCCAAAATTTTTGTATAGTTATTTTTTTACTTTTCTTCGAGTATAATGCTATATGCGCGAAGACCCGCCGCTATTGGCTATATGTATTGAATTGAAATTCGAAACGGTACTGCCAGTAATTAAAAATGTTATACGCAGTAGAAGAAATATTTTTCTTTAGAAAGCGCAAGTTCAGTATCAAAATGAAATCCAAGCTAATTGTTATTTTGGACGCAGTGCGTTTACGCTGCTTGGTGTCAGGTATCAGGTCATCTTACATCTTACATGCAGCCAATAGGGGCGGGTCTTCGTGCATATAGCATTATCACTCTAAGAAAAGTAAAAAAATAACTATACAAAAATCTTGGAATAAGACTTTATAATTTTCTGTCACTTACTTATTTCATTTTACTTTCATTAACTTTAATTTCAGTCATCGAACCATCTTATTAACAATTACACTAACTATTTCTACATCGTAAAAGGCTTCATAGGCTTTTTTAAATTATACAAAATTGAATTTGCTTTAACGTCCTTTTCGATTTTTTTATTCGGAAACGTATGTACACATTTTTTATTCTTCGAACGGAAATAACTTTTCTTCGTTTTTTTCGAAAAAAGGAAATGAATCTACAGATAAATTGGTTGAATTTTTCAAATCGTAAAAAGCCTCGCCTCTGATAATTTATCGCAAAAAGTAATTTTTGTCTCGTTATATTTGCAGCAGTAATCGAATATAGTACAAAGTTTCATCTTTATGAAATTTTATATACAGAACAATTTTCGTCTTTTACAAGCTTTACCAGCTTAATGTTGTTTTTTTAATAATAACATGATGCTACGGAAAATGGATGCTTTCGATAATTTACTGTTCTCTTGAACTAAAATTCTCTATATTTAGCTAGAAATTATCAAAAACAATTATATTCAAAATCTTTCCAAATTCTTTTTCCGTATAAAAACATGACATGTAAATTAGAACAAGCTTGAATTGAGGATATTTGGTTTGAGTAATCGTAAGGGTATATAGGCAATTTCGATATCTTTATTAAAACATCAGTCAAATCAGAATATACAGTGCACATACAAATACTTTTACTGCCTCAGACTTCTAACACTGTAACACTGAAACTTTAAATTTTATTCCACCCTACTGAAAAACACCATGTGGCCGATTCCATTCAGATCCATGCAGGCTGTCACTATTGATATTTAATTTCGACTTTTTTATAATGAAAATGGACTCTCGGGCGTATTTAACGAAACATGTGTCACGGGATTATACCTGAAAATTTTTTGTAGAGCCCATTGAACATTGGAAGCAAATGAAATGTCTTTTTTTTTTATTTTATTTTTTTTATTAATCCATCAATATATACAAGCAGTATAAGACTGCTGTTCCTGCAGAGGAGGACTAGCCTCCTGTTC
>JAWWMK010000008.1:16578325-16621835 GCA_035047105.1 Galeopsomyia nigrocyanea | reverse complement strand
GACATTTTCGAAAAATCGATTTTTATAACAGAAAACAGGTACGAAAAAAATTAAATCCGGTAGGTCTTTGTAAGGATTACTTCAACGAATGTGAATGTGTAGTGCAGAAGTTGATTATCTGTTTTATTAAGATTTTAGTCGCTTTAAAGTTAGGGGTGCCGTTTTGTCCCACCTTCCCCTATAATTTTTACAAATTTTTTTGGTACGGATTTTTTTTAAATAAAAAAATCGATATAATTTGTGTGAAATTATTGTTATTAAAAGAATTATTACGGCAAGAGAGAATTTTTGTTTTAAAAAACCATCCGATTACTATAAAAAATATTCGCGAGAATATTTTGCATGAAATAAACATTGTCCAAAAAATAGCATACTACGCAACAAGGGGTGAAAAATGAATTTTTCCATAATAACCAGATCTCAATCATCATTACCCGAGTCTGAAATCAAATTAAAAAGCTTAGACTCATTCGATGACAGGAAAATCCACGTGCGACAAGAGAACTAATATCTTTTTAAATGGCACTCGACGATGTTTAAATGTACTTACCTAAATATGCCTCAGATTAATTTGCAAGCTGTAGCAACACTATCACTTGAAAGTGACTAGGTAATTGAACGTAACGCAAAATCACGATAAGGTGTAGGAAACATGCGTAATCTACAGCCTATGCGCATATTCTACTTATCAAGTATAAATAAACATGGTCGAAGAATACAAAGTACTACGTTCTGAGTGTATGAATTTAGTTGACTAGACTATACCGTATAGCTGAACGTAAAACAAAACCAAATTGATTGTGCAGAACGATACTTAATTTTTTATAACTTTGACCTCTTAATAGCGGCTTTACAAAAAGAATATCATAAGGGTTCAAATTTTTAGTATTGGTATTTTTGTACGTTTAGTATTTCATCCAATTTCGATATATTCAAAAATGCATTTATACATGTCCAGATTTAAGTATTCAGTTAAATTAATTTATCAGCGATAAAAAGCATTTTATCAAAGTTTGATTCTTTCACATATTTTGGAAGTTAACTCTTATAATTTCTTTGTGATTCATCAATGATGGCCCGAATACTTAGGTTGTGGAACCAACTCCTGCTGATTTTTTATTCAATTCTCGTTTGTCGTTTTTATTTCAATTTTTTGTTTGATAATTATCGTACCATTAAACAATAAAATGGCTATATTTCACTATTCTATGTTCATTCGTATTTCAAATAAGTTAGTATTTCATTCAAGTAGATAGATTTGTATTCAATTCTGAAGTATTATTGTTGGGTCATGGTCAATAACAGCATGTGCTGGTAATAGCTGAAATCCACAATATATAAGTGATATAATAAAATTAATATGATGTAGGAAACTTTGACGTAACGCTGCAGTTTTATGAATTTTTATTGAAGTAATTGTTAATAAATAAATGACAAATCTGCATGATTTTATGCTATGTCTTCTGCATGAGGCACTTTATGCCCTAAGCTATCAGCATTTTAAAGAAAGATTCGCCGTAAGCTTCAGAATTTTTGGGACATTCCGTAAACTATTGAAATTTTTAATTACAATTCATAATGTAATCAGACCTGTAATTATCTTGCTTTAATATCTGCATTTTAAAGAAATTTTCGCCGTAAGTTTCAGAATTTTCGAGACATTCTGTAAACTTTCGATATGTTTAATAACAATTAATAATGTAGGCAGACCTGTAATCATCTTGCTTCAATCACAGATGAAATTAAAAATGGAGAAAATATAATATCCAATAATGAACAGAAAAGCATCTCTTTGATTATTCTTTTTGTGCTGTTTGAATAGAGATTCGAATGAGAAAAAAGTGAGCTTTACGAAGGATTCTAACGATAAAGCACAACATGCACAGTGCTGGAGACGCAGTAAAAAGTTTGGTTCGAATCAGTGCTCGCGACATGGGCGTGTAGTGGGTATTTGTGCTTGGGCGCGCGTACAGCGATACGTCACTCGTTTGCAATGCAAATAATTGAGTGCGATCGCTGGCTATAGGTGTCCAAATACATGCATAGGCGACGCCATAGGCACTTGGACGCGAGTTTCTCTGCGTCTCTGGACCTCTCTGAGAGTATATAGTGGCATTGGCGTGTTTGGACGACTGCCAGAGCGTATCTTTGAGCCGGAGCACGAACCACGAAGATCGCTCACACAGGAGATTTATACACATCAACTCCTCCTCTCAGGTTATTAGCAGCTATTGCAAGCTCTCGACAAACTTGCGGACACATCCTCCAGCTTTAATCCTCTTCTCATATACGTATTATCATTTGTTACCCTATAAAAGCTATCGAAAGCCAGATTAATTTTAGTTTTTTGTTTGTTTAGTATGAGCAAATTACAATTGTTTGATCGTCGCAGGTATAATATAACAATGATGCATCAGATCTGTTGTATTTGTGAAACATCTTGCAAGAAAATTCTTCTATTTGGGATTAACTCGTGTGTGTGAGGAAGCAAATCTCTTATTTGATACTTGATGGATTTTGATGAAAGGCGAGTGAAACAGTTGGTGATGATAATTCGGATGCATTGAAATTGATGGCGGGTACGTAGACGCAGAAGAGAGAGAAAGCGGTAGAAAGAGGCGCAGATCGATTGGTCGTTAGTGATTCCGTGCAATCATATTCGAGCAAATAATTCGTTAGAGCAGAGCATTGCGGGCGAGGAATCGCACAGAAAGAGAGAAAGAAAGGAAGGAAGGAAGGAGAGACGGGAGGAAGACTCGTTCGTTAGTATAATTAAAATAAATTCAAATGACTTCCTTGTCCTTGGACTTTGGGTGCGGAGTCGAAATCTCTAGCGTTGGGTGTGCGTGAATATACGAGAGAAAGAGAGAGAGAGAGGGAGAGAGAGAGAGCGAAGCTGCTTAAGTCCCGTTGATTAGTGCAAAAATCCACTTACAAATTAGATAAAACCTTCCCCCCGCTGCCACGAGCGCTCGTAAAGTACGCTGAGGACGCGCAGTGCGAGAAAGCTCAGCTCGCGCTGCTGCCTTCCAGATATGCCTCGGCGATGCTCTCTTTCTCTCCTCGGAAAATAAAGCCCCTCTTATTTCTCTTCTCTTTCTACCTACCTACCTACCTAGCTACCTCCGGGTGCGGTGTTTCTTCGAAAGAAAGCGTCGCGAGGCTAGAGTGCTCCGCCTGCGCTAAAGTAAAGAAGCGCGACTCGCTCGTGGATATAAGAATGCACACGCGTGCGCGGGGATTGAAGCTGCTGCTGCCTACCGCGAAAGTGCTTTAATGTCTTGAGTAAACCTACTTTACGTCGCCGAGGCTCAAGATAAACCGCATCCCGACTTTTTCCATACACCTATAAACTTTTACTATTCTTTCTGTCAGAATCAAGCTAATAATAACAATAATCACGTATAGGGATATTAGCAATTATGCTGTTGAAAGTCAACGGCGAAAGAACGGAGAAGAATGAGAGATTGTTGGCTCGCGCGGTGGCAGTAGCCGCAGCAATACAAGAGCAAAATAAACGTGGCTCCCTTAATGAGTGTACAGAGTAAAGCTTTCTTTACTAGCGCGCCAGAGGAGAGAGCCGCCAAGTCGTCGAATCGGATTGCCTTGTGGTCGTGGTGGTGGCGGCGGCGGCGGCGGCAGCAGCTTCGTGTACAAGTTTCCTTTTCTCTTCTTTTTTTTTCCTCTTTCTTTGTGTTTTTTTCTTCTTCTCCTTTAGCCTCTTCTCCCTTCCTCGCAGAGGCAGAAGTAGAGGATGCTCTCTCTCTCTCTCTCTCGTCGAGCTGAAATGCTTCCTGTGTAAGTAAAAATCTAAAGTGACTACCGAGATCTAAGTTTTAATTAGTTTATCTTGGCCGCGTGACTATTGAATATTTATAAGCGCTCTCGGGCGAGCCTTCATGAGGCTGCTGCTACTGCTGGAGAGCGAGCCACGCCAAAGACAGCAATAAGAAAAAGGCCAAAGAGAGAGAGAGAGAGAGAGAGAGAGAGAGAGAGAGAGAGAGAGAGAGAGAGAGAGTCTGCGTTGCGGTGAATAAGGGAGCAGGCAAACCGCACAACTCGGAGAAACAGCAGCTCGAGCCTCGCTCACTGCGCGCGATATCGAGAGAGAGAAAATGAATCAGAGGAGGAAACGTACGCCAGATGTCTTAGAGACCCTCGGCATTCGGAATCAAATACGCAGTGTGTATACACTGTGCCGATTCCGATGTCGCGCCCTTCGGTTTCTCCTATTGAAATTTCCAATTCCGACGACAGACGTGAAATGGGCGAGCGCCTGTGATGTCGCGTGTGGCGGCTTGCACTTGCTTCTGCTGCCGAATTAAACCGACAGAGACATCCTCGACGACAAGCCAGGGGCACGCCCGCAATATTGTTTCGATCACGCTCAAAACTATCGTCGCTGTTCAGTTCCAAAGCTATCATTATAGGTACAGCGATGCGCGGCTAATGAGAGCAAAGATATACGCGGACGTTTGTAAGCGCGAGCTTTATTTACGCGCGCAGACACATGAGGCGGAAGGAAAATATTGACGCTATAGCTGATGGAAATATATATATATATATACGTATGCGCGATAAGTGCGCGCTGCGTGGTGCACCTTATTTGGTATATATTTGCCGGGCTTGCGAGAGGGAGTTTTGGCTGCGCAGACTGCGTAAAAATGACGCAGCTATGGCGAATGTGTGGCCGCGCGACTGCACGCAACAACAGAGGGATCAAACGGGCGTAGCGTGCGCTCCGCGGGATCAGCCATCTGAAAACGCTTGTTGTTTCAGGTGAGTCAGCTCTCTCGCCCGGTTTTCCGCATCAGTGTCTGCCTGATGTGCCACTGCGCTCCCGCGTCCGCACGACATGTATTTTACGTTCCGAAAATTCCCTCTCTCGATTGTTTTTTTCGCCATTTTATAGCTCGTTTCCCTCCCTCACTCTTTTTTTTTTTTTGTATAGTTTACGCGCTCGGCCGTGCATCGTTTGATTCGAGCTTTTATAATTGTTTACCGAGCGATAATTTCATCGAAATTTTGTGGTTTTTGTTTTTTTCTTTTTCAGTCATCGTCCGCGCGGATAGGAGAAGCGAAAGCTAAAAGTGAATCTCGGATAGTCCATTAACGAACGAGCGATCGCACGCAGGCGGGCAATTATCGGGGGCATGTTTGCGGCAAAAGGAAGAGAAAAAAAAGTGAGAGAGAGAGGTGAGCACGCGGCGTAGGCGAGAAGGAGTAGATAGCTGAGTTTGGCAGAGGAAGAGTATATAGAGGTGCGTAAAGCGAATTAACGGAGGCTGTGTATAGGTATATATATACAGATCGGCGAGGCCTCGTTTATCCGCGCAGCACATTCAGCGAGCGTGTTTATACGTAACACATATCCGAGGGAGAGAGAGAGAGAGAGAGAGAGAGGCGCAAGCGTAATGGGAAAGCCGTGCACCTTTGCATGCTCGCCACCCGCATAAAATTAACCCGTCCGTGCTCGCTTTTAATTAACGAAACACACCGAGAGAGACGCGACACACGCCCGCTTATCCGTTTCTCCGTTCAGTTTTAGTCCGCCTCTCCTCTCTCCACTGCATCTCCCTTCTGGCAGTTGTGCGTTCCGCAAACCACTTGCATTTTACAGCTGCGCATCCCCATTATTACTCCTTGATCGATGCAAGTGTAATACACTCGCGATGATGTCTCTATCGGAGCGAATTGCTGGCTCTTGCGAAGCTTCTTCTTGGTCGCGCGTTCGTGGGCATCAGGTTTTCACACGTGTGCGCATGTTAAGTGCAGAATCGTGCAGGCTGGCGCCGTAGGCAGCGAGCAGAGGCGAGTAGAGGTCAGCCTGCAGTCACGGAGTTAATTAGAGTGTGCAGTTGCACGAGCAGGCAATAGCGCAGCGAAGGATGGAGGCAGCCGAGAGAAGAGAAGCGATATCAATCGCTTCTCTGAACCGAGACACCAAGCGCATCAGGCAGCAGCAACAACAACAAACAAGGCGGCAGCTCTCAGCCTGCAGGTATATCGGATGCCGCGATCCTCTCTCGCGCGCGCGCGCTGCCACTGCAGCTCTCTTTATTCGCGCTAATGTGCCTCACGACAGTGCATGCACGCCCGATTTATCGCTTACCTCTTCATCGCTCGTTTGCTCTCGCGCGCTCTCAATTAAGTTGCATTTTCGCTATGCCTATACGTCTGCGAGAGCTTGCGCGTGTAGTTATGAGGGTGAAGTGTTTGAACGAGTGACAAAGAAGTGAATAAGGGAAAAAAACTGTGCGAGTTTGAATGAAAGTGGGATAGCCAAGTTGTCGGGGGGAGACTGCGTGAATGGGTTGGAAATGGAAGCAATAGGGATCAACTAGTATGCAAATCGCATGTAAATATCGCAGCTCAGTCTCCAAAGTGCGACTCGTTCTCTCTCTCTCTCTCTCTCTCTCTCTCTCTCTCTCTCTCTCTCTCTCTCTCTCTCTCTCTCTCTCTGTCTTTTCCACTTGCCATCCCGCTCGGTCGAGGCAGAGTTCGCCCTCCGATCTCTCTCTCTCTCTCTCTCTCTCTCTCTCTCTCTCTCTCTCTCTCTCTCTCTCGACTCCGAGGGAAGAAATCAAAGCAGCCAACAAAGCGAATGAAGAAGCGATCACGCGAATTTTTAGCTCTCCCTTTCCCTTTGTTTTTTTTTCTCTCTCTTTCGAGTTGCGCTACCCTCGCAACAGAATCTCATTACAGGCGCTTTTTGAGGGTATTTCAAAGTCCTCTTTTAAGTATCGCGCGGGCGCGCATTGTTGGCTGACAGAAGCCTTTGGCGATCGATCAAAGCTATACATACTGCAACTCCGGCCAGGTCGAGTTGGGAAAGAAGAAAATGGCGAAAGTTCGATAAGCGAAGAGAAAAGGTCGGCCTCGCGGAGCTTGAGCTTGCTAAAGCTCGTATAAGCTCGTCGCCGTCGGAAACGCCGAGTATTACTCGTGGAATTATATAAAGACTCTCTCTTTCTCTCTTGTCTTATTTGCAGGGCGAGCGAGTTTTAGGCCCGCGAGTCTGTAGGTGCGAAAGACGTCGTTGCTCGGCGACGACAACGCCGAGGGGGGATCGGTAAGACCTCTCTAACTCCGCAGGTATTTTCATCTCATTGCCTGCGTCTTACTCGCCAACTTGCCTCGGTGCTCTCGCACCTTCTTCCCTCTACTTCTATCATCCCCCGCTCTAGCAGCTCTTTTCCTCGGACTTTGTTCCTTTGCGCAAAACTTTCCTTTCGATCGGTCCTTCGAATGTATTCGTTGCTGAAATAATAAACAAGGATATGAAAAGTCGAAGGTAAATAGCGAGGGGGTATAGTCCGATTATACATATAACGTGCAAGCTCTGGTGGTGATTCTGCGTATGCAAATTAGCAGTTGGAAGAGTCGACTGACCGCGCGGGCCGAGCAGAAGCCAGCATAGCAGCAGCAGTATATATGACGCTGGGGGGTGGGGAGGGGGAGGAGGGAGATACGACGAGAAGGTTTTAATAATGCCACGGCGCGGGCGGCGCTCCGCCTTCAGCTCGCTGCAAAAGAGGGACAAAGTTTTAACGAACATTGTGCAAGATACTTTTAATTGCTATTCTTTTTCCGGCTTTTTTCGCTCGCGACGTTCTCTCTGCCGGTCTCTTCATTTTAACTGCACTCGAGCTGTTCTCGCTGCCGAGCTTTGAAGATTTCGACTATCGTGTATATTCGCGCGAGTCGACGAGAGCCTCGTTACACACCCACACACTGCAGATTCGTATAGCACTCGTCAGAGCGAGGGAATTAATGGTTCGTTACAAGTGGATGAGAGGAGGAGGCGGAGAAGGAGGATGTTGGCGCTGCTGGTTCAGGGGGTTTATATTACACGTCGTGTAAGGTGTGTGTAAGCGTTGATTAAATCGCAAGCGAGGCAAGAGCTCTTACTGATCGCGCACTCCATAACAGTGCTTATCGCCCGACTCTGCCAGACTATATACAGAAGAGCGACGCTTGCTAATTGCGCCTCTCGTAGTCCTCGAGCTGGCTGCATATACGATGACCATTCGCGCGAGCTTCCAAGCTCCCGAAGCTTTGTCAAAACTGACGTTGAACAAATCTTTTTTGCCAAACAATGGATTTGCAACGACGACGCGGAGGTACGCGAAGGATCGCGCCAGCGCAGATATTTGCATTGAAATGGGAGTCGGTGTTGTCGTACGTGTTAGGCCTAGTAGCATAACAAGGCTATACAGAAGCTATATACTGCGGGTTGGAGTGGTATGGGACCTTAGTTGCACATAGGGAAACGTTAACAGAGGCATCGCACACACACACACACACACACACACACGCACGCGCGAGCTGCTGTATAGAGCGAAGTCTAAGAATCAAAACACATTGATCTGCGGCACGTGGCGCTAATCTCACGCTGGTACATGTGCGTATAGGAGCGCGTGTGTGCACAACAAAACAGCAGCGCAGCGGCCCGATTGTGTTGGTGCAGCCATTCTTTCGGCCTGGCACCTACTATTGCCAATAACCGCTTCACCCGCTCCTTTTCTCTCTCGCGTGGCTGCGATGGCTTATGTATACAGTAGTCCCGGCTTGCACCCATTATAGCTGACCCTCCATTCAAGTATTTTCCTATTCATAATACTTGTCTGAATGTTTTGCCTATCTCGTGTGCCGCTACTCTTCTCGCTGCGCGCTACTGCTAAAATATTTTTACAAACTAGATCTCGCGCTGTTGGCTTTGCTTGCGTAACACCGCGAGTAAATACGTATATAGCATGAGAGTTCGAACAAAACTATTGAACGTCGGGTGTCACAATTCGTTTATAGGTATACTGCAGTGCGCGAAAGGGGGAAAACGCGCACGCTTGTCTGCAGGCTGATGCTGAATTTTGACGGATCGACGCGAGGCAGTGCAGTGTGATGCCGTATATATACAGCAGTGACGGCTCATCCGTCCGTCTGTCGCCTCTATACATGACGTATAAAAGCTCTATACGTAGAGCTATATAGCGGGCCGAAAATGAAAACCCATTCTGTTTTCGATGATTTTCCACTGATCCGCGGAAGATTGGAGATCTGCTGCTCCCCCCAGCTGGAAAGCGCCGCGTAAAGTTTGGCCAGTCGCTGTGGGGTACAATGGCTCTCTGTCTCTCTCTCTCTCTCTCTCTCTCTCTCTCTCTCTCAATGTAGCTAGCCCCCCGCGGGATCGACGTGTCAAAGGGAGGTATTTAGCGACGAAGGGTCAATTTAGCGGGGTGTGATTTCCAGCCGGTTGGCCTCGCTCGCTCGCGCTCCATTCTCTGCTGCTGCTGCTGCTCGAGTCCGATGACACGGGGATCTGTGCGTATACACAACGCACGCTATAATACACGTATACGCGCGAGGAGTGCAGCAGCCAGTTTTTGGCGAATCGATACACACATCGCGCTCTCGCGAGAGCTGCGCGCCTGCAGGGGGATACATCCTCGGCATGACGGGCATGATTTTTCCCGGTCCGCCGGTCATTGTATTCCATTCTGCCCGAATATCTCTCTCCTCCTGCTATAGCGTATATCCTGCGGCGAGTAACAAATGGCCTGCCCGATTATTCCGAGCGTTTTTATAGCTCGCTATATAAAAATAATTTCCCATCGACCAAAGTCGATATGCCGCTCTCTCTCTCTCTCTCTCTCTCTCTCTCTCTCTCTCTCTCTCTCTCTCTCTCTCGCTCTCTCGCTCTACAAACACGGCGCACGCTGCTGCAGCGCACTCGCGGACAAAAATCAATTCCGTTCTGTGTTTATCTTTGTTTTTCTACCTTTTACCTCTGTTTCGACTCTTTCCTGCCAAATACTCGCGCGCAATAACGTCCTCTCGCCAAAAGATTGCCAAAGGCAAAAGGCATATTAATTATTCTTATCTAATTCAATTTGGCAATGATCATATAGCTGCCGCCGCGCCGCCGCCGCTGGGAGCTGACTAAGTGATTACCTTCAGCAGATAGGCAACTTATCGGACCCTGTGGGACACGTAAATTACCTTTGCAGCATCCCCGCATTCAATGAAGAATTGTTCGAGGGGCTTTACAAGCACCAACGCCCTAAATTTCTACGACTCTTAATTATTAATCATCTTTTGAAGTTAACGATCTCATCTGTGGGGTCGCGCTTATCATCCGCTGATGACTGATACACTTTCTTTCTAATGGCGATGACTTATTCAGTCGTATAGAATGCCGTGGTGATTTATAGCTTCGTACCATTAAATATTTTTGCACCATCAATATTATGAGCACATTTACGTAACTTTTCATATTTTGAATTCTTCTCAGAATAATTTAATTTAATTTTTTTTGGGGCATACGCCAAAGAGCACCACTTGTAGACAATATAATATAATCAGGTGATTGAATTTTGAGCAAACGAAGCTATTTTGATCTAATGAAATCAGTAAAAAACTATTGTATAATCGATCTTTCCATCTTTAAAGTCCATATGTATGATATTATTTGTAGGGTGATCTCTAAAAATCACGAGATCGAATATCTTGCAAACACATGTGTTTAATTTTGAAATCATATTATATTTGTGCTTATTTTATTTTGATTGAGCGATTTCGATATTGTCCATTCAGAAAGTTAAATATAAACTAAGTACTAGATAGTTTAGTACTTTTCAGACATTTCGAATTTAGAATTAATATATTTTATTATGTTCATCTTTATATTTTATGAAAATTATTTTATTTATTTCTTTAACTGTTTCCCTACTATCTTCATGTGATAAATATTCAACATATTTTGGCTAAACTCTAGTGTTAGCTATAAGTATAAAGTGGCATCGATGTGAGTTATTGACGTCGATAATGATAATCGATATGACCCATAGTGCGATTCCATTTTCATGTATTTCTGCACTGAAGATAATTCAGTGATACAATATTTTTCCCTTTCGGGCTGCTTCTGTAATATATATAATATTAGATGGAAAACGAGTGAGTACCGGAGAAAACGGATGAAAGATCCGATAAGAGCATATCGACATTATTAATTCCAACGTATCGAAGTGGTGCAATCAGTTGATCTTCGCAGGGCTGGAAATAATAGTTTAAAAATTTCCGAAACTGAAGAAATTGTTGATAGATATATATAATACAAAACATTTTTTTAGCAATCTATGAGTGGATTGTTATCAGAACAAAAGATATTTATATTACTAGCATGCTGTGTATCAAATAAATGCACGAATTTGCTCATATATTCTTCCTTAAATTATCATTGAGAACTTTTTACTCACGATCTATCCTCTATCATCAAAGAAATTTGAAAAATTACTATCTTTTCAAATCAATTCTCTACTTTTATTTTCTTCACTAACTAAAGACTAAAAGCACGCTACTCTTCTGACTGTATTACTTCATAAACTTACCAGAAAGTGAAAAGAAAATATTTGAATTGACAATGAAGTTCTTTCTGAATATGACTTAGAAAGACGTCATCCAAAAATACTATTAGATAATAATACATAAGCTATGAAGAATACATTGTTTTCATACATGACTTGAATAAAAAAAGATATACGGAGGCAAACAATTGCTGAACGACAGAGGCAATAAAAGGATATGAAAAATGAGATGATCGCACGAAAGAAAGAAATGTGAAGGAAGAAAAAAAGGATGAGAGGGACTAGCGAGGGCAGTCGAGATTTGCGTAGGCAGGGTGCAAATGGAAAATCAAGGGGGTGCAAACAATGCACTGGAGATTAAGCGTGACGCCGAGCACGTTGTAGAGGCATCCCTCGTTTTCGTTTGGACGGGGCAGTGTCGAACCGCGGCTCTTTCGTACTCTAGTCTGGTGATTTGAAAAGAATTTAAAGAAAGCGCATTGTCTTTACAGGCTCGGATAGAATTTGATGAAGCAGCATTATTGCGATAAAAAAGTCAATTAAGCAAATACACGTGGAAAGACGAAGAATTAGATGATAATGCAAAATAAATCGGAATTGTCAGAGAATATAAAGGGATGTAGAAAGAAGAATAGGTGAAATGTATCGGTAGCTCTAGGGTATGTGCGAGTCATCAGGTGGATTCTGGGGATTAGAGCAGAGCATTTCTTGATTCATTTCTGTCGATGTGGAGACTGGCAGAAAAGCTAAACTATATAAGAGATAGAGGCGATCAGCAATGAGAAAGGGCCATCGTAGAAAATGGCGCTTGGCTACATACGTGCTCTTCTCCGTCAGCGCTCTGTTTCCCCGCGTTGATCGCGTTGATCGCGAAGTAGGGGACCGAGCGAGCTACATATATGGGGATGCTCTTTTAGCGCGTGGCTTTTGGGGTTCTTTATGCTGACATAAATATCGCTTATGCCGGCGTCGCGCCGCTGTTTTGCTAACCCGTCGAGCATTGTTGGCTTGAAAAAGAGCTGGCTGACGCGTGTGTAGCAAACAGAGGGCCGCTGATCGCTCTTTGCTACTTCCTACGCAACTCGTGCTCCCGCTGCTCTAGCTGCTCTCCGCGCGCGCTGTCTCTTTTCTCGCCGCGGCTGCGATGTTACGAGCGTGCAACCTATACGTGTGTACCTAGCAAACAACCAACGCCGATCGCCACGTGCAGCGACGAGCTGAGGTCGCAGCTTTGCCGCGAGACCTCTCCCCTCACTTTCATTCCCTGTGGATTCGCCCAATCTATAAATCAGATACTGAAAGCTCTCCTCGATATTTGCGCTTTCAGGAAAATCATCAACATCCTCTTTGTTATACTCATTTGCTATAACGACACGAGCATGTTCATTGGCTTCTTGAAAGATTGCATAGTAGTCTAAGGACCAAACTGATCTCAAAGCGATACTTCATTTTTATGATGTCTTAATATTTTCGAGAACTGATTTTTCAGAGTAAATTGAAATGATTATAGACAATTTAGTTGTAGAGAAAAAATGACAAATGCGAAATTTATAGACTTTATAATGAAACAATAAATAAAAAATTTAATGAAGAAGTAGTCGATCGAGTTCAATTTTGATTTTTTTCTCATTTACATAAAGTTGAATGTTATTTCACTAACTCGATGAGTCCACGCGCGACTCATTGATTGTGATTCTTATAGTGTTTTTATAATTTAGTAAATGTCAGTTAACACTTATGTCAACTCCCAATTTCAATATGAAAATTAGTGTAGACCTATAATATATGTCGCATTACCTATAATATGGATAGATGTAAATATACTATGTATTGCGCTTTGGAACTTGATCAAACATCATATCGAAAAAGGACTTATCAGAGGAAAAATAAATTATTACTTTCGGTCAGTTTTTTTATAATTATAAGATTTTATTCTCGCTTGAAACACTGAAGAAATTAACCATGATTTTCACGAATAGATCAATATAGAACCTTTCGATTTAATAGTCCTGAAATCGAACTTTTACGCAAAATAAAATTGTATTTTTTTGTGATTTGAGAAATAGGCACTAACACAAATGATGATGATAAATAAAAACTTGTCCTTCTTTTGCAATTGAAAAAATGTAGTATCATTATATAGGATGGCAGATATATTGGACGTTTCGCATAGACAGTAGCTCGTCTATATTTGGTGGTGGTATATACTGCGAATAGCGAGGGCGAGAGAGCAGGGGGTTATATCTGAAATACTCGGTTGTCATGTGAGGTTATTGATGGGCCTAGGCTGTTGGGTGCGCGCTGACCGTCGAGTTTGAAAACGGCCCCGTTTTCAGGCGCACGAGCTGCCGCTTTGCTCGCGCGCGTATATCAACGCGCAAAGCGGCTTGCATCGCCCACTAACGCGAATATAATGGCCAGAGCCTTTTTCTGAGCCCCCCAACCCCCCGACAATACCTAGTTTTCATTTTTCCGGGCAAGGGTGCGTCATACTCACACGTATATGTATCGACAGACACCCAGCCTCCCCCGAGCCAAGACGCCGCTTCTCATTTTTTTTTCTTTTCGCGCTCCTTTCCCATATATCGTTCGCTCAACCATCACCTCTCAGTCCACTTCTCCCGCGTTCGAGTGCAGGATTCACTTTGACGCGCCCGGGAAAACTTGTCCTTCGGGCTTCGGAGGTAATGGACTGTACAGCCGAGAGTCAGCCGTACGCGCTTTCGTCACGGGCTATTTTATGTCGCTCACGCGGCTGCCGTCGTTATTTATCTCCTACTATACTCGGGGAGCTTCGCTTTTTCTCTCTCTCTCTCTCTCTCTCTCTCTCTCTCGCCAGCTTGTTACTCACGCGCACGAGGCAGTTAAATAATGAACCGACAGAGCAAACAATTCACTGCGGTGAACTCGCTTTTTAGGGGCTGCTCGGCTAGCTCTAGCCAATTCTTTTTTATTATATCCATCCTTTGAGCCATGCACACACACACATACACACACACACACTCACTTTTCCCTCATTACCATGAGAAGCAAGACGAACCCACCGCACAGACCAGAAAAATATTGCCGAAGCTTTATATTCTATTTATCCAGACTTTTTTTTGCTACTGCCCAGTATCCGTCGCCGTTTCATATAGCAAGTTTCTGATATATTGGATTTATCTGTTCAAACACTCGCAGATTCTCGTACGTACTTTCGGTACTGCTTTCGTCCCACTCGTCGAACCGTAATGTTACAAGTCTTTGCGATGCAATATGGACTAAGAAAACTTTAGCCATATATTCGTGTTTTTACTTTTCCCCTTCTGCAAAGCTATCTTACTCTTGCCAATATGCTATTTCATCTTTTTTTTTAATTTTGTTAACGACTACTTCTGTGTAAATTTATTGTTGAATTGACAGTTTATCGTGAGAACGTTAACGGTTTTAAACATATTCCTGAGAACTTAATTCATTGTATATACATAACATCTCATTATTTCATTCTTACAACAAACATGCAACCATGTTCTGGGTGGGGAATGGTGTCGTATTCAAATGAGAGTGATCACAGTAAAATTGATTGTCCTTGTATAGGGCAAATATGGGAAAAACAGTTTTAAATAAGTTTTATTTGCATATATTAGATATTAACTTGGAAAACATTGCAATTTATTTCAGAGAGATCAGAACTGAGTAACCCTACTATATCTTTTAAATTCACTGAATCCTTCTAGAAAAGTAACTCGAGTTTGGAAACACACTATCGTACTCGGTAACAAATTTCTATCATCCATGCCATATCGAAAAACTTGGAAATTGACGGTCTAAAATTAGCAACCCTCTTAATAGGAAATGTCGTGGATATCATTAACAATCACGTGCTTATTTACTCACTCAGTATGATTTGTTCGTATTCAGCAGGGTAAAGTTCAAGCTCAAAGTGGATTTTAATCATTATCATCGTATCAGAATTATATCCTGCTATAATGTTACGTATCTAGATAACAATCGACATAATTTCTTACTACATACATTAATAAAATTCTCGTTCACAGTCCCATTCGTTGTAATTATTGTGTTTGTCTGATTCGATACAATGTACTTATTAATGATAATATTCAATTATATTCTTCTCGTACGAATATATTAAAGAGTAGGTTTAAAATTATGTATTCATAAATAAATAACTTATCAGTTTGTAAGTTAAGCATTCCTTTTAATGCCTCTTACATTTAGATTAAATCGTCATTCTCTTAATTTATCAATTAATTTTTATCTAAATGGGTGGCAAATAACCATAATATATCTTATCTAGTGACCCTTTTTATAGTGAATTTGTTAAAGTCAATCACAATGAGTCACGAAATCATCTCTTTAATTATGAACAAAATAAAAGTTCGGTCGTAAAAAGTAAAATAATATCCGCGTACAGCCGATAACATTGTAGGCAGGCGGAAAAAGGGCTGTTAAAAAAAGGAGCAATGCGCGGTAAAGTCAGAACACGACATCGATCTTCATCCATCAGTTGCCAATGTAAATGCGGGGAGTTTTTCTTTTCGCTTGCTCGCCTATTGGAGTTTTAGTTGAAGACAGATTTTGATATGTCGGATCGGTCATTTGCAATTGCTTTCTAAATACGTACATTTCGACTTTGAGTTATTAGTTGATCGATGTAAAAGAACGAACTATAGCTTGGCTTTTTATTGATACTAGCAAAATATGTAGTGTGAACAAGGGGGGGGGGGGTGGGAGGGTTGCGAATTTGCGATAATGGGGTCTAAAGGCATAAATAGCGCATATATTATGCGGGGCGACAAAAACACAAAGCTCATAAAGCGTCGAAAACGAGCGAAGAGTCAGTCGGTCGTCTATATCGAATGGAGAGCTAACGCGAGCTTGGGCAATGAAAAGTGAAGCTCGGTCGAGGAGAATCGCATGCAGAGTGGAGATCATTAATTCCGGAGACGAGAGAGAGAAAACGCGTGCAGCTCGTGAGAGAGACACGCCCAGGTCCTGGGCTCGGATGCTTTTTGCCGGTGACTCGTGTTTGCCTTCGGTATTTTAAGGGGGGGCGCGAGTCGAGGCAATTGATGATGAGGCCGTTGGTATACTCGCGAGTCAGTCGCATTCTCGCTTGGCACGTCTATTGTGAAGGCCACGTGTCCGTCCACGCGCCACAAGAGCGATCCGAATCTGCCTCGCTCGCTCGCGAGAGAGAGAGAGAGAGAAAAAGCCACTGCAGAAACAGAGTCGCATTCTCTCTAGACGGCTTGACAATCAACTGTTCCGCTCTCTGTCTCTCTCTCTCTCTCCCTCTTTCATATTCTTCGGCCATTTCGGATAAAGCTCAAATTAATTGATCACGCGTGATCTGGCATCCAACCTCGACTATGCCAACCCTTCACAGCCCGAGCACTCTTTCTGCACGCACACACACATTTATTGTGACTTGGCCCATTGTACGTCCAACTAACCAGCCCTTTTTTTCTCTCTCTCTCTCTCATAGCTCGTGGTCCCCTCATTTTATTACATTTATTACTTGCATTATCTTTCGAGCGCATGCGCTCTGCCCTATCGGGCTTATCACAATCTTCAATTCGAATAACGACACTTTTGCCTCGGAAAAACGTATGATCGTTCAGGCGGATCCGACGACGATGTTTTTTTTCGCGCAGAAATTAGCAATATTTATTTATAAGCTGAAAATTGCCGTGTGCCGCAGTGGCTTTGATGTCTGAATTTCTCGTTTGTGCACGTTTGAGCGTACATATATGGAGTGGCTGCTGCCAGGAGAGCGAGAGAGAGAGAGAGAGAGAGAGAGAGAGAGAGAGAGATCTCTTAGCGATTTGAGGCGAAGCGGAAACGTGTGACCGGTACAAAGAGAGCCGTCGTCGACACTTTAATTCCGCATCGATAACTCCGACTTTGCTTAACGACCGGCAGCTTAATCTCCGATTGGCTCTATTTGCGCGACACGCACGTGCGCCAGCGACTAGTACGTCCGTCCGTCCGTCACCCCCCTTCGTGTGTGCCTGTGTGTGTGTGTATGTTGTGTTTGTACGGCTGTACAGATGAAAGTTTGGATACAACGAAATTGAAATTTTGCAAACTCTGCCGCGCGCGGGGATAAGAAGACTCATTGGCTCGAGTTCGTGCGCGAACGCAGTGCGTTTTTATCGAGCTGAGATGGAGTATATTTTAATGGGGTGGTAAAAGTCGCGGCACATCGTCGAAGTAAGTTAGGCGATCGAGTGGCTCGACTGCCTCCGGGTGTAAGGTGAAAAAAGCACGAGCCGCGGCTGGAGAGGCGACAGAATTCATATTGGAGTTGTATCAAAGTTGTTGGAAAAAATAATCAAAGTTTGCGTGCGCGTGCCGAGTGAGTGGCTCAATCTGGCAGCCGAGAGGAGAGGAGATGGGAGGCGAAGCGCGGCTGCTGCAGTGATGAGAAAAAGTGCGCGCGGAGCAAGGGCTGCAAAGACACGAAAGCAGGTCTCTCGCTGTGTAACTTAATAGAAGCTTCTTCAAAGATCCCCGAGATGCGGAGGCGGAGTAGGCGAAGGCCGAGTCATTACGTTTGACAATTATGCGTTAATTTGCGCGCAGCGATACTTCAAACGTTTTTATTCATTGCGCGTCGAGGCAAAACGAAGCGCGAGTAGCCCGAGCGTGTATATAGTCTCAAGTTTGGTCGCTATAATACACTATACATAGCCTGCTCCCGTGGTGTAATAAGAACGCGTGGCAATTTTGACTTTTTCAACTTTTATATATATTTTTGCAGTCTCTATCGGGCTTTAGTTCCAGAGAGATAGAGATCCCGGCAAAAAGTCAGTGCAGACGGAAGAGAGTTTCGTCAAAGGGCTTCGGATATGATAATCCTAGAGCCCCGCTGAATATGTAATGAGAAAGTCGAAAGAGAGCGAACGAGTGTAGCACAAGACTCTGCGCGCGAGCGCGACTCTGATTACTTTCGTTTCTTTTTGACGTTCCGCGCTCTCGCACCTTTTTTTTCTTTCTCTCTTCCGTCTTTGCTATATATACGACGTTCTTCTGCAGCTTTCCTCGAATTCATGAAGAAATCGGTCTATACCAACATTGTTTTTTTTTGCTCATTGCTGCTCTCTGTTTTTGAATTCTATTTACAACAATTGACGGTAAATAAAAGCTGCACTATTGAAGGCCTGATGAATGAAGTTGCTTTGTTGTTTGGAGCACAAAGGATGAGAGAGAAAAAAAAAGCAATGGTGTGACCGGCTTGGACACAATGTTAGATCGTAGACAAAAAGGCGCGATAAATGCAGCAGAAAATAGGGAAGAAATTTGTGGCGTAATCTCTTTGGATAGAGGAGGAGTTTTGGCAGGCGAGATAAAGAGAAGAGCGGATCGTGCGTGTAAAAACGTAACAGATTGGAAACCGCATTCGTTCGATTCGCAGCTCTTTGCTACTGTGTGAGTGTGTGTGTGTGTGTGTGTGTGTGTGTGTGCTTGCGCGTTGGTAATTTTCAGTAGGTGTAGCGTATTAACGTCCCCGCAGGGCGGACGAGGCTATTAACTAATGCCACCCCTGGCCGCGCCATACTCGGTGCTGCTGCTGCTACTGCATGTGGGCCATGATAGAACAGACATTCGAAGCACGGGACAGTTTAAGCCTTGATATATCACCCGGCGACACTCCCAACTTCTGTCGCCTGTTTCGCCGCTCGCTGTACCACCCGAGCTTCTCTCTTTTTTTGCCACCGCCGCACCGCGTCGCCCGGCCTCCGACTGTCTCCACTGCTCACTGACCATATGTCCACGCACGCTAGCTGCTGCTACTGCTGCTACTGCTACCGCTATACATATAGCCCAAACTACGCGCACCGCACTTTACACTTTGCAACGACCTACTTGCAAATTAATCTCCCTCTTTCTCTCTCCGTTCCACCCCAACTGCAGACCTGTTAGATTTAATTTCTCTTTGTTGTCCTGTCACTGTATAAAAAAATTTGCCTCTCCGCTTTATTTATGTTGCCCATTCAAATAATCATTCCAATTCTTTTCTTTCATTTCGTGCTAACTGCATCGGTTGATCTTCTACTTTCTATACAATTTAAAGGCACTAAATTACCTCAGGTTTTAACTACACAGCTCAAGTTTTTCTACTTTTTGTTGAAAAAAAAACTTGATAAATATAACTATTATCAAACTAAATTAAAAAACTGGAGAATCACTAATATTATTGTAGAAAAAATACTTCGTACTACTTCTACTGCTGACTGCTACAAAATGACTAAAATAAAAAATATATCAGCTAATTCTAGTCAAAAAACTAGTTTGATGAATAGTTAGCTATAACTGATATTTTTAAATTTTAGACAGATTATCAAGCTGAAAAGTTGACTAACGAACGTTTCTCCATCCATGGCCATCTTAATTATTTAAAACCTGGATTTGGAACCTGCAATATATCTTATTTACAATTTTTTTTTATTGCAATTTACACACATTTTGCTAGTATTAAGACACACTCGTATTAATTGCACTATCGGATAAGGTACCTTCGCAGCTAATTCTATAAAGCTTCTATGACAAAATAGATTATTCGATGAAACATTAAAATATACTTTTTGATCAAACTATTCAATTGCCTCTCATGTAAAACACAATAAGAATTTTGCCTGAAGATTTCGTATCGAAGATCTGCACCGTAAGTCACATCATGCGTTTCAGGAAACGCATCGAGATTTAAAATCAAATTTAAAAGTGCAGTGCTATTTAAATTAGTTACAGTTTAAGTTCCATTTAATTCCATTTATGTAAGTTGCTTAGCATCGTTAAAGTCATTGCTACAGACTTATGTGTACAACGTATAAATTATCAGTAATAATTCCATTGTTCCTAACAATATTAACAAGATGTGTGAGAAATGTTTGAGAAATAAACTCGAACATCTCATGCATCTTGTTGATGAAACTCTGGAGTATCCCGAAAGGGGAAAATTCATGAAATCCTAACAATAATGAAACAAGAAATGTTCGCTTATATAGTACAATCGTCTTTAAATAATCAATTTTAAATAAGAATGATTTGAAAAGTGTAAAACGTGAAATTGAATGAGCAGGATCATTGAGCCGAGAGGCAATAATTTCAGCATTCTAATGGGTCTTTTGCTTAGGTACTTAGTGATAAACGTGTGGACAAATATGCACAGCAGGGGGGTGAGGTGCAGCGTGGAATAAGGGAGAGAGAGCAAGGTAGGGAAAGCGTTGTGTGCGTCACAGTAGTCAGTGCCAAGCGCGCATGGCTCATCCCATTTTCTCGCACGGCGCACACGTAACAAATGATGCCACATGTTCGCATCTTGACTCCTGCACGCTCGAGGGGTTACTTATTTCAACTCGCTACTCGACGCCAATATATTTACGTAAGCGAGCGGGCCCCGCGATTGCGCGCCTAAGGGAAGACTTTTCGGGATAACAGCCGCTTGGGGACCATTCACCAACAAAAAAAAAAGAACTGCATGCGACAAACTCGTGGTCGCGCTCACTTACTCACTTAATAGCACCCTTCATCCCCCTCCTTGCCCATCTCTTCCACCAAGCGTCTAATTATCTTTTCTCTACTAACTCTTTTCATATTTTATTCCAATCTTTCTGCCAATTTGTTTTTCTCATTTGTTTTTCCCACATCATTGTTTTTATGCAGTGTTTATTCACGGAATTCCACTTAACGCCTGGAATTTTCCCATGCACTTCAAGCAACTTGACTGTGTAAAGATATCACCTGCCTCGTGAGTAATTCAAACATCAACTTTTCAAATAAATCCTCAGAGCGCACAATTCAAGCGAAAAGAGTGCTTGGGAAGTACAGGTAGGTAAAATAATAATCAGAGCCGTTCTACGTCAACACTCATGGTGGAGATAAATAATTTGAACCATTCATCAAGGGCGAAACTGAGCGATGCTGATCGTACGAAGTCGCATCTTTTTGAGGAATTTCTGAAAGCACCAGTAAGTGTAACCTATATACTGGCTGTCAACTCCAGAGACAAAAAGGCGCAGGTGCCGCTATATACGAGTCTCGAATAACTTTAAAAGCATGCAGAGACAAAAACAGAGCGATTTCAGTGCTAAGAAGCCCTCTTTTCTCTCGACTGCGTTCGTCACGTGACTTTTGGTACGTGTCGGCGTTAAAAATAGGCAGAAAGAAGAAGACGAAGAAAAAAAAAGCTTATGACCAAAGAAACGGTGATCACTCAAACAAGGTGAAAATGGTCAGCGGCGCCGTCGGTGGCACGCCACGACATACACACATGCGTGGAGTACAATAGCAACTCGAGGGAGCCGGACTGTCATGAATACACGCTGCCATTTGTCGCGATCAGTTTCGGTCCCTTGCGCCGCCGCCGCCACGACTTTCACTTCTTTTTTCTTTACATATACGCACACCATTTTCGGCTTGGTATATATACCTGTGAAGAGATGCCTGCAAGGCCTAACTCTTTTCACCATGCTCCTTTTGACTTGATTTATACGTTAAATTTTCATGAGGACTACTAAAACTTGTAAATATCATTTTCAAGATTATCAATCATGTTTTCGATGGGACTCTTACACAAGATAAATAAACAGTTTTTCTAACAGCTAATTCCAGATAGTTATACAAGTAAATGAAAATTATAAAAGGAATTCGTTCATGGTTTAAACAAAAGGCAAAGTTGATTTCTTACATATTACGAATTATGTTTCTTTCACCATGTTCACATAGTTTTTATTAATGTATGCTGTTCAACTATACTTTTATTGAAAATAAGTATTATCATTTTAGAAAATACAGATTTTTCATTTGTAAATTCCACTAATTTGTTAGAAAAATTATCACTTAAAAATAAGAGATATACAAAACATGAAACGAAAAAGTTTGATCAATTCATTCACACAATTAGATAAAACAAAATTCATTTGCAATTAAATTTTTAGATATGATCTAGTATTTTATAATATTTTAGATGAATATTTACCGTAAAACACAATTGCATTGATAAGTTACCACTGTGATTTCGCTAAGAATCCTTGTAGATGAAAATGTACCAAAACGAGATATTCACAGAAAACCAGGGCTTAGATTTATCAGGTGTCAACGAAATTTCGATGGACATGACAAATTCGTGTATCTAATGATTGACTATTCGCGTAAAAAGAACTGACACAAAAATTGAAGTAGAACAGTATTTTGACTTCGGAGTAATCTATATTATCCAAAATGATTTTTTCATTGCTATTGTCATATTTTGTTTACATTAATAACATTGTTATTGTATTTTTTGTTAAAAAACCGAAAGGATAATTTCCTGGTGATGTATTAATGTGTGTCTCACATTAGTGAGATCTCACCATAAGAAAAGCTATAAAAATATTGACCACGAAGTCAATATTTATGTAAGTTTTCTTTTAATTTTTGCATTTTTTTCTACCATTCTTATAACCATGTTTTATTGCCTGATTATTCTGAGTTGTGACTTTTTGAAAGTGCTTTATGAAAATTTATTCAGTTATTTGTTCAAAATAGACATCTTGTTTTGCTTCCTTGAAAAGGAAGTTTCAATTTCGTGAACAAGTTCATGTACGTTTTTTTTGACGTATCGTGCCATTAAATTTCATGTATATTTCAAATGAATTTTTTGTGTGATATCTGTGCGCCTGTGTGTGTGTACGTGTGTGGGCGTGGTATGTCTTGTTCGAGGAAACGTTTTGCTTTCTTTACTAAACTCTTGCTAATTCGCGTGGGTAGGTGGAAAAATAAATTCAATTAAGATCTATAGAGTAGAAAACTCTTTTTTTCAATATGAAATTTTTATACTGAAAATTTTGTGCTTTCCTGTTAAAAGTTGTACCAATCAATATGGCAGTTTTAATCGTGTAAGTGCCTCCAAATGTTTTGCAAACTTCTGTGAACTTTTATAAATAGGTGGGGGAAACAAAAATTACATAGTTTGGTATCTGGAAATCTGCGGTATTTTGAAAGAAGGGTGTAAGGCACATGAAAATATTTTTGTGAGCTAAGCTATGTGGAGATGTTTGAATATTATACATTTTGTCAGCTTTATCCATGCATACAAAAAAATAATGTTAAAAAACTAGAATTCTAGTAATTGAATATTTTATACAATATTGATAGCTCGAACGGTCTTCAAGAACAATTCTTTACTTTCGCGTTCAATGCCTATGCTCTGTTCAATAAGATTATTAGCTTTTGTAAGTCGTTTTCGAGTTTTGGCGAGTATAGATAAGAAAATATAGACTTGTATATCATATTGAATATTTTATCATGAAAATCAAATTTTGACTAGAGTTTTAATACGAAAAGATTTATAGACGTTCTATGAATGCAAAAATGAACATATTTCATATTTTAAGAAGATTGAACTTATGCCGATTTTTCAAAAAACACTACAGAAATGTACTTGACTCTCTGTCATGAACGTTTATTAACAAATACTATCTTATCCTATGAGTTTCGTTTCATGCATATAGTGATTAGTGGATTATATTGTATGAATATTTTTGTACATGAACTGCAATTTGCACATTCTTTTATCTTAGACCTGTATTGCATAATTGTTAAAGCTTTTGTGAAAATAAAATTGTACGCATGATTTTTATCGTCGAAACAGTGAAATGATTTAGATAAAAACAGAAGTGGTATAGATATAATAAGATTGAGGATAGAATCTGTATAATGCGCTAATGTAATAAGTCGAGGAAGAGAGAGACAAGAGCTGTTAAATAAATCAATCAGATCCATATAGGTAGAGAGCGAGTGAGAGAGAGTGTGTAATCGGAGAAACGGGCAAAGTTAGTGGTTGGATCCCCTCGTGGAGCTGCTGCTGGTCGTTATCAAAAAGCAAACATAAATCGCGTGAGCAGAGCGGTTAGCGGTAGGGCGAGAAGGGGGGGGGGGGGGAGATCTCGCAGGTCGAATAAACAATTCCATTATATTTATCAGATAATGAAAAGACAAGGATAAAGGGCGCAAGTAAGTAGTGCCCGGACGGTCTAGTATAGGCAGCGTTAGTATAGCTAGTGCTCGATCTCTCTCTCTCTCTCTCTCTCTCTCTCTCTCTCTCTCTCTCTCTCTCTCTCTCTGTGAGTATAGCAGAGTAGTCTCGAGCTCGTCCTCGGCGTATATAGTGCGGGCGGGGAGTGGATGAAGAACCCGCGCAGTAGCAGCGAGCAATGCTTTCTTCTTATGTTCTTCGAGCTTCCCCCGTTCTATGTCATTAATAGCAGGCGACTGTTACATATGGATGAGATGGGAGAAAGCTCCTCGCAGAAGCGCGACCGAGCGAACGCCAGCCAGCCAGCCAGCTCAAGCACCGCACAGAGACCTAACCAAAGCAAAGCAAACCAAACGGAACGGAACGTAACGGCATGCTACTGCTCTGCTCTGCTCTGCTCTGCGCCAAACTCATCGACTAAAAGCATTTGCCCAAGACCAAAGTCATTCCGCCTTTATTCCTAACTCTTCGCAGCTACTTCTACCACCACCACCACCATCGACTCCTGCAAAGACTTCCAATAAGAGTGCGCGCCAATGCCTCTTATACTCATCGCACACCTCACCAGCTCCTCTTCCGCTTTTATCGCATTTTCCTTCTTCCTTGTCTCTCGAGCACTACTGTCCACAACTAGCTCACGTCAACCATAAACTCCCTCGCCTTTCTCTCACACGATCAAACCTTGCTAGTTTATCAACTTTTTCATTTAGAAAATCACGCAGCTTATGGATTTTCTTATACGGCTTGGCCGCTTTTATACAAAACGATACGTCCTCTGAATGCCGTATATTCAAATCAATATCGCAACTTCAATTCGAGCAGTCCTGACTATCTATGCGTTTCGTTTTTCAGTTTGACTACCAATCCCACGAAACAAATAACTAAATGAATTAATTGAAGGGTTGTACAGTGAATGATGTAGCGCGAAGGTATCATCAATAAATCGTAGTAGTTTCGGTGCCAGCAAGGGCATGATTAATACTTGATGGGGCAAGAAAACAACACAGTGGCAAGCTGCTTAATCAAACAAGTGGTGTAAGATAGGTGGGATCGATCAATCACGGTGTAGTGGAGGAGCTGCTGCAGGAGCTACTACTCTGGATGGTGGCAGGTGTCTTGATTGAAGCCGCGAGCGAGTGTAGGTGGTGGTGGTGTTTTGTATTTGGCCCGAAGAGCGATAAATCTGCTCGCAGAAGCGAAGCGGCCAGCAGCAGCAGCAACAGCAGAATATATATCTTCGGGGGAGGTGGTTTTGGTTCGGTTCGCTGCCTGGCTATGTGGCTTGGCAATATAGCTAATGTTCCGGCTGGGCTACTTAACAAATTGCTACAAATTGCGGTGAGCATTTAGCGTTGCCATGAACGCCCGGTGAATCTGTTTGGGTTTGGCTCTACACACATACAGACACACACACATAAGAAGGGGGCTTTCTCGAGCCACATGTCGTCGCTGCCCATATGTCCGGCGGCGGCGGCGGCGGCGAAGCCCTCACCCTATCGCTTTAGTGCTCTCTCGACTTACCGCAAACTAGACAAATCTTCGAGAGAGAAAGAGAGAGAGAGAGAGAAGCGCAACCGCGGCTAGCCGCTTTATAGCCGATCGCCCGCGCTCGCCGCAGCTAAAGATGGATTAAGCTTTACCCTGTTTACGAGGGTTCACCCCAAAAATTCGCTCTCTCGCTCTCTTTCCATCGATCACTCGCTTCTACTTTATTGTACTGCACTTTTCTAACCCGTTTCGATGCAGCGCGGTGACGACATATAACGATTAGCATCGCGATCAACGACCGATTGATATCGAATTAACGGAATACACGCGGCGAGGAATGAATAAATGTAGCAGGGCGAACCGTATAAATGACACGATCATCGACGCCGATGATTCGTTATTGTCCGCTAGGGATATACGATGGACGTTATGGATATATAGGATCGCGGGATAACGCGATACTTGCGCAGAAAGCGGCGAATTTCGAAATCGCGTGTACGTTCTGGGGGGGCCTCGACGAACCACCGGCGCCTTCTCCTCTGCACGTGTTAATTTCACGGGTATTTAACGCGATTCGCGTGACAATGATTCAATCAGAGCCGCGCGGAGCCTATTTAGCTCGACTCGACTGTATATACACACGCACACACGCGTCTATGTATATAAAGCCTCTTGGACCTTCAGGCGCAACACAATGCTGAGAGTTTGCCGCGGCTTTATTATCTATTGTGCTCATCGATAATGCCTCTTTGATTCCACGCCGACGCCAGCTATATGCCCTCTGAAGATCCTTAAAGATCAACACCGGGCGCAAACTTCTGACAAATGATCTGCGCAAGATGGATCGTCAAAGCATTTGGTTCTCTATGCAGCTTTGATTAAAAAGCTGCGCGGCAATTGGAGTGCGACGAGGCAGTGCTGCTCAGGGCATTTATTTTTGGAGCGTCTAACGAGCTAATAATAATAGCTCGCGCTGGTGAAATCAGTAGTTGTATAAGGTTTTGACGCGGAGTAGAGAAAGGGCTGCTGGCGGCACAGTAGTCTTTCGGCATACGCCTGGCCGCGCGCGAATAATGCAAATCAGCGCGCGACTGCGATTTAATAGAAGGGCATTTTCACGCGCCAGCCAGGCATGTCCATCGTTCTGAGCTCGGCGCCGATTGCTTGCCGATGACAGTGTGAGCGCGTCGTTGCGGATGCAAAAAAGTAGAAAGAGAGAGTGAGAGATAAAAAAGTGGAATAAAGCTCGGCACGTCGCAGTTCGTAGTCTCTTTGTCTAGTCGTCGAGACAATTTGGCGGGATGGAGGCGCGCGTATAGGTATATGATGTAGCCAGAGATGGGGGGGGTGGGAGCGAATGTTGTCAGGCAATTTTCTTGGCCAGTGCCTCTGAATGGGGCTGCAGATTTCCATCTAGGCCGCGAGCGAGCTGCGGCTGTGTCCTCCGGATGTGTAGTCGGGTAAATACCCCCTTCGTCGTCGCTCTCTGACCCCTAACTCGCTCGCTCGCTTCGGGGCTAACCACAACTGTGATTATAATTCGTGCACGCCGCAAGCGCGCAGGCAAGGGTGGCTCTCTCTCTCACTCGCTCGCTCGCAGCGCAGTCCGCCAGCCGCACCTCTAAAGGATTATGCACGCGGATTTAACTGATGAATCACATTGTCGTCTTGATTCGCGCTGGCGTTAATTTTCGGGCTTTCCCCTCTAACGCTCTATCCGCGCAGTCTCCACTACATTTCTATATAACATTGTCACATACATCTGCCTATATGTACGTCATCTGTGTGACTGTCGACCGCGCCGATACTATTGACAGCGAGCGACTTTTTATGTAAACTTTTTCTATTTTGAACATACAAATAATGGTGACTATGAAAGTGAAACGTTTGAAATCAAAATTTGAATTTAAAAAATAGTCTTTTTCACAAAGCTATCCAAAAATTTAACGTTTTAAAACTATGTTATACAGCTCTTTGGAAAAACGTAAATGGGCAACCTTTTCAATCGGGCATTATTAGTACACGCTGATTGAAAATAAAATTGATCAGAGTCGATAAATCACTGGAATGGGATACGAAGCAAAAAGGAAAATGAGTATGGATAATTGAATGAATTCACGGGCCTGAGTTTAATGTCGCGATCGTTATTACATTTAGCGTGTCGAGTCTGCCAGGAGCAAAGGGGGAAAATAGGATGAGAGAGAGAGAGAGAATGGAGCCGACGTCGGTGCTGAATTAACCACTTCCCATTCTCGGCGAGCCACATGCTGGCTTATTAATTTTCCGGGAGCCGAGGCGTTTGCACCCCGTAACTCCCGCAGGCCCGAGTCAATCTCGGTATTAGCTTTATACACCAGATATCAAATCCGTAATCGTCGTGCTTTTTCGCGTGTTTTCCTCTTTCTTCGGCCATATGTCCCATTAACTTTTTCATCTGGCTCTCAAACATTGCAGGACTTATCTAACTGCGTTTGGTATTAATCGTCTCGATTGATCGTGACAAATGATTTGGCAACGGCGATGAAGTTCAATATCAGACGCACTTCAATTCAATTTGGCCGAGTAGTAGCTTGGTGGAGGACATGCGCGAGGAACTGGTCAAAACATGGAGTATATATAGCAGCTTGCTCGGTAGAAGCGCAAAGAGGGTATATAAAAGCGTGCTCGTAAAAAGAGCAAACAGCACACGAAGCTGAGATGCGCTGGAAACGGGCGAGGCTGTCGGATTCAGGATATCAAGAGGAGGCTGCGCGTGGCGGAGGAGAAGACTTTGAGAGCGAGAGAGAATAAAAGGCTGCGAGCTCGATAGTGAGAGAGAGAGAGAGCGTATGTGGAAAATGCACGTGTGCATGTGGCATATACGTGCGGGCGTGGACTCGGAGGAGACTATAGCCTTGTTCGCGAGAAAAAGGGAAAAAAAAGGTCGGCGAATAGAGAAAGAGAGAGAATCGAGCAGAAAAGCGAGTATAGCTGAGGACCCGCGGAGTAGAGAGGGAGAGAGAGAGAGAGAGCGAGAGAGCGAGAGGAGAGGAGAAAAGAGGACAACCCCCTCTTCGGCACGGCACTGCCGCGACTTGAACGCCCGCGATATCTCGACCAATCAAATCACGCCGTAAGCTCCGCCTTTTATCATTATTTTACTTGTTTTCCCTTTACTTCTCCCTCATTGGATGACATTTCCAGAGGTCTGCGACAAAAAACCATTCCTCTCCGCGGCAAAAAGAACAAGGACACGGATCAACAGACAGACCGAGCGAGAGAGAAAGAGCACTCCGCGCAGCCTCCTCCTTGCCTTGCCTTCACAATTCACCTATACTATACGTCTTTCGTAACGCATTGATTCCGAAACGATCCTCATGTTATTCAGCGCTGTCCGTCTCTCGCGTGCACGATCTATCTTGCGCCAATCGAAACGCTGTCGTTAAAATATCCTCCAGATGAACGATTGCAAGTTTAACAGGACAATGCCTCTTCACCAAACGGATTCACACCGATGTACCATATTCTTTCTGTTATATATCTTATAATGATCTTTCAACTTCTATATGCAGTTCATTCAGTTAACTAACTTATTTGGAGATAGCAAGATTTTACTATATTGTCACAGTCCGCCGACTAGCGACAACCTGCAAAATCTTTATCGAAAAAGCAAAAACTGACATTTCACAGTACAAAATTAAAATTGACTATAGTCTATCTGATAACATCTAATGAGATTATGAGGCTGGGCGAATAAATGTAGGCGGCCACTTGAACAAAATTGTCAATAAATAAAAATTGTCAATGTATAAATAACAAAAAATTAAATAACGATTTAATGACGTATTTCTTAAAAAAATTGTTTATAGAACTTTCTATATTTAAAGCGAAAGTTGATTTTATGCCGTTTTGTCCATAATTTTTAATAGGTTTCCACTTTTCTGGCAAAAAAAAAAACTTTGGCATATGCAGTCATTGGTGTAAGTTTCGAATGAATGTAATTCTTTATTGACTAAACTTTGTTAACACATTGAAAGTGTGGTAAAAATATTAAAAGCATTATTGCCTACTAAATAATTACTCAAAAAATAATAAAATTTATCGAAAAAATAAATTGTCATTGGAAAAGCGTCACAATACATTTAAAATTGTTGTACATTCCATAATTTACAAAATGTTTTCCAAATCACAAGAACCTCGAAACCTTACCTTTATGACGGGTATAATAAAGATTTTTACAGAGTAATCTGATCCGAAAGAATTGAAACACAGAACGAAAATGCAAATTCATATAGTGTAGTTGAGCTCAAACATAGCTGCACACGATCAAATAAAATATTAATTGGCCTTAATATTAAATTTAAAAGATTGAGAGATACTTGAATGGAGCGTAAAATTCAGACATACAGCTTTCGCTGGATGTCTGATTGAGTATACAGTCATCGTGGTGGTGAGTTTATGGACTATCTACGTTATCGAGTGAATTAGCATGAAAAAGTTGTATAGGAATAGATCGAAAAGTACACCGGATAATGAGATGTTGTTATAGACGCGAGTAAAAGTTTGGAGTTTGGAATGAAAGTAAAATAGAGCGGCAGTATTGGATTGAGGCCGGGGTAAAACATCAAAGGGAAGCCGAGAGGATGAAAAGTCGTTGGTTTGAAAATGATTTTCGGATGGGTCGGGCAACAGAAAGGGCGGATTTGCATAAAAACGTAGCAGCAGCAGCAGCGCGCGGGTGCATCGCGAGTAGTGAGAGAGAGAGAGAGAGAGAGAGAGAAAGAGCGTTGGCTGAAAATAAAATAAAAGACGGTAAAATAAAGCGAGTGGTACAAAGCCGGGTAGCGCGAAAGCAAAGGAGCGCGAAATCAAGAGCAATCGGCGAATGTAGCTGTATACAGCTGAGCCAGCGAGAGTGTTGGTCTTGGGCTGTGTGTTGGTCTGCAGGCGGCATGGAAGCGGCGGCAGGGCACATTGGTTGGAATATAGCAGTGTGCAAGCTGCAGCGGCGGTGGAAGCGGCGCGGGGAATCGGATATAGCGATTTGTTGGGAAAGCAATATAGTCTGGGGGGACGAGCGTGCACAAACGCGCGCGAGAGCTTTTGCCTGAAATTTGCATGAGGTATTAAAGCGCGGTGGCTGCCAGCAGCCGAGTTGCTGTTTGCCAACAGCCAGTGTCGAGAGGATCAAAGGAGTTGCAGCTCATCCCCCAGGCCAGCCCGAAAATGGAAGCAGCCGCCGCCGCCGCGGTGCCGCCTGCCCCCCTTTGTGCACGACGACCCGATCGCCTTTGCCCCGCGCGATCTTCGCCCGAGCACCTTTGCCTCCAAGACGCAGCTGCCTGCAAAGCTTTCCACGCCTCGCAGAAGCTTTGCATAAGCACACGCTCGCTCTCTCTCTCTCTCGCTCTCTCGCCCGATTGCTCTTCCTATTCCCTCGCGCAACTACCAGACTGATACCGACACCGAGCCAACCTGCCTCGACACGCAAGCTACTTTGCTCCTTCCTCCTCCCATCTCCTATACTTTATTCAATATTGTTCCGCAACATTTCCCATCTCATCTCTCTTCTACTTTTCACACCTACAAACAAGTTTTCTCTGACTTATTGATCTCAATCTATGTCATTGCGGATATTGCGCAATAAAAACTTCACAAATCACTACAGCAAACCAATGTTTTTCAGCCAATTACGTTCGTTCAAAGTTTCATCAATTTCGGTTCAATTTTTATTAGACAGACGATGTAAATATTCTGCCGTCTAGACTTCTCGATGTATTCTTATTAACATTAATTATAATCCAAAACTGTAATCTACGCGCACACCGACGATTATGCTCGTGAATGAATGAATTAAAAGAGCATTCGGTGTCTAACGAACGAGAGAAACAATCATAAAACGCGGCACACTTATTCCGTATAATTACTTTTATTGCCAAGACGCTTGTAATTACAAGAAGAAAAAAAAATTAAAGCGCACGTAGAACTATTCGCATTTAATTTGTTAAAGCTTATACGAATAGATATATATATCAGATAAATGCGGATGCATCGTATTATTATGTTTTTATAGACTAGAAATCCGCAAGTGTATTTATAAGAGAGCAACAAGAAAGTAACATTTGTCAAAATAAATGTGCGAGCGTGTAATGCGTCTGCCATAAATCAATGCTGTGAATAGCTCTGTTATGCGCGCGAGCGAGCGAGCGCCATAAGAACTGTGTAGAGCTTAATATACGAATCTGAAATCTGCATGATGTAAGAAGGTAGTGCGAGAGAGAGAGAGAGAGAGAGAGAGAGAGAGCGCTTGTGTACATTGCGCGCGAAAACGTATCCTCATTATGCAAAAAGGTTATCGCCTTCGAGATACACGAAGTGCATAAATTACTACTCGCGGTTTATCGTAATGCTTGGGCAAATTACCCTCTACACGTGTTAATAATATCTGCCGTGTATAAGGATTCGCGCGACCATTTGACTCTAATTATGCCTCGAAATGTACTCGATGAAGACGTAAATATAACTACGCTCGATTTTATATACATAATAATTCAATCTGTCTCCGAGTGCAGGTTTCGTCAGTCGACTATGTAGCGCGGATGAATGTCGAAGGTATAAAGGCATCGTCAAGAGGACTAATGAGCACGCGGGTGGCTGACATGAACTCCGACATGATTATAAACGAGCGCAACAGCTCTCGTCGCGTACAATAATAAACACGAACACGCAAGCAAGGCAGGAAGAGAGAGGCAAAAAAAAAGAAGAAAAAAGAAAGAGAGTCATAAGCGGTACGCAAGCGGTGAGTTTATGAGTGATTTGCATAAGGGTGCGACGAGGACTTTTTTTATTTCTTGTTTTGTTTTTGCGCTCGTTGGTATAAGACTCGATGCTGCAGAGAGAGAGAGAGAGAGAGCTCTCAGTGTATGTGTGTGCATTATCTGTATCGCTGCACTTGGCAGCGGGATGAGCTCGTATCAGAGGGCGACTCTCGGCTGTCGGCTTAACGCTGCGGAACGCTGCGACTGGGAAACATGCAAAGCAAGGCCGGACCACGAGAGCAAGAGAGCGAGAGAGCGAGAGAGTAGAGAGCGAGTGAGGAATGAGACGAATGAGATATGTGCGCGCGAGCTGCCGACTGCCGCGCGCGCGAGCGCCACTGTGGAGGGAGAAAGAGAGTAGCAGAGGACGAGTCTCGCGCGTTTTACAAATTATTCAATTAGTCTCGCGAATTAAGGTATACATATTCATCGCTCTTGATACGCGAGCGCCTCTCTCTCTCTCTCTCTCTCTCTCTCTCTCTCTCTTTTCCCAACTGCTGCTGCTGCTGTATACGCAGCCTGTCTACTATACATATATACAGCTTCAGAACTCTTCCTCTCGCTCGTCTCTCCACTGCGCGTTAAATATACGGCGCCAAGCCGCATAAACAACTTGGCCAAGCGCGCAGACCTGTTAGATGCTCTAACGAACGCGTATTTCCAAATAAAATATAGACTTTCCGCAAAGCGAGATCCGCAAAGATTCGCGCTCACTCTCGCTATATATAGCAGCTCGCGCACGCAGCCAGTATAGTCGCGAGTATTTTTCTGTTTCTCTCTCTCTCTCTTCTCGTGCCATCACGTACGACTACGCGATGCTCACGTGTCCGTTATATAGTTGCGCGCACAGGAAAGAAAAAAAAAAGAACAAACGTATATACTTTGACAGAGCTCTTTCGAATCACTCATATCAAATCTGAGATTATATATCTGATTAGGGAGCTATGGTAATAAATTAAGGCGAACGCGTGCCACGTATGTGGACTCGCGCTGAGGCTGTCCGTTGAAAAGGTGCGTAAGGACATCGAAATCAAAGCAAACTATATGCGTGAGCGAGTGCGGTCGATGCACGCGCGAGTCATTTGGCGAGGATTTAATTGCGTATTAGCATAAGTGGACACGAGGGTCCGAGAGAGAGCTAGCCGGCCGCGTGATTCTGCTGGATTTTCCAGTAACGCGAAAAGCTTATCAATCACGCGGGGTCTAAGTGTCGCAATCTACAAAAAAATGCATTTTCTTGAAGCCTAAAATGAAAAAAATTTTATTAACGCTAGAGCTTCCGGAGTTTTTTCTTCTTCTTTTTGAAGGTATATAGTGAGGGAAAATGCTGGTGAACATTAGAAAAGTCCCCAAGAACTACTTTTTTCAGTATTTTTTCCATATTTTTAACGAACCGAAGATTGAATTTTGTTGTTACTTTTTCATAACTTTTTGTCGCATTATTATTTTGAAACAAAACTAATTCCTACGGAAAGGTCTTCTTTTTTTCTACAATTTTGACTGGTCAAAAATGTTTCTAGCGGTCTTAGAAGCCGAGAAATCAGCATTTGAACAAAATAACGTATTTGCCTATTTTCACTGAAATAAGCCCATTTGATTATAATGGGAAAATTCGGAAAACGTAGTTCCTGTAAACTTTTCCAGTGTTCATGAGCATTTTCCGTCACTATATACCTTCAAAAAGAAGAGGAAAAAACTCCGGAAGCGTTAGCGTTCAAAATTTGTTGTTCCATTTTGGGCTTCAAAAAAGTGCATTTTTTTTTAGATTTCGTGAAATACGATCGAGATTAAATGTGATTGTCAGCCTACGGCCCGATTTGATTGCTCAATCAACCGTACGAGCGATTAGCTAGCAATTTCTTGGTCGTCGATTGTATATAGTAGTCGTGAAATGAAAAAAAAGCGGTCTCGGGAAAAACCTCGGTAAAGCGAGCGAGCTAGCTATACCGGCGCGGCGCTTTTTTTTTCCCGCGCGAGCTATCTGCTGCATTTGAATTTCAAAGACTAATTAGCGGCGCGCGATAATTGGAGCAGATGACAGTAAATTTGACGAAAGGAGCTCGCAGTTGGCGCGTAATTAGAGCGCGAGGGCGCACTCAGCTCTCTTTCTCTCTCGGCAGCCTATCGTCGCCCGATCTCTGTGGGCTTCCTGCGCTCTCTTATCTCACACTTAGTCGCCCGCTGTACCCAGCACGCGAGGGAGGAGGAGGAAGAAGAAGAAGAAGAAGAGGAAGAAGAAGAAGCAGAAGAAGTACAAGAAGAAAAAAATTCGCCGTCGCCGCCGGCTGCCTCGAGCCGCTCGTAATTCTTGATAACGTTTAATATGAGAGGCGCGCGGCGACTTACATAAAAATGGAAAATATCAAATGACGGGATGTCCCTACTATTATGCGGCTATACACCCGCGGCAATATTGCCTGCAATTTCGCGCCTTTCCACGACAAAAACAAATGTCGTTTCTTTACGATGTCATCGAGCGTCGCGCGGCTCCTGATAATTGCGCTCAATCTCGACTTTTTCGCAAAAATTTAACAATCACATCTTGACGGATGATCGAGTTTCTGTATTATATAGTGCACTGATCGATTAAAGCAATCGCCGAGCATCTTTTTCCAAACAAAATTACAATTGAGCGTACAATTATTCGCAACCGCGAGCTTTTTAATGATTACGCTATTAATTGCTTCACGATTTTCCGATAAAGCAGGCGCGCGCGACGGCGACGGCAGCGGCGGCCATTCAGTTTTTCTCCCACATTGTCATCGTTACGCACAATTATCGGGACTTTGCCAGCGCAGCGAACCTCTTAATTTTATGAATTTTCATGAATCTCGCGTGGAATCTTTCTTTAAAATCTCGACGTACGTATAACGAAGTCTGCCGGCGCGGAGAGCAATTAGCGTGCTTAAAAATATAACGAGCTCGTTGCTCTAGCAATAGAATAGCCAAAGAAGAACATCGTTAATACAACGTGCCTGAAAATCAATCAGAAAGTAGTATAAAAGCAATGATTGAATGACGTTCCACGCGTTGCGCGATTAGCCGTAGCGCATTGGCGGAACTTAAGTATACCTGCGCCGCGGGACTGACGAGTCAAAACAGGGCCCAGCCGTGCGCTAGAGAACCACTTAGTAACGCTACTCTGGAAAACTAGCAGCTAATTTCATCGACGACTTCATTTGGCGTGACTCGTCAAAAAGGGCCCTCGAAAAAAAATAAACGAACAGAAAAAAAGAAGGCGGCGAAGCGAATGAAGGGCGCTTGGAGCGACGGCTCGTTCGGTTGGCTGTGCCGGCGCAGTCGCTGATTAGCCGCGGCTGAAGATGAAGGGTGGAGATCCCGTGCGAGGATTAGGTGCGGGCCAAGGTGGGCCGATATCAAGATACGAACGGGAGTCGAGCGACGCGTGCCAGCTCTGGCGTAACGAGCAGGTGAGGGACAGAAAGAGTGATTTCGGACGTCAACGGCCGTGAAAGCGCGCGCTAATAACCGTCGCGAGGCGGCGGCGGCGGCGGCGGCGGTGCTCTACCTAATTCCTTTTATCCGCGCCCTATGGCAATTTGATATATCGTCCGAGTAAGGCCCAACGACTGCGCCGCGGCCGCACGCGTATTTCCGCTCTTTCTCTGGGACAGGTGCAATTTCTTCTTCTTCTTCTTCTTCTTCTTCTTCTTCGCTCGTAGCGCGCGTGTCTGCAAGTGCGCCGCTCCAATTGCCTTCTTTTTTTTCATCCTGCTTTACGCTCGTACTGGCAGCGTCGTATAGCAGTCACACTTTCATTGCACCTGACTTGAATGCCCGTTCGTTAATACTCATCCTTAAACTCGACGCCGAGTATACGCTCTCCTTATCGGGGTGTTAAATCGACTGTGTATACGTCGCAGCGGTTATACATTTCTCTTCTTTTTCCTCCCCGCGCGCTCCGACGCGAGGCGACGCACGAGTTTTTCGCTGCCACCGATCGGACGTTTTGCAAAATTAGTTTCCGTATACACGCACTTATATATACCCGCTCAATTACGCCAATCAAATTATAACTAACGATAATGAGGGTCTTGTCTGATTTAGCACGAGACGATCAATCAAGCAGGAAGATCAACACCTCGAGAAAAAGGCAAACAAGTTTACACAGGGAATGAAAAATGACAAAGTATCACATTTTTGGGGTCGCGAGGGGCTTTCGTTTTTAAAAAATTTTTATCGCAAAAATATAATATATTAGATTAAAATCGAATGTGGAAATTGAATAAACAACCATAAATGAAAGAGAGCTAGTTCATGATGATAGCACATCTAAAGCATCCTGTTTAATAGAGCTCCAGGCGATAATAAAGCTGACAAGGCGAAGAGTAATTGTAAAAATTTATAGTCTCAACGAGCGCTTACGTGCAGTTTACTGAAATCCCGAGGAATAATAATTCAATCGGTATAATGAGAGTGCTAGCAAATTGTGATTCTACTGCTAATGAATAAAGATATATATGTATAAATGAAATATTTATATTTTAGGAAAGAGTAGCGCGAGTGAGATTGGCGTGGATGCACGCTTATTAATCGTATTTGACGGCGTGCAACGAGACGTGAAAAAGTGTGCTCGCGGCATGGCGGATTTATCGCTTGCTCCAATTTTCACGTTATCTGAAAAAAATATATAAAAATTTGTATTTTTATGTGGCTTTCCCACGGATTTGGGGAAACGGAAGTAGCTTGACTGTCGAATCAGTGCTCACTCTCTCTTTTTTAATCTTATCTGCGTCCGTAATTTGGTCGCTCCTATACAGAGTGTATAATAGAGAGTGAGCGAAAGGAGAGGAGCGGAGGGGAGGTGAGGCGACAGGGCAGCCTCATATACAAGGCTTAGGGCATAGCGGAGAGAGCGCTAATGCTTATTACTTGCGGGCGCTGTGCTCGTTTTTTCTTGTGCCTTACCACCACCCCCTTAGCCTTACATGATCCGCAGCACGGTAGCACTTTTGGGGCCTCGTGTCTCTTCCGCTCGTTAGTCCTTTTCTCGGCGCCGGGCTGCGACCGAGCGAGCTCTGCAGCTTATGCTAATTTTAAGCAGAGCCGCCGTCGCCGCCGCCACCTTGCTCATTCCTGCTGCCTGCCTGCCTGCCTGCTCGCACGCAACCCATCCTCTTACTCGCCCGGACTAGCTATACCTACCTAGCTAGCTCCTTCCTTCATTTCTTCTTTCCTAAAGCTATTAGCCGATCATCTCCGGATTATCTCGCTCTTTGAGTCATTCACCCTCACCTACCAATTCTCGCCGCTTTCCAAACTTTTCTTGCTGCGCGACTTTGCCCGCTTTGCCGAAAAACCCAAGAGGCCAAAGAAGCACCAAAGCTCAACCTACTTAGCGCCTAGCATCCAATTACAATTGTAACTGATACTCCTTGAGAATCACTTTTGACTTCACTGATGCACTCCCATCCCATAGTCATTCAGCTCACATGCCTTTTTATTTCCCCCTTTTTTCCCCCGGAGAAACTCGAAAGTCAAAGCTTGATCGGGTTTTTTTTGCTAGCTTTCCAGACTGAAGTGAGTCAAAGCTGCCAGTTGGCTAAACGCGGCACATTACGAGCTATGGAAATTGGCAGCGAGAACCGGTGCGTCGTGCGGATAAGAAAGGCTGGCAGCTCGTGCGGCACGTGTTTCCTCGCCGCAACCTGCGTGAGAAAGTGCGTTTTCTGTCAAGGTCAATGGAACAATTGTTACAACTCTGCTTCTTTTTTTTAAACCACTGCGCATAGCAGGCATATATGTACTGTACAGCGAAATCCGCTATTAACACTCTTGTTTTTTTGCACAGGATTTTTTTTTCATTTACCGAGGAATAAATTCACAATTACAATTACACCGATGACTACGTTTTCAGTGAATGCTATAGCACCGATTTCACTTACACAAACAAAAAAAAAAGGATAAGTTATTGCTAACATGGTGAAAAATGGTAGATGGTTAACAAAACCAGCAGTTACTCATGACACTCCGTATATTTAATGCTGAAACTCGAGTCATCAAACGAAATTAACTTGTGTGCCGGGATACAAGCGCTGCATGATTTAATAACAATTAGTCTACCGCATAAAATCAATGAAGGATGCACTCGAAGTAACCAATTATCATCGAGATCGATGAATTCTGTTGACTCGTTTTTTTTTTACACGACAAAAAAAGCAGATATTGCGTATAGAACTTCAAGATGGAACTGTGGAACGAAGAATAAAAGTGCTGTAAAGGAGTATATGTCTGGTTGCGTTTAGGCTGCTTGGTGTATGATATTTATTTGGATTACGAATTCAAAAGAGAGCGAAACAAGTGGGTAAGGGGGAGAGGCATTAAAAGAAGAAAGAAACGAGGCCCCGCGCGGAGACATTGACGGAATACAAAACGAGATTGGCAAGCGAGAGACGGGGGCGTGAGGCCCACGCAAAGCTGCAGCGAGCGAGCTCAACACACGAATGAGAGGATGAGTTTTTTGCAGGGCACTTGTGCTGCGGCTGCTGCTGCTGCTTGCCTTTATTTGGGACAGCGACACATAGGAATTCGGTTAAATGCATTGATTAAAGTTTCGGACGAGCTCGGTGGTCAGCTCGACTTGTCCCTCCTTCCTTGCTGCACACTACTGCGCGCCTCGATCGTCTGCACGCGCTCGCGCTCAGCTGCCTCGGGCACTTTTTGCCGACGGCCGTCGCTCCGCGCGCGCCGAGCCGCTGCCTTGCAGCCTGCCTTCAAGCCAGCCGTACTTATATCGTGTCGTCTTGTCCTCCTCTTCTTTTTCTATCTGCCTGTCCTCTCGTCGGACTTGATTACTTTTTCAAAATTTTTATTTATCTTCAACTGGTTTATAAGCTTTTTACTTCGTTCGTCAATCATTTGTTCATCCGCTCACTGCACTTTTCATTAGCTTATTTCTCTTCGTGATATCCAATCTCAATATTTACTCTCATGTTCAATCATTAGTGTTTGATGTTGTTTTGATGATCTTATTCGTCTGTGAAAAAAGAAATGTACATTTCAGAATCAAAGAAGTTTTCAATGCTTAACGAAGTGAATTTTCTGACCAGGAATTGACTCTTCTAGAAACAACAATGCAACCACCAGGACTTTACGAATAGGCCTTTCTTACATCAATAACAACTCTAATTGTTTCTTATATTGATTTTTATTTCTCTTCAATTTCTCTTTAATTATAATGAAGTTGGATATTTTAGTTTTAGGAACTGGCTTCGGGTCTGGGTGCTCAGCAATATTTTGTGCACTGTCACGTCATATATTACCCCTGCAAAAGTTGTGATGGTCGAATTATAAAATTTATTTAGTTAAAATATGTTTTCTTTATCTTTCCTGTTGTGAGAAGTTATTTAAAATTGTAGAAACCCTTTCAAATTTTGGAATTAAATGAGTTGTTTCGTAAGTTTTCCAATGCGATTATGTGAAGTTTGTGCTGTAAAAAAAATTAGCACGTTTTATGATGTCGTACTTTAAAATTGAGGAAAATTTTTTGCCTTCTTTGAAGTATGAATATACTATGGACAGTATGAGCCACGTAAAAATAGACAATTCAAAATAAACATCATTGCAGAGATTGGAACAAACGATCATAAAGCTGTTTTATCGGAGTACATACTCCTATTGGGACTTTTATCTACAAATATCATTTTCAAAGTTTAAATCATTTAAACTGACGTTGAAGTGACAGTAAAAGTAGAATAAAATAGAGTACACACTGTTTTACTATACAAAAAAGCGGCGAGACTCAATTTATTATAAATGGCTACTTTAGAGGCATGTTTTGTGAGCTAATAAAATGTTATTAGTATGCTACCAGCTACCAGGTAGACCGAATTTTTATGAATGAAAATTGGCAAGAAAGTTTTTTTATCTCTCTACCCGATTTCATTGATAAAATAAGCGAGGTTGTATTTTATGAATGAGATAGATGTAAGTCGGCGGCAAACAGCTGACGAAGAAAGCCGCGCTGCGGGTATAATGTTTTGAGTCGATGAATAAATGGATGTTGAAGTTTTGTCGTATTTTTTTTTGTCGAAGGAATAATGAGCCGATCGAGCGAGAGAGTAGAGAGAAGCTGCGACAAGGTCGAAGCACGCGCGTTCGCGCGGGTCTGACTGTGCGCTTGATAGGCTGAGCCAAAGAACCATCTATGGAATTGGGTCCAATGATTGATGGCTGGCCGAAGGAAGACTCGTTTGGCCGCGCGCTGTTAAAAAGAAGAGCTGCCCCTATGTGGTTCAGCTGCAGTGGCATTGCACCGAGAGAGGACCCACCGGAGCAGCGAGCAGCCCGATTGTTTTTGGCAGACGCGTAAAAACGTCGCCGTGTGCCCGCAAGATCCGGGGACCTGTTCTCCGGCCGAGCGCATACCCATCCATACTAAGTAAGTCGTATAACTGCAGCTCTCTCCCTCTCTCTTCTTCGGGGCCTGCATGGCAGTCTTGCTCTCTGCTCGGCTGATTAATCGGACGCTTTGGATTCCGCGAGCTGAGGCGCAGATATGCGGTAGGTATAACACACTCGCGCAGTACGCACCACGATCGCTGCTGCTGCTGCTGCTGCTGCTGCTACTGCCTCCGAGCTCGCGATGGAGAATGTCGACAGGGGGATCGAATGATGGACATTCGTGCATCTGCCGAATCCGTTATATACCTCTTCTCTTCTCTCGGGGCGTTAATTCCTAATTAGCCTTTACGCGTTCCTCTGCCACATGAGAATCCCATTCTTCTTCATTCGGTTTTTGCAGCTGCACCATTCCGCTCGCGGATATGTGTCTCTTGTCAATTGCCAGCAAGCTCTAAAACTCTTTGGCAAATTCATTGTCAAAGTGTGGGCAAAACAAAAAAGCCCATAGTCTCTCTTTTTTCTCGAGGCAAGCAAACAACGTTTTTAGAAGTAACAAAAAAAAGTAGTAGCAGCAGTAAGAGCAAATGAAAGGGTTGGTGCAAGGAAATGTAGATCGCGTGTCTAGGAGCAGTTGGCCGAGTTGCCGCCGAGCGGCCATCTCCTATGGCTTGCATTTGGTATTGCGGCTGCTTGGCCTCTCTTGATTCGCTTGTCCGCTGTACACACATACACACACACACACACACACACACACACACACACACACACTAGTGCGCCAGCAATATCTTTTCGTGATCAAGGATCATTAGAGGGGCCTACGATTGCCATTAGTAACTCGATTTAAGAGCTGTTAGAGCACAACCGTGCTGCGAGAACAGCAACACTGGTACTTGACACGATAGCATCACGCGGGCTAACAATAAGCAAAAATGGGCGACTAGGGAGAAACGATGAAAGCTACAAAACTTAATATATTCGATTGATTAAATGCGCGTAATGGTTGTTGATGACTGCGCAAATATATATATATGTGTTGCCGATGTGTTTACCTTGCTTTTATTTACAGCCGCTGCAGCGTATTTCAGCGACTACTTTGCATGAAAGCGCTCAGCTATATATGATGCATCGTCACGTCCATCAAAGTTTGAAGCGGCGCGCGGCGCACGTCGACCCAGTTCCGCCTCTCAAAGCTCGACAACTGCAAAAAGTCGCGGGGAAATATATATCCAGTGCTGCGCGGGCCAAACATACACACGTGCAGCAGGGCAGCGTGGAAAAAGGCAATAAAGTCGCTGGATTCGCTTGTCTCGTGGTGGCGGCCAGTCAGTCGGGGAGGAGGTGGCGGCAACAGCCGAGAGTGACAACTAGCACTGTGATTGTGGCTAAATTAAAGACGGATCCGCAGAGAAAAGCTGTCGGGAAAATAAGCCGCGCGACAGAGACAATGGAGTCGCGCGAAAAGAGAGAGAGAGAGAGAGAGAGAGAGAGAGAGAGAGAGAGAGAGAGAGCCCGCATATAGTAGCGTCGCAACAGCTGCAGCCGACACGTCATTTGCGAGGAATGTATCAGCTCTCGTCGACTCGGGCTAATCATTATTCTACGGGCGGCCGACGCCGCCACCGCGCGGAGCCCACGAGATAGATAGCCGCCAAGCTCGCGTACATATATACGCACACCCATACGATATATACGCACGTGCGTATTTTAGCCCGCTCGACTCTTCTCCGCACTCCTCCACTCTTCGCTTACTTTGCACACCGATTGTTTGTCTTATATGACGAAATCTATAAAAAAATGCACTTTTTTGTAGCCCAAAATGGAACAAAAAATTTTGAACGCTGAAGGTATATAGCGACGGAAAATGCTCGTGAACATTGGAAAAGTTTACAGGAACTACGTTTTCCGAATTTTCCCATTATAATCAAATCGGCTTATTTCAGTGAAAATAGGCAAAATACGTCATTTTGTTCAAATGCCGAATTCTCGGCTTCTAAGACCATTAGAAACATTATTGACCAGACAAAATTGTAGCAAAAAAGGAGACCTTTCCATAGGAATTAGTTTCGTTTCAAAATAATTATGCGGTAAAAAGTTATCAACAAAGTAACAAAAAAATTCAATCTTCGGTTCGTTAAAAATATGGACAAAATACTGAAAAAAGCAGTTCTTGGGAACTTTTCTAATGTTCACGAGCATTTTCCGTAACTATATATACCTTCAGAAAGAAGAGAAAAAAACTGGAAGCTCTAGCGTTAAAAATTTTTTTTTCCATTTTAGGCTTCAAAAAGGTGCATTTTTTTTTGTAGATTTCGTCATATATGACGATATCCTTAAAAAAAAAACATTTTTCTGGGGTCTAGAATGGCAAAATTTTTTTTTATGCTAATTTAAGACTTCCGAACCTTTTTTCTCTTCTTTTTGAAGGTATATAGTGTCGGAAAATGCTCGTGAACATTGGAAAAGTCTGCAGGAACTAC
>JAWWMK010000008.1:16528303-16578225 GCA_035047105.1 Galeopsomyia nigrocyanea | reverse complement strand
AAGACCTTTACGTAGAAAAAAGTTTCATTCAAAAATAATTATCCGGTGACAAGTTATCAAAAAAATTGCAAAATAATAACATTTTTAGTTTGTTATTAATATCGGGAAAATGCTGAAAAAATATATTTTCCGAGGACTTTTCCAATGTTCACGAGCATTTTCCGACACTAAATACCTTCAAAAAGAAGAGGAAAAAGGTCCGGAAGCCTTAGCATTAAAAAAAAATTTTTCCATTCTAGACCCCAGTAAAGTGTGTTTTTTTTAAGGATTTCGTCATATATGCGCGAGCTGGAACGCCTCTCGATTTTTCGCGCCTTACTTATTTCCACTGCCTTATAGAATTTATCCATGGATGAAATTCACTGGTAAAAGGCGTTCTTACAACGAGAAGAATTCTCTTGATACAAGAAGAACTTTGTTTTTCAATGATTACGATGTGAGCAGCCACCGGTACAACGAACGACTCGGAGTCGATTGAACATCCGATCTCCTGCGACGTGTTATGTCGAGTCTCAAATCATTATATGTGCTTTATGTAATGCACAGATAAAATTTTATATAACTCTAGAAAATATTGTGATCTTGACAATTATGACTCCTCCTTCTCCCGTTGCGTCAGTTGTCGTGTATTCCAAGCAGATTAATAAGCTTTGATTATTACGCCTTGCGTTTTATCTAACAACTCTTCAACTACTAACACAGTGCAGGAAAAAACTTTGTTCAACTGTATTAACAATCCTGTTCAATGACATCTTTTTCTCGACAAAAACCAACATTTCCAGTAGTATCTCCTGGCGAAAACGGAGATCGGACAATTATTGAAATGCGCCTAAATACATTAGAACTTGGCTGATTCTCGCGCAATTGTAAGTTGCGCAGGGCAGCTGATAAAGACTGTAAGGCAGATGAACGTAGGTTCGCCCGGGGGCAGCCAGGGGGCTGCTGCTATTAGTCCCACGGGTCTTCGAATTAAATCATCGGCGAAGGCGTCGAATGAAATTGGCCGTCTAATTCTGCATTGGTGAATTTTAAAATGACGCCCTGGCCCCCCTGGAATTGCACTCGAGCTAGCGACCGAGGGGCCGCAACCAACTTTCATGCTCTCTCTCTCTCCTCGACTTCGACGGATTACGTTGTCGATCCTTTGTGTCTATTGTCACGAGTGTACGAGGGTGTCCGTACTATATATAGCTGTACGGTCTCAATTTTTAAAAAGTACGCGCACCCCCCAGTGCCCAAGAATTTGTTCTAACGTTCCAACGTTAAATTTCATTTCGCTGCTTCGAATTACCCGAGTAATTTTTTTATCGCGACGACTTGCGTGGCATTCGAATCAATGATCCAGCTAACTAATCTGTAATCAAACCGACACGTCGTTATTACAGAAAAGTTTCGCGCATCATAAAACTCGTCTCAATAAAATGCTTGCTAAACCGCTCGCGTGAGATGCATAAGCATGCCACGCACGTTGTACACTACAGCGAGCGAACGGATAACTATTGTAACGCTAAACAATAAATTGGTAGGTTTGTAGAAAAATAAACGTAGTCTGGCGCGCGGCTATCGGCCGGGAGGATGTAAAAAGTCTGTAACAAGTGGCACGAGGAGGCAATTCAAGTGCAAGCTCGAGTAATCAGCAGCGAGCCTGTAAATAGAAAAAAAAACGAGTTCTCTTGAAATCACGAAGGTTGACTCGGAGAGTAATTAACGCCGAGCGCGCGCACAGGGAATCTCTCTCTCTCTCTCTCTCTCTCTCTCTCTCTCTCTCTCTCTCTCTCTCTCTCGCTCGCTCGAGTTAATTGGTAGACGCGTTTCGTTGCGAGTGAGCGAGCAAGTGATTTCCGCGATAGACTCTGCGATACGCCGACGATTTTTAATTTGAAGCAGCAATGATCAGATTACGGCATATTTTAATAAATATAGCCAAGTCAATTACAGCGCTATTTATTTCTTTTTTTTTCTCCATTGGAAAACGCACGCGAAAACGATCAAGATCGAGAAAAAAATCGCGTCGAGGAAATTTCTATGACGCTCTGCTTTGAAAGATCGAACGAGTTATAAGTAGGAAAAAAAATGAGACGGAAAATTCGGGAATGAAAGAGCGATAAGACCGAGAATAGGAAAGAGATGAGCAGCGGCAATAGAGAAGTGAGCATCGCAGTATAATGGAGCGGTCGCGCGCTTGGGGGGTTATAAGCATAAGCAAGAAGGAGAACACGTGCGCGCGCGCGCGTTTGTTGTGCGTATGTGCGAGGTGCGCCTTCGTTCATGGTGCAGAGATAGAGGTTGAAGGTGGCTGGCTAAAAATGATTAAAACTATCGGGATCCCCCCGGCGAGCCGTGGCTCAATCGGCTCTCCGCGGGGGGCTGATTGTCCATAGGCTGCGCTCTCTCTCTCTCTCTCTCTCTCTCTCTTTCGGAGCATGGGGTTCTATACGCCTGGCATATACCATGCGTACATATACGTATACGCATTCAATCCGCAGCTTAAGCTAATTTATTGAGATGTCCTCGTTCTAGTCGCGCATCGATTTCTTTTTTGACCCGCTATCGTCACGTAGGCGCGCGCGGGCGCGTTTCAGGCCCGTTTAACGCCCGATTAAACCTTCCAAGGGAGAGCGCCTACGATTAATAATTTGTCATCGGGTTAATGGCCCTTTTTTTTCGCCAGCAACAGCAGCAGCCAACGCCAGCCGAAGCGCTGCAGCTCTCTGCGAGATTGCCGTCGGATTGCGAGCGAGTCGTATACGCTGCTCTGTACTGTATCTACGCGCCCTCAACTCCCCTTTCAAAGCCAAATTAATTGAATATTACTGGGCTTGCTGTCGAGTTCTTTACATTACCCAAATATTTTCCAAACACGTGACTCATAATCCCCCATGATTCAATTTTTTTAATCCTCGCTGTTTACAATTTATGTTACAGCCGATCAATACAATGTGCATTTACTTTTTACTTGCAAGTCGTCATTTTATTACTGCGTAAAGGCTTTTCCATCATCTAAGATGTTCAAGTTTTCAACAATTCAACTATATGATCAAGCAAGTTTTATTAGTTACTTGTACTACACTGGAAAAAAATGGTACTCTTATAACAAGAGGACAGTGATCTTGAACAAATGCTCTCGCAATAAGAAGAAATCCTTCCAGTATAAGAAGTTGTACTCTTGTAAGAAAAAGATTCCTCTTATTACGAGAGAAATACCTTTAGAAGCTATTTTCAAAAGAACATCTTCTTGTAACAAGAAGAATCCTCTTCTTACAAGAGAATTTTTTTCTCAGTGTAGGTATGTAAAGCAAATAAATACGTGAGTATGTAGTGTAAGCGTATATCACTCGAAAAGTCATTTGGTAACATAATAGTGGTTCAAATTATATTCGATTGTTGCATATTATAATCAACTCTGTAAGGTATAGGAATATTCCAACGATTGCGAAACGTCTCTTTAGTAAGTTGCTAATTTTACAGTGAGAAAAAATCCTCTTGTAACAAGAGGAATATTCTTTTTACAAGAGGAATTCTCTTGATACACGAGGATATCTTCTTGTTACAAAAGAATTTCTTCTTATTACAAGAGATTTTGTTGAAGATTACTGTCTTCTTGTTACAAGAGTCCATTTTTTCAGCGTATAAGTACACTGAAATAAATAGTACTCTTATAACAAGAGGAGAGTAATCTTGAATAAAATCTTCTTGTAACAAGAGGATTCCTCATATTACAAGAAGGTGTCCTCTTCAGTGAGACAAAAATCCTCTTGTAACAAGAAGATTCCTCTTGTTACAAGAGGATTCCTTTCGAAGCTATTTTGATAAGAAAATCTTCTTGCAACAAGAGGAATCTTTTTGTTACAAGAGGATTTTTTTCTCAGTGTATGAAGAGGCAATTATTGAAATATTTTGATGTTAGTAGAAACAACATTCCGTGAACCTCAAACCTTTTGATTACTGTGAAAAAAATATTGAAAATTAGTATAAGGTGATGTCAGCGCTGAGTAGTTTTGAACATCAGACAGTTTTAGAGAATAAAAAGTGGAAGATCATAATATTAAAATGGTAATTCAAAATAAAACTTTAATACTCAAATGTATAAGAATATACACAGCGAAAAAAATAGTACTCTTATAACAAGAGAACAGTAATCTTGACCAAAATACTCTTGTAACAAAAAGTTTCCTCTTTTTCCTCCTTTTGGAGCTATTTTCAGTAGAAAATCTTCTTGCAACAAGAGGAATCTTGTTACAAGGGGATTTTGTTCAAGATTACTGTCCTTTTGTTATAAGAGTACTATTTTTTCAGTGTACAATTTTAGGTTTATTACAATTTTGAATTTCGTGCAAATATATCGTGAAGAAAATTATTACGCTGAAAAAATAGTACTCTTTTAATAAGAGGACAACAATTTTGAACAAATACTCTTGTACACTGAGAAAAAAATCCTCTTGTAACAAGAAGATTCCTCTTGTTACAAGAAGAATTCCTTCCACTTTGAGGCTATTTTGAGAAAAAAATCTTCTTGTAATTAGAGGAATCCTTATTTTTTCCTCAGTGTACATTCCAAAAATTGTAAAAACTGGTTTCAAATCGAAGATACCTCGAAACGTACTTTTCATAGTTTTAAATTACCTACTGACGAAAACGAGCTTGCACGTATACTAACTGCAGCGAGAAGAAATCCTCTTGTGTATCAAGGAGATTTCTCTTGCCACAAAAGAAATCTTCTTGTGACAGGAATATTTTCTCTTGTTAGAAGAAGAAGAAGTCTTCTTGTCACGAAAATATTATAATTACATGAAGATTTGATTAAGATTACCGTCTTCTTGTTATAAGAAGACCATTTTTTTTCAGTGCAGAGTATCTGGACGGAGCAATAGATATTAAGAGATGAAATTCATCAGTATTGCCACGATCAACGTTGATAAATACCGTCAATTTCGTTCGAGATCAGAATGATTGAAAAAATGGATGGAAATAATGGTGTATTGATTAGAAAAAAAAAGCGCATAACATGGCGGCAAACGCGGCAGCGTTATTTTTCTAGAACGCCAGTGATTTACATATTTGCCACAAAGGCTGTATGACATTTTTATCGAAAGAGTTGGTCACTGGCGGTATAGTATATGCTGCAGCTATCGCGCAGGTATTGTGGCTTAACGGTGACCCATTTACTCGAGCGAGCGCTTTTCTTTTTCATCGTACACATACAGCGCGATGCTGTCATGTAAATACACGCGCTGACGAGTTAAGCAAGGAAAATCTATGGAGGGAAAGAGCGCGTGTACAGACCTGATCGTGAGTTAGATGCACATATTTATGCGTCTCGATGAATGTCGAGCGCAGTTATACGTCGAGAGTGAAAGAACCATATTGACAAAAGACAAATGCGTACGATAGTTGGTGTAAATTTGTCGACTGTCAGAGAGTCAGAAAGAGATATAACGATAGGTTACTTAATGGCCTCGTATTCGCGCGTATGCGAGATGTTAATTGCGAGGAATTAAAGAGCGTTGAAATCAGATCAGCATAAGATTGGCTTGATTCGAGAGAGTTGAAAAAAAGGGAAAAGGAAGAGAGCAGAAAGTATATAAAAGGAGGTGCGTGTGCCGGAATAATATTGTACATATAGTGGTCTGCGAGGCGATGTAAAAAAAAGAGAGAGGGAGAGAGAGAGAGAAAATAAGAAAGAAATGGCAGTATAGAAGCCAGTAGGAGGGGTCGGACACGGTGTATGATGTGGGTGGCAATGACACGAGGTGGCGAGGATAACGGCATCGCCGCTGCTCGACTATGGGCTGGCTCGGTGTACACAGATCGCGTGCAGTGCGAGGCGGTTTACTGAGCTGAGAGTAGCGAGGGCTGCTCGCGGGTCTCCTTGACAAGCGGCTGTTTAATTGGCGTTGAAACCAGCGGTGTGACGAGGTGATGTAGCTAGCCGAATGCCTCAAATCTCGACGGGCCGCCATCGCGCTCTCCTCGACTCGGCCTCTGCGCCGCGTTGGCTATAGAGCGTTGCGGCCGCAACTCGGCTAATTATCTTGGGCACGCAACTCCAGAATAGCGCGCACACACACATACACACACATACACACACTCACACACACATTTAGCTCCGTACACACATACGCGTGGCGAGCTTGACGCCCCGCCCAGCTCGACCGAGCGCGCCACGCAAACCCGTCAAAAGCTCTGCGCCGAGCGTTATTACGCCAACACTTTTGATGTTTGGAAAATCTCACGGCTCAAAGCTTGCTGCTGGAATTGCTTTGTATATCATTCTTTTTTATCTGTATTTTTATCCGTTGGTGATGGTGTTGGTGGTGGTGGCGGTACGGTAGGAAACGAGGCTCGTGGCCTGTGAAAACAAACGAATCCTCGGCAGCGGCGGCGGAGGAGGAGGGCGCTTGACATTATGTAGGAGTTGCAGTTGAAAAGAGCGTGTCGGCCTTAATGACACGGTAATTCGTTACGGGCCACTTGTAACAAGCGCCGGGCCTTATCTCAGGCGAGATCGCTCCTATACGCGAAGTAGTGTCTCGCGCAGCCCGCTAGCCTATTAATTACCTCTGCTCACGGGGTGCATAGAGCGAGCAAGAGAGAGAGAGGGAGAGAGAGAGAGTAAGGGCTGCTAAAAGCCACTTGCAAAAGCTTCTCTCTACACGTACACAGCTTTCAGAAATATACGGACTGCCGATAAACAGGCTTGGGAATATTTAAAAAGTAATATCAATTACATTTGCATATTCAGCAAGCCCTGCTGCTTTTATCCGCTCTGTGGAAAAGCAAGAGAGCTGCTGCTGCTGCCGCTGGGCTGCTGCTAGGCTCGATGTCGCGCGCAAAAAAGGGGGATGAGAGGGCCCTATACATCCATTGCTCGGGCAAGAATGAATACGAAAGGGAGCACAACACAGAGAGAGAGAGAGAGAGAGGAGCATCGTTTTTTTCCTCGCTCCTTTACCCGCCGTTAATATTGCTAAACTCACTTACGCAACGACGCAAAGCGCGCGCGACGTGGATTTACGCCCGCGATATTTAAATGCCCTCCCTCTCTCCCCCCTCGCTCTCGTATAATATTGCGCTAAATTGAAATGGGGCTTGTACTTTTACGCTGGGACAGATTTGTTCTACCTATGTATGTATACAGCAGCAGAGAGCAGCTCTTTAAAAACTCCGCTCCGCTCTGTACGCGTATATTCATTGACTTGTTAGTCTCGGCTTCTTTAGTCGCTGCGATGAGAGAAACGTGTACAGCCGCGGAAAAAGTAAGCCCGCACGTTGCTGCCAGCGCGGCATTATCGCTCAGTAGGCTGTATACGAAAGGGAACAACAACCTCGAAAAAGCTCGACAGCTAGAAAGAGCTATCGCATCGGCATTTGTCAAGCGAGCACTGATAATTCAGCCCGCTAGCTGCTGCTGCTGCTGCTGCAGGAAGGTATAAATCTCGGGCGCGTCGCACACAGCTATAAGTAGACGTCGACGGTGCGCAATAAAATATTTTTTGAGCTGCACAGTCGAACGACAAAGTCGCAGCAGCCTTGCGTATAGTCGCTCCGACGACGACGGGTTGCTTGCAAGCAGCCATTAATCTACTGGGCAGAGCTTTCGCGAAAAATCTTCCGCAGATATGGCTCGCGCACATACATTCTATATACGTATGTGTGCACAGACGTCTACAGCACGCGCGTCTCCGTCTATCGGCGTAAATCTTTGTTTGCGCGCGAATTCACCGCGCGAAGCTGGCTGGCCCCAGGGTTATGTGCGGTTATACCTAAAGGACTTGTACGGACTGCACGGCGCCGTCCTCGATCATCCCTATACGCTTGTGCAGCTATATTTTTCTTTGAATCTCCGTCTCTCTCTCCTGCATTTTACTTATTGCACTCTGGCTCAATTTCAAACTTTTCGCCGTTCCGAAGCTCCCGCAACGAATAACGCCAACGAGAAGCCGATCTTGTTTGTTTTCAGCGGTGATGGAATTCGAAATGGTATCTCACGTCGGTATATAATATAATATTTGGTTGTAGTGTCAAATCCGCCGACGATTCCGACAAGAGAGTTGCTATATATTATATTCAGGTTGACCCACATTTTTACAGGCATTTGCACTTTGCGCTGGCTCGGTTGATCCGCGCGCAGCTGTCCTGGCACGCGGCGTATACGGCACTCTATAACCAAAGAAGCGCCGCGGCCCTATTGTGCACTGAGTTGCGATTGTTACACCACACGGAATGCCGCTCTGCGTTGTTGCGAGGGCTGTTAACATAACAATGCGCCCCGGCAAACTTACTTTAACTCTCCCTCCCTCTTTCTCTCTCTCTCTCTCTCTCTCTCTCTCTCTCTCTCTCTCTCTCTCTCTTCCTCCTCCTCCTCTTCGCGATTCGATTTCATTCGCATTAAAAACTTGGATTTTAGGGGCTTAGCGGAGCAACTTTGCCGAGAAGCTGCTTTCAAGCTTGACGCCAGACTATTCCGATGGCTCTGGCTCTTGAATAATGACCCTGATGGACTTTTCTTTACTTTCTCCGGTGCGCGCGATGCGCACCGCAAGCATTCTCGCCGCAGAGAGAGAGAGAGAGATAAGATATAAGTCCGCCTAGGCTGGAAGTAGCATCTTTCCACGGATAAACTCGCCAGCGCGCGCCTAATTTAAATGCACTCGAATTAGCTTGGCCAAATAATGCGCTTGCAAAACAATTTCACGGGATAGAGCAATTTGCGCATGTACATACGTGCTTCTTCGTGTCTGAATAATAATGCGCGCACCTACATGGATATGTATGAATTGATAAAATCAAAAGTAAGCAGCGCTATTTCGCGCATCATAAAGTTTATCCGAGCGTTAAAAAAAAGAAATTTGAATAGCAAATGCATGCCGTGCTTGTGATTTTCATTGAGCCCGTGCACGTGGCATTTTTTTGTTGTTTTTTTCGAACGAAAATAAAAAAAAAGAGACAAAAAATGCGCTAGTCGAGCAATTATTTTTGCTTGATTTTGTAGGAGAGCCGTTATCAGCTGAAAGAGGATGGAGGGAGAAGGATTCGAGTTTATGGAAGGGGGCGTGGATTGCAGAGGACTGTAATACAATAAAGAAGAGAAAGAGAAGAGAGAGAGAGAGAGAGAGAGAGAGAGAGAGAGAGACGGGACGGGAGATCACACAGCAAGAAGTCGGAGCGAGCACTCAGCGTGGCTAATTGCTCGAATCATTAAGAAAAAAACATGAAATCCAAGACTTGGCTGCTAGCTTCACGGATTACATTGGGAAGCACTTGATAACGATCTTTCCTCCTCTACCCCTCTTCCTCTGCCTCTTCTCCTCCTCCTCCTCCTCCTTCTCTCACTCTCTCTCTCTCTCTCTCTCTCTGTTCCTCGCTGTTCCTCGCTGTCGTAATGAAAATAATCACCGGCGAGCCGCGCTCTAATCATAACTACGTTTTAGCCTGACTCGCGGTAGTTAGTTACACGCTCTGTGACGATCAAACTCTTACCTGCCTACCTGCCTGTATATATAGATCCTTCCTCCTTTCGCGAGCCTGTTCTCTCTCCTATAATATATATACGCCACAACGGTTTCGATTATTGCACGAGCGCGCGTGCTAACTATTATGAGAGTCATAAACTGCGTTTCTCGCACTTTTTTTTTCAGCGCTCCTTTCACGTTACACCAACCACTGTCGAAGCAAATCTCGCTACTTAGCCCGAATACATACAAATCCAATTAAAAAAATACTCGGGGAAATACAAGCCGACGGGTAATGCGGGCTGATCGATATCCAGGTATGAATGTTATAGCACGCGGACGAAAAACAAATTGGCTCGATCAGTTGCCGTCAAATCGAATTGTTGTATCCGCGCGAGCGAAAGGGGATTTCGATCATCGCACTCACAACTGCTTAATCATGACAAATTCAGCTGAACGACGAAAATAAGTATAGTCAGAGTTATCGGCCTCTGTATATATAGCAAAGTCATAAAGTGGCGGAAGAATGATGCATTGTTTCGTCGGGATGACTGATTAGGCTCATTACGAGGCCGCGCGATAGGCTGCGAGTGGCAGTTTTTCAATATATCGCGCATCAAACTGTGGCCCATCAAACTGATATTACGGTTTACCAACAGTGAGCAATATAAGTAAAGGGAGAGAGAGAGAGAGAGGCGAGCTGAGGTAAGGTACATTCAGCGGCTAGCAAGCAAGTAAGCAAGCAAGCAGCCGGCTGTCCGCGCGCGCGATGACGCGATGCCTGCAGCTTCAGGTGGCCCATTTTATATATATATATAAGCGAACGAGTGAGCGAGCGAGCGAACGAGCGAACCAAGGGGTGCATACATTACTTACGAATATATACGCAGGGGCACCCACGCCCTTGAGACAGGTGTTACTGTAACGCCTGCCCGCCTGCTTGCCTGCCTGCCTGCCACTCGCTTAATTGAGTGTATATACTAGCGTATATAGACGCAAACAAAGAAAGGAGCTATGCTATTTTGCCGCTGCCACTTGAACCGGCGCAACCAGCTGACGAAAGAATAATCGAGCAAACTGGCCCACGAATTTGTGGCCAGCGGCCAGACCGATAAATCACTTATGAATGACCGTGTGAAAACCATCTTAAATCACTTTGGAGCTTTGGGGGAGAATTCGACGCCATGCCCCTAACTTCCGCATTTACTTTTTCTCGCTTCCATTTACGCGTCTTAGCCGTGTGTAAACGCTTTTTTCACCTTCGAGTGATACGTAGTACGTAAGGCTATCTGCTGTTCTTGTATTTTTTTTCACTATTTTATTTAAAAAATAAATCAAACATTAGATTGTTTAGTTAAAAACTTAATTCAGAGAAATGTGGATTCAAGAAGACATTGCTTTCCTTTTTTCCTATTTCTTTTCATCCTCACTATGGCATTTCCATAAGACACGCATTTCAGAAACTAAAATGTATTCCATTAGAATATATAGAACAGAAAGGAGTAAAATAGAATACGCACACCTTGAGAATACAGAGAAAGATAATTCAAAAAATAAAGTAAACAAGTTTTTATTAAGTGTTATGTTTGTAATAACCGTCAAATTACAAGAACTTATTCAGTTTTTATGTCTATTTATCTTTTACGAGAACAGAATCTTAATCCGTTAAAAAGACGCTGATATCTTAAAAAAGCAAATAATTTCTTGGATATTAAGCAGTACGACGTATCGTCCAAAACTACACAAAAATCTTTAAAGGTATATAAAAACGCAATATAAATTTATAGTGAACATTGTAAAGTGGTAGCTGCGTTATATTTTATTAAAGTCATAAGATAGTTTCACTGTTCAAAATATCTTCAAAGCTATATCTTGATTAGCGATCAGCTGAGGGCTCATCAGCTGATCGCTAATCAAGATATATTTATACCATGGAGGGTGTGATACTTCAAAAATCTTCAAAGCATTTTCCAATCTTGTAATTCAATAATGTGCAATTACAATATTTATAATATTGTTGCAGTATATCGCAAATTACAACAATAACGCTGCACTAACGCACATAATTGCATTATTACCTCAAATCCTTTCATTATTCCGAAGTTATAAAAAGAACTCCCATAGCCTCAACGATAGTTATTAAACATTTCAATTTAAGATGATATGTAAGGTACACAATAATCTACTTTGCAGCTATTCTATCATTTTTTGAAATGAATTTTTGCAATAAAAAAATTGCGATTTTAAGCTTATTTAGCAATTATATCATAGCATCACAATCATATTATAGTATTTATCATAATTAAAAAAGTATTTTCATCACATTAAATCGAGTTGTTGAGGAAATATTACGCCTATAAGTACGGATAGATGTAACGGTAGCGCACATTTCTATCACTGTTGGTGAACGACTAAAAACTAGAAGATAATTATAAGTTTGGTAAAATACATTTTAATACTAATCTTGGTACCCTTGATAAAAATTAAAAAGTAGTCTATTTCATGCCATATTTTTTTCGCATCACTTTCCTATATCTTACAATTAGAATTTCTTGCGAACATGCAGTTTCAATTAAAGGCAGCTGCACTTTGGAATTATATACTCGGAAAAAAGACATCGGAATTGCTAAACTGCATTAAATTGCAACTATAAATGATAGTTTCGTTTTCATCAACGCTAGTCGAACGGAGTAGTGGCGGTATTATGTCAATCGAAGTACTGTTTTTACGTACAAAAAAAAAAGACAAGTTTACTAACTGATATCTCTTTTTAATTAGTATTAAAAAGAAACGAAAAACATCCGTAATTACATTAATATCATACTGTTTTCTCTTTAAAGACACGAGAATTAGTATCGTAAAGATTTAGTCGCGAGGCAAATTGCTTAACAGGAAGATTTGTTAGACACGGTTAATTTATTTAACGCGTTGCTTAAAGTAGTCGCGCGCAGTATAGTAGCATTGCAGAGTGTAACATAATACGTACTTAATTTTCAAGTTTATTTTAATGATTGAGAAGAAAGCCTTACTCGCGGCTGTTAACATGCACCAAAGCAAGTTGGAAGCGTTCGTTAAATGTATTTCGGACATAAATTTAATGTCTCGTAAATGCTAATGCCGCGTCGCTGCTGGGGTCGCTCGCGAGCGACGGTAGCGGAGCGCGCATGGCGCGTCCAATAGACAGACAAAACTATCGCGCGCACGTTTCAACTCCCACGATTCGTTGCGCGCACATGGGAATATCAGCGGTGACCAGTTTTTCTCTCTCTCTCTCTCTCTCTCTCTCTCTTTCGTTGTCCCTCGGACACGTAGTCGCGGGAGCACTTTATTTGGATTTTATTTGAGTATAAAACTCGGAACGTGCGTTTGTACGTGACGGCACGTAACCGCGCGCGCTCGCAACTTTCCGTCTAGTCCATCGGCGCACAAACACCTTCTCGTATATCTTTCGCTTCTTCATTTCTACTTTTTCGAAACGTCGCCCAACCTCTCTACATAACTACGCGGCCCTGTTTGCATGAACGACCACTTATAAAATTCGTCCTCGAAAAACGATCGATAAACGCTTAAGTACACAAATTCAACGTGGAACGCAGCGGCCCGTGCGTGTACAATCGAAAACTACAGCGATCAGTGGTGGTTTATTGAGGAACTGATGCGCGAATCTCGTCACGTAAGATCGTTTGCGAGCGCAAGTATTTGGCAAGGGAGAAACAAAGCCGGCCGTTAGCTGGAGATCGCCGGTCATACATTCGAGTAGAGGCAGTCGAGAAAGAAAAAAAAAAGAGAGAGGACAAAGTCGCGCGTCTGCAGTTGGCGCGTGCATGCAGGTGAAGCGCAGTGCACGCATTGCAGGTTCGCGTTGAGAGCGGGTGGGCGCGGGGGTGGGGGCCAGCAGCGGGTGAAGAGGGACGAGGGGGGAGGGCGAAAGATGGCCGCCATCCTCGCTGTATTCCTCTGGATAGCAGCAGCAGCAGCAGCAGCAGCAGCAGAAGCTGGCTTGCCGGTCGCGAGGAGGATAAGGTTGAGCTGCACGAAAGCTTGAGAGAGTGGCGCGCTTTTGAATGGGATGCGTGCAGGCTGCAAGCAGGACACGAGGCACTTGATATAGGTGATGCGAGTGGCCGGCAGCGCCACCTACGATATCCACGCACGGAAGTCGGAAACGGCTGATCGTAGCACTGTTTGTTTAACTAACACTGACAAAACTGACACTGGCGATGGCACTCTGCGGAGATGTGGTCTGACCTGGAGCTGGTGGTGTCTGGCGTTGGCTGCTCGCGGCGGCAGAGTCGGTCGAGGAATGCCGAGGCGTCGGAGGCAAAGGCAGGCAGGCGGGCAGGCAGGCATCGAGGAAATTTGAAATGGTAAGTTGTCGCGCGCTCGAGAGCGAGAGGTATGTATCAGCGGTGGCGTGCGTGGCTGGTGGCGAGGGTGCCCGCGCGCGAGAGAGAGAAATAGAGAGAGAGAGAGAGCTGCAGCAGCAGCGTGCGAGAGTCTGCCGAAGAAGGAACTGCCTGCTAGTCGTCGTCGACGGTTCAGCGTGCGCGCCGGCACTCGGCAGTGTCTGGCCCGGCCTGCACGGTAGAGGGGTAGCCGACGTCCGTCCCGAGTCTTTGCTCATCTGCAAGTCGTATAACCGAGCTAATTATCAAGTTAATATGGCCATTCTGTATGGAAGCGCCGAGGCGGCAGCGGCGCTGGCGGGTGAAAGAGAGCGAGAGAGAGAGAGAGGGCGAGGAGCCGCAAAGCCGGCCGGCTAAGCGAGCGAGAGCGAGACGCCAGCAGCGAGGTACATTGATATTATAAGTTGCCTCAATCGCTGTATTCATTTGTAAACTAACCAGGCTAAATGTATTCACCAGAGCGCGCGAGGCGGCGGCGGCGGCGGCGGCAGCGCTGCGGCGCGCCTCTTTGATAGGCGGAGCCAGTTCGCTTCACTCTTGTCGAGCTGCCGACGGACTCGAGCTGCTTCAACCCGGCGCCCTTCTCCTAGACGCAGTCCTTCCATCAGTCCGTCCTTCCTTCCTTCCTTCCGCCCTTCCTTCCTTCCTTCCTCGCTGCCCGTCTTCCTCGCGCGTACCCCAGCTCTTTTTTGCGTTTCAAATTTTCGAGCCGATACCGCGCGGCGCGTTCGCCACTGCTCATGCTTCTTCTCCGAGCGCGTGCCGCGTGCCGATCTCGCCTGCCTATATGGTAGCTGAATTCCGCATAGAAGGGAAAAAATCAACGTTTGGCCTGACGTACGCAACTTCTGGTGCCTTTTCATTTGGTGTGTTAACCAAAGAACGAAAAGAGAGGTTACACCGTGAAGTACACGGCTTGATAACGAGGCGCTGCTGCTATGCGATGTCGCAAGCTGGCGCCAGGGAGCTCGCGAACGAAGGGCCGCTTAGTCCGGCTGAAGGACTTTTTTCTCGGGAGCGGGAGCTCGTTCTCCTCCTCCTGCTGCCGCCGCTGCCGCCGCCGCGGCTGTCTGTCGGTTTTTCGCTCTAACGTCGTTACGTTTCATGTATTCAGATTTTTTCCCTTGACTGCGCTGCGCTCGCTCGCTCGCCGAGAGCCGAGAGCCGAGTGTATTATTATTCCAGAGCAACTTTGCTCTGGCGGCTTCTCCTCCTCCTCCTCCCGCTTTTCGTCTCGTTCTCGCGCGCGCGAGAGCGGCTGCAAGAAGGCTTTGCCAGCATCGTCGACGAGGAGCGACTATATAGCACGCGGAGAGAGGAGGACACGGGGACTTCTTACAGAGAGCGCCTGAAAATACGAATGCATAAATGCATAAGCGCTTCCCTTCGCCACCTTTGCCGTTCTGCCTTCTTATTGCTCGCTAGTAGCTCCCGCGCTGCCGCCGCCGAGCAGGCCCACCACGAGCACGAATCGAACCAACGCCGTAGCCTATCCTGTACCCCTTTCCCCGCTCTTTCCGCCCAGCCACTTGCTTACTTTTCTTATTTTCTCTGCCAGCCGAGATTTTCCTAGCGATTTTTACTACGCCTTTGCGCCAGCGCCAGCGATGCGCTTCGAGTACCAGCGCGTGTCGAGCGTTTTTCCCTTTTTACCGCTCGCTCTCTCGCCTGATTTTATGCTCATCTCGCAGATATATCAAGATATTTCAATCGAGCTAGATGGCTACGTAAACGGAACATCATCATTTGATTTAATGAGTACGATTTATTAGCTAAATGAATTTCGTGAAAAATGAGGATTAGGTATACGTTACGCATTATTTACACTAGCTGTCATTAATCAGCCAAGATTCCGAGTTCAATTGAATTATGATGGCAATTTTGACGATGCCACATTATAATCTGAAATTGGGTAACTGTAAGATATATACACAGCAAATATCTTAAGCATAGGCAGTGAGATTAGCCGAGACAGAGAGAGAGAGAGAGAGAGAGAGAGAGAGAGAGAGAGAGAGAGAGAGAGAGAGAGAGAGCACGAGTACAAGTCGTTAGATGCGCGGCAACGATTAGTGGCTGGAAAGTACGCGCCTTATTGAAAGTAGAAAAATTAAGCTCGTACGTCACGGAGAGAGAAAGAGAGGTGCGAGAGCGCCTGCCTGCCTGCGGGGAGGATAGAGCAAAAAAATGCTGTTAGAAAGACAGCCGACGCGACATCAGGCGCAAGATTAAAAGATAAATTAGCATAACGCGGAGAGCTGCGCTCTTGCGCACGTGCGCCGTCGCCGCTTGCACGCTCTCTTCTGCCTAAAGGACACGTTTCACCGAAGCCAATTTTATCGGAGCCCTGTTTTTACAAACTACTTTCATCGCCGTGCCTCGCCTCGCTCGCTCAGCCTTTTGTTAGCCCCATAACGCTTATTCACTTTACTTTACCGCGAGATACTTTGCTCTTCAAATAATGGTAGTAGTCTATACCGTCATTCATTCATTTTTATATATCAAATCACATGCTGCAGTTTCTTTGTGGTCAAAATGCGTTTATGCTTGTAAAGTTTATTTTCATACTACTATAGCCATTGCTCTTGTCGAATGTCCTTTATTATGATACTCAAAAACAAAATTATTCGGGGTATAATCTCATAAAAATACATTAAATTTGTAGGTTGTCAATTTTCGTCATGCAACTTGGTGGAATCGAGGATGAAATTTTTGATACGTAACAGTATTACTCAGATCTGGAAAAACTCATTTTGCTGTATAAATATGTTCGGTTTGAAGTTAAATGTTTATAGCTGAATTGTATCGTAAAAAAGAGCATTTTTTCGTGCACATAACGTCCAAATTAAGTTATGCACGAGAAATTTAATTATTCTAACTATTGATTCCTGACAGTTATCTGATACTTTTATAGCATTAGTGTTTGAAATATTTGTACTAAGGTAAGTCTACCCCATACCGCCACTAAGATTTCAAATCGCCATAACTTTTCACCGCACGCGAATTTTTCAACATATGTCACCTCATTTGAAAGCTACCCGCTTACCCTTTAAAATGAGCCCTCGCACGATTGACTTGGTGAAATCAAACCAGAGTTATGACACTTTGAAGCAAACTACTTATTTTCTGTGTAAAAAATGAGTATACCCCATGGCCCATTCCTCCACTTCGAGAGACAAGTATTTTGGCAGATGAAAATAATGTTTGATACTGAAAAATAAGTGGTATAAATTATGATTAAGATAAATTATGTGGAATTTCTTAATTATTAATAAACACTGGTTTTTAAAAAATAAACTAGAAATTGACCATGATACGTTGATTTCTCTATTTGAACAAAGAAGTGCAAAACTGGTTGACAAAAATGTAATTGAAATTTTCACTTACCGTCTGTATAGGATTTTGAAAAGTGGCGGTATTGGGTGGACTCGAATGAGAACAGTAATACGGTCGGCATTTGGCTTATTTGGGCGCTAAAGGAAATTCTGTTTTTGAAAGAGCAAAAGAAGACGAATCGAATGGTATATTACAGTTTTCGTTTAAGTATATTAGACTAGTTAAAATGACACATATTCGTCTACAAGTATTTCGGAGAGTTTGAAAATTTGGTCATCTAGAGGATAAAACCGCTCATGTAAAACGAATTTCGTGTCCGGAGATGATTTAAATCATTGGAACTTTCATTACTTAATAGTACAAATATAATGTCACCGCGGCGTACCACTGTAGCAAGCGTACATATGAAAAAAGAGCAAGTGGCGGAACGGGGTTGATGGCGGAATGGGGTAAAAGTACCTTACATGGTTTATAAAATTTAATATCTATAAGACACATAATTTATAAATTTTATTATCTAAGACTTTTAGGTTGATATAAATTTAATGTATAATACTGAAAAGGTAATGTTTTGCGAAAGCTAGAAAAGCTTGAGCGCATCGAGCTAAAGCTCAGCTAAGTCCACCCGAGCCGAGCTTGAGTTGATACGTACCCTAGAGATTTTAGCTATTTTGAGAAGCCTATCAAATTGGATCTCAATAATTGAAATTCTGATTTGTACTTCGGGGAGATTAGGATAGCTTGAAACTAACAAATCTAATAAATACTGATAAAAATAATCACCTCGCTACCAAATGAAAACCAAGATGAAATGATGCAATGAAAAAAAATTTTCGATGAAGCTAGATTCGTTCAAAAATTATGTGATAAAATTGTAATAAAATTTTGGAATTGAAAAAGTAAAATTTCGAATAAAATTTTTACATTGAGAGCTCTTTTCTCAAAATTAGCGTAACTTTTGAATAACTTAGCCTAATATATGGTAATGATGGAACGTGAGTTAAGTGGAACAAATGATCATTGCTACCGTCATCTTTCCTACGTAGAAAATTACAAGTTTGAGTCTTAGCCTCGCTTAACGAAAATGAAAAATCTGTTCCACGAGAGATGAACGGCATCTCGGAAAAGATTGGTATGATTTAATTAGGCACACAGGTATAAGGAGCAGGCAGGCAAACAATGCAAAGATCTGAATAACGATAGTTGCAATGATGCAGTAAGCAGTTGGAGGCTTGCATGGAATTAATTGTCGAGCATTAATTGGGCATTATCAGTGCACGCTGTGTCTGCGTACCTGTGTGTGTGTGTGTGTGTGTGTGTGCGCGCGCTGGGTATCGCGAATGAAGCTGTTTGTTAAGTGCGCAACCTCTTTCTGCGGGCGCAGAGCACGCAGAGCGCCAAGCGAGTATAGCAAATGAGATGCAGGAGGAGGCTAATTTACTTAGAACGGCAGATTTTATCGTAAGCAGCTCGTGTCAATAATAAACAAGCCTAGTGCGCCGTGCGAGAGAGAGAGAGAGAGAGAGAGAGAGAGAGAGAGCGCGTATAAGAAGGGAGTAGTATAGGATATACGTGCAAGGGGGTCTCGATTAAAATTTATGACCTTCGTCGGGGCGCCGGCGCGCTTCTGGAATGAGGTGCGTGCTGCGCTACTGGTGCCGGTGGATAGGGAAATGAAGAAGCCGCGGAGATGAAAAAGGGCCGGAACAATCTAAACGCTTTCAGCGATTACACGCGTTTCTGCGAATGTTCCGCTCGGTAGCACGAGCTATATCGTTGCGGCACTCTCTATATAGCTATATATACGATAGCTGCGGATGGAGCTCGCTGCATGCCAAATAAGCCGTTTAATAAAGTGTCGCGTAGTCGGAGAGAGCGCGAGCAAGAGAGCGAGAGAGGGCAGAGCGGACGGCGCCCGATTTGAATATTGTAGCATATTCACTTTGCGGCACAAAACTTGGAAGCTGCGGAGTAGAGCAGCAGCAGCAGCAGCAGTAGCAGCAGTCGAGGGAAAGGCTAAGCTCGACCGCTACGAGCTGGCGAATCGCTCTCTCGCACCTACGTACATATACCTTTGCTCTCGCTCTCTCATGCATGATTCAGCCGCAGTATCTCATTTCATCTGTGCCTTCTCTCGCTCTCTCTCTCTCTCTCTCTCTCTCGCTCTCTCACTGCGCCTAGCCGCAAGCTAAACTTTATCTCCTAATGCTAATGCTATCACCACTAGCTACCTACCACTTTATATAAGACCGCTCTTCCCTTTTTTCCGCAGCCCTCTTTCTTCATTTCGCACCTATATGCTATAGCTATTCCTATATTCGCCTGCTGAAGAATAGAAAAGCACGCGCATCATATACCAAAAGCTGAATAAGAGCATTTCAGCTTCGGCAACTTTTAAATAAAAGTCAAGCCGTGCGGCATAGCGTGAAATGAAGAGTCAATCCCGTCAGCCTCGTATTTCCGTTGCTCCTCCAAGCAACTTTACAGTATTATTTTTTCTGCTGGGCTGCAAAGTAAATAAGCAGCAGAGAGTCTGTGTGGGTTAGCCTCGGCGACGTTCATCATAAGAGCCTCACACGCGCGCGCTCCGCTGCGGACTCCTCCTCTGCCGAGAATCTCGCGACCCACGCTCTCTCTCTCTCTCTCTCTCTCTCTCTTTCTCTTTCTCGCTCTCTCGGCACTCGGCGCAGGCAAAAAGAAATAAAGAAAGAAATTGTTAGTTCTCGCTGTTTTAAATTACCATTTATTACGACACATAAACTCGCCGGAGGAGAAGTCCTTCTCTTATATAGCAGCGGCCATCTTGCAGCCCCCTACCCCCGGCCCTCCTCGCGACGTATATAACTGCTCTATAGCTACAACGAGAGCCAGAAGGGGAAACTCTCTACGTATATCATTGAATCCCACCTCCGCTATATTCCTTTTTTTTCTTATTTCTCTCCGCGCTTTCGCTCCTCTTTTTTCCTTCAATTTCGACTTTTCTTCGCTGTAACTTCCTCGTCGAGGAGCACGGCCATGCCTTTCTCGGAGCGAGAGAGAGAGAGAGAGAGAGAGAGAGAGAGAAAAGAAAGCTCGTAGAGAGCGAGACGGCAATAGGGAACGAGCCCAGTAATGATCATTACCTCGCTGCCACAGTGACAAGTGAGCTCTCGCGGGCCCGGCTGCTGCAGGAAATGGCCGCAGATAAGGCTGTCACATCCATTTTTATATTATGACGAATGGATCACCTTCCTTGCGCGCACCGCAGGCTTACTATACTTGCCAGCCCTTAGCCGCATTGCTCTTAGCCACCTTCTCTCGCTCCCATAAGAGAAAGAGATGCCAAGTTTTTATATATCAAATCTGCGCAGACACATTTCGCACGATTATTTCCCTCGAATTTACTTTTACTCGGATAACGCTGTCTCGAATATGGCCCTAATAAATCATTTTGTCCGCACATTCTCGTGATATATTTATCACTAAATCTTGTTTTCATCAATGTAGATAAGAATTTATCAGCTAAAGTAATACTTATTCTGTACATCTAGGGACTGCTAGAAATATTGATAATATTTCAAATTCCCGCTTTGTTCATCAAATGATCATTCAAGTCTAAAAATTATTGAAAAGTTGGTTAACAGGTCTGACGTTGCAAGCACATTATCATACTAAAGCTCAAATTAAAGCTCGCTTGAACTAAGAGAATGAATGAATGAACTTTCTTCATAAAGAGATACTTATCACGACTCGCCTTTACGCCAGAAGTTCAAATGTGACTACCAAACTATAACAATGTGGCTTTTTCAAGCAGTTTTTTTATAAATTATAAAATTAAGTTTTTTTAGTGAACCAAAGCTAAACTATGCAAAAATTTCATAAGTGTATCATATAAATCTATCACGATACTGATATATCGATGTTCAATGGTTGAAAATTAAAAATATTCTCTCAAACATATGACGAAATCTAAAAGGCAGGTTTCTGAAGCCTACACAGTAAAAAATTTTACTCATTTTCGGGACAAAAAAAGTAAAAAGTTACTCAAAATGAATAATCGGTTTCTCATTTTGAGTAACTTTTTACTTATTTTGAGTACCTTTTTACTTCTTTTGTCCCGAAAATGAGTATACAATTTTTTACTGTGTATAGAATCGCAAAATTTTTTTTCCTCGTTATGGCTTCCGGACCTATTTCCTCTTCTTATTTAAGATATATAGTAACAAATAATTCTCGTGAACATTAGAAAAGTCCACAGGAGCTATCTTTTCGGCATTTTCACCTGATAATCAAATGGGCTCTTTTCACAAAAAATAGGGAAAAACGTCATTTTTTCAAATGTCGAATTCTCGGCTTTTGAGACCAATGGAAGCATTTATGACCAGTCAAAATTATAGGAAAAAAAAATACTTTATGTAGAAAAAAGTTTTGTTTCAAAATAATTATCCGGTAAAAAGTTACCAATGAACTACAAAATAATTAAATTTTCATTTCGTAAATAATATTGGGAAAACGTTAATAATATTCACGATCATTTACGTTACTATAATATACCTTAAATAAGAAGAGGAAACAGGCTTGGAAGTCCTAGCGAAAAAAATATTTTTTGCGCTTCTAGGCTTCAGAAAACTGCATTCTTTTTAATAGATTTCGTTATACATTTATATTGAAAAGCTTTGAAAAAGGCACCATATGTATATAACGACGTCTTTAGAAGTTAGTTTTTAGATCAATCCGTTTTGATTTCGCATTGATTGTTTCAAATCTATAAAAATTCGAAAAAATAACGCTTAAAGTGTGTTAAAGATAGCTATTGTCTTACAAAATAAGCAAGAGCACAACATCCATTACAAAATAAACGAAAAGGAAAAAATTTTTTTTAATAACGTGGCTGTCATGATTGCTACAATTTAGCTATTGCAGAAAGACATTATTTTTAACTTTGTTTGCTTACAGTGTTCAACACAATATTTCTATTGTAGATATCTATTCAAGTAATCTGTGCTCATGTAACGAACTAATCAATGGAAACGGTACCTAAAGCAAGAGCTTGTGTTATCTACAAAGATAACATTTATTTGCTTGAAAGGCCTTCGTACGATTATCTGATCTTTTAACGTAAATTGAATCGAACTTACGCTAAATGAACAATTCCCCTCTGACATTTCAAGTGCTTTTTAAACAGTTCAATAAAAAAAAATAGGTAATAAATGAATAAAACCAAATTATTTGAAGAAAGATAACGGTATAAATAACTACAAGGAGACAGCATTTACGTGTACCATTGTACTTGTAATCTTTGTACAAATACCGGACCAATTTTAATTATGGATTTCGCTACCCACTTTATTTCCATTGAAACTTATTTATTTTTTCTCTACCATACGGTGTTTATAACCAATATGTTCTAAAATACAGAAATAGATTCAGAGAATAATGAAAATTAATTCGAAAATTACATATCTTTACAGTAAAATTAATATGCAATAATACATTGTTCTATTTATATTTCCATATTTTTAAAGATTCCAAAGTAAGGCGTATTTATGGGTTACTAAAAACGTGTTTTTTATATTTATTAATATATATTTTTAAAACCTTATTTTAAGCAAATTTTGTGAAAATATTTGATTTAATAACAGATTGATTATTGTTTAGAAACACAAATATTTGATCTATAGAACAAGATATCGTAGAGGATATTTTTGAGGACTAAGTTTAGTATACGCGTATTTTATTTAGTATTATGTTATATATAGAAGCGTTAGTTTCAGCACTATACTTTTTGTTTGAATGATTCTAAATCTATTCCTAATTTTGCAGATATTAAATGTTTAAAAAGTAAAAATGCATTTGAAATTTTATAGAGGTGTCATTTCGTACAAAGTTTTATTAGTATATTTGAGAAATCAAAACAATATCATCGATATATTGTCTTCTAATGACTATTAACCGATAAAAAACCTAAACTTTGGATTTTGATTCAGATCTATTTGCAAAAATAAGGACATTTCAGGCAAAGTCCTTTTTTTTCTTCGATCGGGAGGAATTCAAGTAAAATAACCATTTTATCGTTCCAGTTTCGTATAAAAATCCAAAAATAACATAATTTTTTTTACAGTTCTAAAATTTTTGTTGCACCTTCAAATTCTTTTAATCTAAAAGATGTGTGAAAGAGAGAACCGGAGTGATTCAAATCGTGTTCTGTATTTCCTACAGTTGCAAAAATACTATTGAAAGAAGCGACACCTTATTTTTCAAGGTAATAATTTAAAACGTTATCAGATTATCCATATTTTTTGTACTTATTGCATAAATACTATTCTTTTAAACTAGGTAAAAGAAGTCAGTATTCTTTCTGAGTATTCATATGACTTCAGTACCCCGTTATAAGATTTTGTTATCCAAAGTCACTGTGGGTCTTATTTGGTTCTTTTTTTCCTGGACTAATTGGGGCTTTCAAAAAATTTAGACTAACTTTTATCGTAACTGTCTTAGAACGATTCAATTTTTCGATTCAGAAAATATTTGTAAGATTAGTTTTAAATGTCTAATTTATAGTTATAGAATACAATAAGAATTACAAACTTTTCCAATGTCCATTCTTTCGCGTAAAAAATACAGACTTATGGTAGCTATATGCAATAACTGTGTAAATTAATCGTAGTATTATTCGAAGATACATACTTGCAATGTTTTATATGGTTGCCAATGTTCATATACAGAACGAGATCATTTCCTCTTTTTCAAATGCATTCCAAAATCAAGCCAAAGTTGTTATAATTTCAACTGATTTTTTATATTCACACGTAACCGATTCAATAATAATATCAATGTTTTATAACTTTTTTTTAGTTTTTCTCAGTGTCAATTTCCATCAATATTTCATGAAAATGTATCAGTCTTTTAGGATTCCATGTATTATTCATATACTTTTTCGTAACTATTATCCAATACAGTAAACAAATGTTTATTATTCAGACTTAATGCAGTTCTATCCATAAAAATATTTAACAGCCAAAAAATTGATTTCCATGAGCATATTCCTTTTTTGTCTGTTGATAATACTTAATGATTTGAAAAAATGTTTTCTAATAATAAAAGTATCTATAACAATAGGAACACTTGTGAAAGTTTTCAAACTTGTAGGTAGTGGTGAACAATATTAAATAATCATAATATTATGTAGGTGAGAAAAAAAAGATTCGAGATGAACTTTATTCATATTCTTCGATAGAGATTCGTGATTACACAGAATTGACGGATGGAAGTATAATACGAAAGTAGCTGATTTCTCGAGATTTATGGCGAACAGAGCGAGGCTGTTTCTCCAAGTGATAATAACATTACTTATATGAGATCGAAACCTGAGCATCCTAGTCGAGACACGTCGTCGTCGCATGAAGCGTATATAAGCAGCACGTGCGAATTAAGATTCTCAGCGGGGCGGGGGAGTGGGATGAGCGAGAGATGAGAAGAAGAAAAAAAAACGAATGACATTACATCGACATTCCGTTCGACCGAGCATCTGTGGGCTTGCTCAAATCCAAATGATAAAGCCAGGCGATAGAGAAAGAGAGCTTGAGCTTTCTATTTATTCAGTTTCTGCTGTGTGTTTTCTTTTTTATTATGCGCGAGAGCGGAGAGCCGGGATAAAGCGCTGGGCTCGTAAAGGCACCGAAAATATCCCGATAATACCGGGCGCATCTCCTCGTGCCTTTTCCATATTTTTTTCTTTTTCCTTTTTTTTTCTCGTTGCCTCCTTTTTCCTTTCGGTCGGACCCCGACTACGTCGGTCTTTCATATATCGGGGCTCGCACAGCTCGTCTATGTGGAAATGCGATCACTTAGAGCCGGTCTCGGCGTATAATTCGAAGGAGTCGGTGGCTGTTTGCGGTGCAGCCCTTGGCTCGTATATTTTTTATTATTGCCAAGCTTGGGCGCTCTTTCCGCGTGTGCGCGGGTGTTCGTGTGTGGCTCTCCACATATATATTGGCCGCTGCGGCTTGGGATAGTTGCCGTGGAGATCCGCTTGACCGGGCGCGGCCGGCTGGCGCAATAATACACATATCGGCGCGTGTGTGCGAGATACATAGGAGCCGCGGCGTGCAGGCGCGCGAGGTGCGGGGGCGGGCATCGAGCTCTCCGCGGGCGGCGAGATCGCCGAGAGCCCGCGCGCCAGCGAGCCGCCAAGGCAGCTCGTTTTATTGAGTGCCCGTGCGAGTATAGAAGTACAGCAGCCGATCCTCATGTTTTTACATCGAGGCAATTTTTCCATCACGCCCCGTTGGCTCGCTCCGCGCGCAGCGAGCGTCGCTTTTCGGACTCCCAGCTTCTTTCATCTCGCTCTTCTCTTTTGCGCTTTTTCTTTTCGTTTGCCGGAGCAATGAGTGTGTCTTTCGCCGTCTACGCGACTCGAAAGCTCGACGAGCCGTAATGGCCGAATCATACGGGATTACGGTTCGCGTCGCGTCTAAACGGCTCCGCTCTGCGTGCCGATCGCCACGGCTGTACCCCCTATCTTCTCTTCCCTATTTCTCGGGCCGATCATCTCTCGTTCGAGCCTTCCGGCCTCGAGGCTTTAGAAAAGTATTATGCAACACCGTCTATATAGCCTAGCCCTGCTGCTCCGAAAGGGCGAGTAGAGCGCGCGAAATGAGATTTTTGGAAAAAGCCACGGCTGCGGCTGTGGGCAAAGATATTCCGGCGCGAGGTTGGAGGAAGGTAAATAACAAAAGGCGAGTGCCGGGGCGCAGTAATGAACGAGAAGTGGAGTATTGGCGGAGACTTAATTGAATCTGAAAATTGGAGGCGAAAAAGGGCTGCAGTAGCGGCAGCAGCAGCGCAGCAGCGGTGGCTTTATTAAATCCAGCCGGAGCGAGCTGCGGGGTAGAGGGCGAGAGGGAGGAGGTGAGTGGGCTGCATTTGCAGGGCTGGCTTGCAGTGGCGCGGGGGAAGGAAAGGAAGAAAGGAGCAAAGATGGGGGTGCAGAGCTGCAGTGCTATATAGATAGCAGCGCAAAGAGGAGGAGGTTGCAGCAGCGGCAGCGGCAGCGGAGTAGCTGGACGAGTCGACGGTTGGTCCCCGCTGGTCGCGGCCAAGATCGTCGATTGGTCTGCCGGCGGCACTTCCTCCTCCCGGAGGAGGGGGTTGCTAGCTGCGAGTAGCCGAGCCCTAGGCGCCGCGCCAGCACTCCTCTCTACTATACAGCTAGCTGCACTATATAGCTGCCAAGCCCAAGACTTGATTATACGGTGACCTAAGAAAATCAGCAGCTCCTCCGCCCTCTCTCTCTCTCTCTCTCTCGTCCTTATTCCCGGGCCGCCGCCACCGACGCCGCCACTGCCTCGACCAGCACCAGGTGCCCACCCTCTTCCACTCGCGCTCCCTCTTCCTCTTCCTCTTGCCTTCTTCCTCGCACTAACCTCTTTGCCGCAGTAGCGGCGCCGCCGAGGGGGTAACTCATCGCTTATGGATACTGATGACTCGCGCAATGAACTCCGAGCCCCGCTCTTCTACGAGAGAGAAAGACAGAGAGAGAGAGAGAGAGAGAGAGAGAGAGAGAGAGAGAGAACCATGCTTTGCCGCCGGCACCGCTGCCACTACTATATAGCTACAAGCCACTCGCCGTGAGCGAGCGAGCGACCCTCTTTCGCTTCTTTTCTTTCGCTCCACCTCATCCTCCTCCTGCTCCTCAACCTCTCTTGCTCCGTCAACAAGCAGCACTCAATAACGTTTTCCTTCCACGGATATCTTCCCTGCTGCCTCCGCCTTCACCGCTGCCACAGCCGCAGACAAAAGGAAAAACTTTACTATACTTTATCCGATTCGCTAAATCTCCATCGAATATCACTTATATACTTTCCTCACTGCTGCACACATCTCTAGCCTATATTCCCGCTGTCTCCCTTCCTTTCTTCCAATTCCTTTGCCCGATTCAATGTAAACAGTATGTTTCACATTGAAACGAAGCTATCTCCTTCTTTTTGCCATATACTTTACGAAAATTGCTGATTTTATCAAACTAGTCGTATAAGCTCGTAGTAACTAAATGTAACGCTTTATTATAAACGAACATAAGTATTCCTCGTTGGTAGGTATCTACTTTTTTTTACTTTCTCTCTCTCTCTCTCTCTCTCTCTCTCTCTCTCTCTCTCTCTCTCTCTCGGGGCGACCATTCGTTTCTATTACCGCGCGTTAGGGGCGGCGGCTCTCGGGCCGCTCTCGCTAGATTTATTTTCACTCTATGGATATTTTTTATGGGCGCGTGCGCGCATGTTACGGACGAGCGTAACCGACGAGCGAAAGAAAAGAAGCGAAAAAAGAAGAGAGAGAGAGAGAGAAGCGAGTTGCGAGTATATAACAGTGGCATCGCATCGGCAGCGGCTCCTTTTGCGCTACTTGCCGGCTATACGTGTGCAGGCTCATGCACGCGGCGACGGCGGCCAAACGACCCGGCGACTAGGCTCGTATAATAAACCCATAAACACCCCCACGACTCGAGTCGACTGGACGAGCAAGTGAGCGCGCGCGCCCCAATACATAAAATGTCGAGCACAGGCGCAGGAAAAAAAAAGATCGAGCGACGACTCGACTGCCTATTCTACATCCCTTAGACAACTATACCACACATCTTACGGCTTCGATTGACTCGGCCTCTGCACCCACTTGGATACAATTGACCGAGTAGCCAGAGGGGAGCTTCATTACCAATATCGCTCCCACTTTTATGGATATCTTTGTCATTGATTAGCTCTCTTCTTTTTGCCTTTTTTTCCCAGGGATTTGCTATTTTTCTCTTTGTTGCCACGTCGGCCACGTCGTCAATCTTGGCCTGTTTATTTTTTGCGTCGCTCGCAAGCTCGTTTTATGGCTCCGATTTAAGGGCGCTCGTTTATACGTGTTTGTCTTTGGTTCGAGTCGTTTTAAGCCAAAGGGCGTGGATCAGAATATAATTTCGAAACGCGTGATTTATAGCGGCAGTTGATTTTTGGTAAAGTTATGCCAAAAGACAAGGTCAGGCACTTCCGCGCAGTCGGAGAGTGCAACATCGCCGGGAGAGCCACATGCATATTTATGCGCGGACGATCCGCGTAGGATTGATCGGAGCTGCGGCGCTGACAATCTGTTGCAAGAGAGACAATTTTAATGCGCGCTGCATATCAAGGTGGCGCGCATCGACGAATGCCTGGCATAAATTAGAAGTGGGTGCCGACCTTGCGCAGCGTCGCGAGCTGAATCAAAATTCGCTGGCGACAGAAAGAGAATCGCTGACAGCTGCAGTCGCGGAGATGACTGGAAGTAATCGGCGTAATTAATATTTGCGGCGGTGGATGGCTGTTGTTGTGCGCAACCAAAGAGAAGAGAAGAGAAGAGCAACTAGCAGAGAGGAGAGGAGAAGAGAAGAGAAGAGAAGCGGCGCATCAAGGAAACAAACAGTAGCAGCGCGCGCGGCGGTGTGCGGTGGCGTAGCATGAATTAAACATGCTGATTAATAATTAACAAGCAAGCCGCTGCTACTGAGGTTGATGCGCTCCCGCGGGGCTTTCCCGCGAGCAGCGAGCAGCGAGCAGCGAGCATCTTGCTCCCGAGCTACTTCTTCGAGAGTTGCTCTAAGTACCCGGGCTTTTCGCCGATAACGACAACAATCACGCCCCGAGCTCCGAGCCCCGAGCACCGAGTGAGCCGAGTCGAGCGTACAGTTATAGCATAGCTGCCACTTGCAAGCCTAGCTCGGCTCTTATTCTACCGCATACGCTTATTATGCCCGCCCGCGTACTCGCTTTCATAGTCACCCACTCACTCGCTACTCTTGGTGAGGCCTAGGTCAGTTTCATTAAAATTTCATGAAAAGTGAGAGTTCATTCCACCTCACAGCACTTCCAACGCTATCGATTACTCTACTAATTTATTCAACTTTGCAAGCTCTTCGGCTCTATACACAATCATTGTTAGCAAACAAATTATTCTCAAGCTTTCGCATAACTGATCGCACATCCTCGTTCTCGTGGTTCTAAACATTTTCTATGAAATTACATACATCCAATAGTAGTATTTACAGCGTTTCTTTTTTTCGAGAATTCCACAATCAAGTAATAGTCATAAGTTGCGAGTATTTATATTCTGTTAAAAACTAAAAAGAATGCTATTAGAATGGTCAGGCGATAAGAGCTTTTTTCATTAAAAAATATGAAGATTGTCAGAAGACCCACCAACCATTTAAAACCCATGGCCATTCATGTTTATCGAGTGTATTATTGCTTATTTAGGAGTGCTCTTCATCGCACATGGTTCATTCTTGTTTTCAAACGTGTCATTTCATATGGATAATATCCTCTAAAAGTTCCGTGAATGTGCAGTACATTCGCGATAGAATATCTTACTAGTTTGTTGAAAATAGTATTATACTTTGATATTATTTTCAACAAACATACTCTCTTATTCTTTTTGGCAATTCATTATAAGTTTTTCTATCATATTCGGTATTCTACTTCTATACGAAACTTTTTGAGGATATTAACTACTATGAACCTTTATAGGGTGTTAATAAAACAAAGTGATGTTTTAAAATATGTCCTCGTATATGTCCCATGAGGGGCACTATCGCTAAACATAATAAGAAACTTTGCTTAAACGACTCGCTGAATGATTGTTGATACAAGAAATCTTTTCTTGATGTGAACAGGTTAAATAAATTTAATATCGTTCAGGATTTCTGTTTTTGACGAAACTGTGAATATCAGTAAAAATGTGATATAATGGCTGTGTAATTCTGTAACCAAACTGCGATAATTTGACAATGTAAACATTTAAACATGTGTATGATCTGCGTTTCCTCTATGTATATACTTTATACAATAATTTATCTATGTGTGTATTCTTAACAATCATCAGATAAAGTTTGATTTCCTGATGAGTTTTTCGGAGAATTTTGAGAATATTTTGAAAATTCCTTGATAAAATTTATATCATATCAATTTCTCATGAAATTAATGTAAACTTCATCTTGTGTAAACAATGACAAGTCCTACCGAACAATCAGTGTAAGGTTTAATATATTTTGAAAGCAGATAAGATTGTAAATGAAGAACATAGGAGACATCAATTTGGTTTGAACACAAATATAGCAAACCTTTGAAATAAACTGCGCGAAAAGAAAATGAAATAAGATAAAACTGCCTGCAAATAATAAAAAGAATCTTTTTCAGTGTTCTAGCCCTTCGAAAAGTTTCCTGCCACGGGATTTGCTATTTATATTATACACCAGACAGGGCTCGTGTGCGTGCAATTAGAATGTCAGCTATGACTGAAGTTTCAATGCACAAATGCGCAAAGTGCAATTGCCGAGGAAAATATATGTGGGTATGTTATTGCGCGCGGGAAATGAAAGAGATTTTGATGTTTACGCGCGATAATCATCAGCATCGTATACGATGGAGGGAGTGGCGAAGGAAAAAACACGTGTAAGGGTAGGCAGAGAAGTGTATGGGAGTACTATGAATTATTGGGTGTATGGCTATAGGTGTAGGAAGGACACGAGTCGGGACGAGAGCCGTGACGCGCTAGATATACGGATTAATTAACGATAAGGCAGCTAATGAGCGGCAGGTGAGCGCAAGTATAACCGCGGGCTCGACAAACCACCTCTACGCCCTCCCCCCTATATAAGCATCCCTATGCACACTGCGGGCGCGCTGAATACACACAGCAAGTGCGCAACTTACACGCGAATAGATGAAGGCGCCCAGATAAAACGCAAACCTGCTGGCTGACGCGCCGATGCGATTCATGACAATTAAAAGCGAATGCGACAGCGTACCTGTGCACCACTTATTCCGGCTCTCATTCAATGGATTCTCGCACTCCGAAAAGTCCCAGTTGACAAAATTGATGCATATAACTGGCGACCGTTTTGGAACGAATACATCGCGAAGGAGGACGCGTCATTGCGCTGAAAAAGAAGGATCAAAAAGTCACGTCCTGTGAATTGTGAGCTGTGCCACGTGACGGAGGCGTGAGCGAGGCGTGAGCGACGTACTGCAATCGAACAATGCCTTCTTCGCGCGCGCGGGCAGCTCTTCGAGGAGGAATGTCACCGCTCGCGCGACTCTGCGCGCTGTATGTGCCGCACCCATCTGTTCTCGCTTCAGCAACGATATGTGTGTCTTCTTCCATTGCTTCTCTTCGACTCCTCTATACTCCACATCGCCTCGGCTCTCACTTACACTTGTGGCTTTATTTTTCTCTTTACTTTTTTTTTTCCTTTTCACGCCCCCTCCGACACGACGATCCCTCATCTTAGAAATTATAGCTTGCGCGATATGGCACTCGGTGTGTGAATTAATGAGCTCGAGGCGAAGTTTTAAGCTGCGAGCGCGGAGTCTCTCGAGAAGCGAGAGGCAATCAAAAGTATTGCATAAAAAAATATTTGCGCGCGTGCGTGTATACGAGCGGAATAATGCATCTCAAGCTGTTTGTCGTAAATAGCCTGTGCGTTTGAAATTCTCAACTGCGAGGCTTATTCAGGCGAGTTTCTCAGCCGTAAATAAAATCTCGCGGACGCGTATACGTACGAGCGCGCGAGTGCATTTTCGTTCGCAGCAGCCGTAAAAGCAAGCAAGCAAGCAAGCAAGCAAGCAGCCAAAGTGTATAGATGGAATATTTTGGTCGTAAGCTGTTGGAACGGAGGTAAAAGTTGCGGTTGACGTACGTGTATGTGTGCGATAAGTCGCGCGCGCACGTATACGTCGTATAACTATTGTGCCGATTGGCCACCGCTACGAGGCTTCTTCGTCGTCGTCTTCTTCTTCTTCTTTCTGCTTCTGCTTTTTCTTCGAGTCGCTCGTCGTGTGCATGCGCTTCGAGCCCGACTTGACCCTGTTTCCCGCTGAAATAAGTATACACGAGCCGCATGCCAAACGAACCGGCGAATATAGCAAGCTGTGTGTCACCGAACGCCATACCACCGCCAACTGGTACCGTACAATGAAACGACACGAAGCATAGCACTACAGTGCCAAAGCTAACTCTTACTGCAGCGATTCTTTCTTGTTTTCACTTATGCTCATTTACTGCCTGCCTGCTGCTGTAGTTTTCAAAACTGCATTGTTTTTTGAGCACTGTGCTACCAAAACCCATTTAGAGTTTTTACTTTTTATCACTGAAAAAATAGTCCTCCTGTACCAAGAGGAAATTAATGTTGTATCTTCTTAGTATAAAAGAATTGCAATATTATAACAAAATTACGTCTTTTTGTTACAAAAAAATCCTCTTATTAAAGGGGTCTTTCGTTAAGAGTATTCCTCTTGATGAAAAAATTTTTTTTTCATCCAGTCGTTCAGGTTTAAATGCTAAACAAATAATCGCATCATTTAGCATATTATGTATCACGTAATTTCCAATAATTGTATATTTTATATTATTGAATTGTTCGACCAAATGAAGTCATGAATATTTCATAATAATATCCACAAAATCACTGGTCGATATGATAAATGATTATGCATAAAATACAAAATAGATTCAACAGAGCAATTAAAAAAAATGATTGTTAAATTTACAATCGAGGACCTCGTAAAACTTGGAACATTGCTGATAAGCGTAAAATATTAATATTGAACAGTATTACTTGAAACATTGTTTTATTGTACCATGGTTAGCAGAATATGGACTAATTCTCGGACTAAAATATACGCGAGGATTATTTATTGTACTATCAATTGATGCCTGTTTTACGGTATTTATAGAAAATTATCACGTAATTTTGTATTATTTTTAAAATTCCTCGTCACATATATTAATAGAAAACAACAGTCGTAAAAAAAACTCAATGTTTGCAGTACCCAAAAGAAATCTTCTTATATCAAGAGGCAATCTTCTTGTACCAAGATTATTTACGGCGCTTTTCAATTAGTGGCCTTTTTATTGCGATTTCCAAAGCTCCATCAACTATTTAGAAATAATGCACGTTATTTGAGTTTCACATATTTTTCTTCAATGCGGAAAAGAATATTTTGTATTTACAATAAAATTTGCACTACAAAAATTGTTTTAATAAGTATGAAAAAATCAATATCAGCTTTTGATAATATAATACACGGCAAAAATCATTCTACTTGTGTTCTAATGTCATTTAGATTGCATCTTTACTGAAAGACAAATGAAAATCAACATTATTTTGATATGATATTATACTTAACAAATACTTAAAAGTAAGTATTTAAAGTTTAGATAAGATAAACTGAACTTGCAAAATTGTTGTTGCGAATTACTTGTGAACAAAGTAAGAGAACTTCAAACGTTATAACGGTCTGAAAAAGTTAATCGTTTCATTTCAAGCATTGAAATTAGAATATCGTTGATAGCTGAACGTATATCACTTTATAAAGCAAACGATACTATAAATACCAATGACGATAGACGCTTAAGCGTCTACCTTCGTTGCTACTATGTATGCAAAAGGATAAACTTCATATAATACTTAGGCTGCGTAAGTTAAGTACGTATGAAACAAATTCCCAATGAGATCTTAGACAAAAAAAAAGTTGTTGACGCCAGACAAGTCGATAAAGTAGTTATACACGTTATATAGGTACCGATTTTTTAGTGAAAGCAATATCGGTACACTTGTATGTGTGAATATACTTTCGTGTGCCCGTTTAATATGATGCTCAAATTATCCTATATGCAACAAAAGAACATTTGGCTGAGAGTCAGCGACAGCATTTTTCTTTACGTTATTGGCATAAATCGAAGAATCTGTCAACTTTATTAAAGAAACTCAATTATTGTGATACATTGAACGGAATATGACTCAAATCGAAACTAACAAATATATAAATATAGGCCAAAAATGATAGTTATTGAACCTCATTGATTGTGTACCCGGTTTAAAAAAAGCACGTGCCTTCTGTCAACGACACCTTAGGTTTAAGGTCCGTAAATATTGCTAACAGTATCTTATATGAATATTCGTTGGTAAATCATTTTTTAATTGAAAACTAAATCATTGATTAGCGGACACATTATACTGCACAAAAGGGGCATGTGTCCGAAGATAGGGCACATTCTCCTTTTGCGGCATCTATCTTTCGATACTATAGCCCCATAATTTCCAATTAAAAAATGATTTTTACCAACGATCATTCATATTAGATACTGTTAGCAATACTCAATGACTTTTTTAGTACCTGAAAAATATTTGCTGGATCTCATTTAATAATTAAAATCTCAGGTATCACTGAAAGGGAGCACGGACCTTTTTTTTTAACAAAAGGGCTTGTATCTCATTGGTCCATAAGGCACGTGCTTTTTTTCAACCGCGTATGATCATGTAGATTTGACACAATTATTACGTGGATCCTGCTCCGAGTTATGATGTTGTATATGATAGCACATGTCATCTGATGACGTATTACTTCCTTGGAGAGGAAGCTTTGATTTCGCTTTTTTTTTTAATTTTTGTTTTTTCGTTAGTTTTTTTGTTCTGATATTTTATTCTTCAATTTTAGCTTTTTCGAAAGATCTAAATCTCGTGCGTGTAACCGTTGAAAAGTTTTTTCATATATTTTTCATTAGAAATCATAGGAAGCCGAGACAAAGTCATTACTAGTAGTCATATTTTTATGGCGTCTGTCTGTGGGGATGTGTGTGTGCTTTTATTGTCAATCGGTATGACTTTTCAACTCGATTGATTTTAATGAATCTGTTCATATATTTGAAAATGCTTCAAGGTAGGCGGGACAATAATTTTCAAGCAAATTTATCGATTAGAAAAAATTTTGTAGCTATTTTTCAAAAAATAAAATAAGGTAGTTTGTTCATATGAAATTATTATGCACAGATTGCTGTAACATTGAATTTAGAAAGTATTTGTTATTGTGTAAGGACACATTTCAAAGCTTATGAAAGCAGCTTTGAAATGAGTGGTCGCACGATACTTTCTGTTGTTTGTATTCCGAATTATCTCATTTCAAAGCAACCCTCATTTTTCAGGTGCAAGGTATGTAAGTCACTGTTATACGCAAAATGCTGTAACTTTGTTTTATGACTGAATTTGTTAACGCTTGGGAGCTCATTTTTAAGCTTATGAAAGCAGCTTCAAAATAAGTTGTCGTACCATGAATTTGGTAATATCTAACCGGAAACATCTAACTTCAAAGCAACCCTCCTTTTTGAGGTAGGCAAATAAAGTGGTATATAATAAGTATTATTCTGGAATAAAAGTGTTTTTTTGTTATTATTTTGTTTTATTTTTGTTATTTAATTACGATTGATGATGACTGATTAAATAACTTTTAATTTAACAAGTAATTTATCGTTTATCGAAATATAAAATAAAACTCTTATATCCAAGGAAGCATTCCGCCAGAGCAGCTGGCAGCGTATTTTTAATTCAAGAGACTATGACAAAACCTTATTGAAGATACACAGACTGGTTAAATAGATGAGCTACACTACAAAAAATTGTTCTTATTTTAAGTATGCAGCAAATTTAAGAACTTTCGTATTTTTCGTTTTTCTCGTAATTATTTGAAATTATCAGGATCAATCTTTTTGCATCGAACTTTTCTTGTCATAAGGAATAAGACCTATTCATTTTTAGATCAGTTTTCCAACTGTTTCATTAAAAAACATCGTGTTCTTAAATTTGCTGCATACTTATTTTAAGAACGCTCCTACTTAATTTAAGAACTTTTTTTTGTAGTGTACGATTGATGAACTGAGTAGTTTGGAGAACTTTGAAGGGGTATAATATTAGTACGTCCATGGATAGAAGAGATAAGAAGATAGGTCACTAGAAATGTTATTGTAGGCACTTTACTTTTTGGAATTTCAAAGTGATGTTTTCACTAGAAGTGACGATGATTTGAAAAAAGTAGTTTACGTTAAACATTGTTAATTACAACTATTTCTTCTAAATCATTGCAATTCACTTAATGAGTTTGATGGTCATTCTGTTGTATTACGAGGTAAAAAATTGTATAAATGCGTGTAAATAAAAAACTGCCGAACGAAAACGGTCGTTGAGGAGAAAAAAGTGCGCGAAGAAGAAGAAGAAGAAGAAAAAGAAGAAGAAGACGAAGAGCAACGATTAAGGATGTTTGAGGAAGTATAAGGTGGTGAGCATGTCTGGCAAGTGCGCAACAGCATAATTAATAAAGGCTTTGGAGTGAGACGAAGGGTCGCAGCAAGTTTTTCTAGAAAAACGCTCTCTCAGCAGTAGCAGCAGCAGCAGCCAGCGCGATGTGGTCGGCGCGATTGCGCGCTATCGTAATTGCCGCGTAATTTGCAAAGCTCCCTCTCTATAATAAGAAGAATATAAGGACAGGCTCGCTCGCTCGCAGACGGAACATTCCCATCGAAAGAAGCCATCGCCTACCTGCAAGTAGTAGGAAAAAAGGGGTGATGCCAGTCAGCTCTTTTGGTGCAGTGCAGTACGACTACGACGGCGACGACGAGTAATAAAGATTATCGCGATGGCCGGGGGTGTAAGAACGGGTGTTAGCTCGTTACACGCACTTGGCGCTCTCTCTCCTACTCTTACGCTTTTCCTGCAGCCGCAGCGTATGCACCTATGCTCTTATTATCGCGCCGCTGCAATTAAAAGAAGAAGTCTAGAAATTAGCGGCTACAAACCGACTCGAGCTGCTCGCATGTAGGTACTGTCTGGGGAGACTAGCCAAGTCGAGAATTAAGGGAGGGAGCTGCGCCAGAAAAGAGAAGAGAAAAGGAAAAAGAAGAAGAGAGAAGAGGGAGGAGGAGGGGGGAGTTTAAGTAAAACGGAAGAGTGCACCACGACAGGAAGGGACGAGGTTCTGCACAGAAAAGGAAAAAGCTCGCGCGATGAAGAGAAGTGGGATAGCTTTGAATATGCATGGGCGCAGCAGCAGCAGCAGCAACGGCAAACGGGATGGGGACGGCGAAGGAGCACGAGATAAGGGCCGACTTATTTTTCCTGTCTCTCCTTTTCTTTCATCCTTATTTTATTTTCCTGCGCTAACTACCCGCTTCTTCTTCTTCGAGAGAGAAAAAGACTCAGACTTATCTCAATGGAGTGTCTGTCGCCCGAAGACGATCCCATTATTGTCTGCTGCTGCTGTTGTGCCCACCAAACTTCTAATTCCTCTTCACGCCAAACATCTTTTTTTGCTTTTAAACGGATCGTTGATCCACTTGAATTCCATCAATAACAATAAACCGTGAACGACAGCGATTGTTTTATTTTCGTTTGAAAAATATAAAAAATATAAAAAATAGAAAATTGAATAAATCTGTTGGGAGCGTTGCTGGTGGTGGCGGCGGCGAGGAGGCGGGCTGGCAGGCAGGCAGGCAATCGATTCATTCAAATGAGAATTCTCGCGCACGAGTGCAACTGGTAGGGTTTTCACGCTACGATTAAATTAATGCCATTTTCACGGGATAACGCTACGATGCGTTTACGATTATTGAGCCCGCGGGCGTGATCGCAATATTCATCCAGTAATCGAAACTTTTATGAAGGCTTTTAGCTGTAAAATATTCAGAATTCAATTCGGCGATATGGCTCCATTCCTATACGCGGATTTTATTTCGCTAAAAAGTTTGTTGCGTTTTATTTTTACTTTGTGTCGCACAGTTGCTAAGAGAGAGAAAGAGAGAGAGAGAGAGAGAGACAGCGCTATACGACGAGCTCGTTCGAGAGAAAAAGAGAGTGTGTGTGCACGGCAGTTGTTCGGTTGCATTTTAAAGCGTGGTAGCGACGAGAGAGAAAGAGAAAGAGAAAGAAACAAAAAAGAACAGAAACAAACAGGATGTGAACACAAGAAAGAGCTACAGCGCATTATCTACAAGGATCTAGAGATCTATCGAAAGACAAGCGAGTCGACATTAACAGCGGTCACACATGATCGTTTGGAAGCGCGCGCGGTTGCTCGCGGCTCGGAAGTAAAGGCAACGTCGGAAGCAGCAGCAGCAGCAGAAGAAGCGATGGCATATACAGTCGACTACGTGTAAAGAGCATTAGTATGCGCCCGTGGTCTCATCGCTCGACGACGACCGTTCTGTCCTTTCCTTCTTTTTTTTTACCACGAGTCGCAAGAATTACTTCCCTTTTTTCAGCTCTCGCGGCGATTATCGATCAAAAACCTCATGAATATGCATGCAGCGTGCACGAGGAGTGTAGTATATACTGCGAGGGGGGCCCCAGTAGTCCCGTCGCCCGTTCACGCGGGAGCACACGCACCACATCGTGCATCCTTGTCCCGTTTTCTCAAGTTCGAAACTTGCTACTTTGTATTTTAAAAAAACCATGAATTCGCACTACTCTTTGGATATGACTTTCTAGTTGTTGCACTCTGTGTTTGTGTGTGCTAAATAAACGTATGGGTATACATAGAGTGCGGCACGCTCACCCCGCATGTCGCATGAAATTCCGTTACGTACTGAACAATGTACCGTTTGGTATTCATTAGAAAACCTAGCAGGCATGAACGCCTTGCCATTGAACCGCTCGCGAGCCAATGTCGCGGCTCGGCGTGCGCATTTGAATTTTCAAGCTTTCCAGATGAACACGTCAAATTCTTGCTTGCTTTCGTTCTCACAGTATACAGCAGCAGTAGCTCGTCGATCTGTCTCTAACGGTGCGAACCGAAATTACGGAAAACAAGCGGAAGATTGCTATGTTTATTCGGAGCCAGGCTCTGCCTGCAACAATTTCCATTCTCGGCTAGTAAAATTAATTAGATTCGAGAGTGTATACAAATGTCGAGAGCACAATGTAGCCGTTTCACTCTGATAAACGAGAAACTACTGCTGCTGCTGCTGCTGCTGGAGAGCTGTAGTGGGCGAGAGAAAAAAAACTTGGAAAACAGACGGGATCGAGCGGTTTTTCTCATGCTCGTAAAATTCCATTTGCCGGCTTTCGACGCCAAGGAAGATCGCCCCGGTTCGGCCCTTTCAGCAGCAGCAGCAGCGAGGCCGGACGGCTAATAAAAAGTTTTGCCGTTGGTTGCGCGCGAGAAAACGAGGTGTCCAGCTTTGGCTGTCGCTCGTGAGTCGATGTGAAACAGCTGACAGGCTGTAACCGCTGGAGATATGCTCGCGCGTCTGTGGAAAAAAGGGAGAGAAAAACGAAGAAAAAAGTGAGCGAGCGAGCAAAGAGAAATGAAAAAAAAAAGGGAGCAACAACGGTCAGCGCGCGAGTGGCGGTAACGAGATAGAGGATCGCTCGGCGAACGGAAGTGGAGAGTGCTGCTGCCAGGGGGTTCCGCGTGTAGCAGAATGAGAGAGCTCTATATATGTCGGCGTTGTAACAACGCCGCGGTGGCCGCCTAAGGCAGGAAGGAAATGCGAAATAAATATAGCGAGCGAGGGCCTGTGGGGATCGGGCCGCTCGCGCTCGCACTTGAAAACTGGACGCCAGCCAGTCCGGCCAGAAAGATACATATTTTTAAATATTTTAGTCACGCTTCGCAATCGCCTCGTCACGCAGCCTTGCCACCTACTATAACATACACACACACACGCACACACACATTCGCTCGCTGCCAGCTACTCGTACCGTCTACTTACTCTCGCGCTGGCTCACTTTTCTGTGTTGCTCTTTCTCACAATAGTTATACGCACTCTTTCAAAACTCAAATCTCCTTTGTCCCGCTCTGCAACGATTTTTTGAGCTCTGCTCGTTTGTCCCCTGATCCACTTGTTGGCTACCATTAGCCACACGATAAACAACGGGCCAATCTTATCCCCGCGACAAGCGCCTCTGATTGCCAACCAGCAGTACTTGTACTCGAAAGCTTGGCGGAAAAAGAAAAACGCAGCGCATGTGCATCGCGCGGTCAAACGGCTCCTTCGTATAACGATAAGTACAAGCTTGAAACGTTGCGAGAGGCAGCGAAGCGACGAGTACAGTCTGGCCGACGAGCTTGTTCGCTTATAATTTATTAATAAGATTCCGCAGAAGATGCACACTGCACACGAGATACATATAAGTATGTATATACGTAAGCGAGCGAGTAGAAGGCGAGCGCGCGCAGGGAATAAGAAAGCGGCGCGTTCGCGGCTTTAATTTCCGGCAATTTTATCGCATTGCAGGCAGGCAGGCAGGCAGGCAGCAGCAGCAGCGACTGCAAGCTCTCGCTCGCGCCGCGTATACGTCTGTTATAGCGCTTGTGTGCCCGTGTGATTTAAGAGAATTGCCGCGCGAGAGAGTGGTGCGAGCAAACGCCTGCCGTTAAACTCGACTAATTCGCGCGCTCGTCTAATTAATGCGCGCCATTATCATATTTGCGCTAATCGATGCTCGCGCGCGTAACAACGTTTACGTTTACCTTCGCGTATTTTCTTTCTTTCTTTCTTTCTTTCTTTTTGCATTCGACCTGCCTCTGCGCCAGTAGATCTCGCTCTCACTATACACCTATAGCTAATTGCGTATTACGCGCTGCCGATGTGAAGTATACACGAAAGTAAAAGTGCACATGCGCGGCTTTACATATATGCACGAAAGGCCCGTCGGATCCCGTTGCTCGCACAGGTAGGCAGGCAGGCAGGCAGAGTAGGCGCCTACATATTTTCACTGCTAATGAAAGTGAATCGTTTGTTTTGGCAGCCGCTGATCGCTCGCTGATTCCTTTGAGCTTTTTGTATTGCTAATGGGCGCTAACACGTTTAACCGATCGCCCACTACTCGAATATGTATGTGACGACGACGATTGTGCTTGGACTTGAAATGCAGATAGAGCTAACGATGTGATTTATGGCCGGCGACTTTAAGCAAACAAGGGGTGTCGGAGATTTTTATACGAAGCAAAGTTATTCGCTGGAAAAGAAGAGAAAAGAGAGAGATGCATGCAAGTAAAAAATTATATGCGGAATCCAGAGCAGAGGGAGAGAGAGAGAGAGGAAAAAAAATGATGCGGTAAAGGCCAGACACAGATTTAACGAGTAGACGCGTCATTAGAGGTGACAGTAAAGGAGGCAGAAGTGTCAGTGCGCTGTAAGCGTGAAAAGGGGGAGGAGGAGAGGCAGAGAAGAAGGATGTCTCTGGTTGATGGTTTCGGGCCGAAGAGAGTAGTCGAGAGGAGCGAGTGAGCGAGAGAGAGAGAGAGCCGCTGGAAATGAAGGCCCGCAGTGGTCGGAAAAATGCGAGGCTCCGTCTCTCCGCATACATTTCCATACATCAGCGAGCTGCGAACTCCTGCTTTTCTAGAACGAGACACCGAGAGTCAAACGTCGCCCAGAGAAAACGACTGCTCTCTCTCTCTCTCTCTCTCTCTCTCTCTCTCGCCCCTGGGATATAAGAGGGTCACCCGAATAAATCCAGCTAATTAGACGAGCAAAAAACCGCAAATTAATTATTCTCCCAGCTGCAGCTTTATAAACCTTAGCTCGCCTCTCTCGCTGATTTTCGATCTCGTTTGCCTAACACTCGACCTCGTCCTCGCGCCAAATCAGCGACATCGCATTGCGGATTCTCGAGCGTCGGAGCGCGAGAATACATATTTTGATTTTGCCGCGCGCGGATGTTTGCTCGTCATCTAGAAGAATTCGTTTTAACGCCAAATTTCATTTGATTTTTCTGCTTCCTCTCGGTTGGCGACGACATCTCCAATCCGAGATTCCCTTGCCTTGGGGATTTGACGAAAATATTTCGACATTCAAATTTATTCCAAGCGACTGCATTGACATATCCAGCGATTCGATTTTAACAATGTCGCATCGCACTTTGGCGAAAACGCTACTGTTTTATGGATAAGCACTAACGACGCATCGTAAAAATAAACCTCCGGATATAAATATCGCAATCAAAGTTGGATTAGTTTTACAGAAGATAAAAGATAATGAATTATTCTCGTTATCTGGTGCCGAGAATCAAAGTAGAGCGAGTTTTGCCTCGTTGTTATCAAGGATATCAGTGAAGAGCGAGGAAGAGCAAGCATCGCAGCTAGCGAGCTTAATCAAACAGAACATGGATTTCTAGCGGTTGAGCGTTCAATTAAGTCAGGATGAATAAAATAAGGGTAAAGGTGCGCGGGATGCGTTGATATAGAGGAGATAGAAGAGGAATGGGGGAGGGGGATAGAGGAAGAGTGCAGGCTTGGCAGCAAGTGTTTGCGAGCCGCTCGAAAGCTCTGAGGCTCGAGGCTGGCTGGCGGACCAGCTCTCGAGACTCGAGACCGGAGACTCGAGACTGGAGAGAGAGAGAGAGAGGAAGAGAGAATGACGGGCGCGCTCTGACGAATGGATGGAAGCTGCTGAAATGCAGATTTCGCGCGATTCTCTCTCTCTCTCTCTCTCTCGCAGCTCGCGCTTGCCCACCAGATTTACTTAGCGCTCCAACTCACTTTATATACGACTTCTTCGCTGGCGGCTTTGCGTACTTTGCGCCTGTGTACACACTCGCCGAGAATGCCCGCGATTTCGCGGCCGACATTTTCCTGCCTCCCCGAAAGAAGAAAAAAAAGAGCAGAAAAACGAGCTAGCGAGAAAACAAAGAACAGTGCTGCTGTACCGCTGTTGTTGTTGTTGTCGGCTGCGGGCTTTTATGATTGATCGCGAGATGTGACGAGCTGCTGGCGTTACGCAGCTGAGAAATCAATCATGTCGATGATCGCGAGTAGAAGGCAATTGGGAGGCTGGCTGGCTGGCACGAGGCTCATTAGGCTGCGAATAGTCGGTCGGTATGAGTCGTGGCTTTTGTGCGTGCAAAAAGATGAATCTCGGTAAACAAGGAAAAAGGTCGAGTATAGCGAGGCGAGGCAAGGGTGCAGTGTATGTGTGGCTCGCTCGCTCGCGCGAGAGAGAGAGAGAGCCGTCGCCGCGGCTATGGTTTTGGCGTCATTGCCGGCCGGGGCGCGTGATCGATGGCGCTGGCCGTTATCTCCTTGAGGCTGCCACCCCCGCCACCCAGAGCTCCTTCCCTTCCCTTCCCTTGCCTTCCCTTCCTCCCTCTTCCTCCGCGGCAATTCATCATCTCCGTCTGTTTTTCACTTACTTTATATGCAACGTATTCCATAATTTTTATTCAGCCAGACCATGCCTCGCTGCGAGCTCGCCGCTAAACTACCCCCTACACACAGCCAGTCTATTTTCTTCACCCTCTTGCTGCTCTTCTTTTCTTGTTTCTCTATTTTCTTCGCTGCGGCTTTTTTTCCTCTCTTCTGTTATATATACGAATAAAAAGTTTGGTAGCTGGCTGCTTTGATGGAAGCCTGGACTTATCCATTGTAACTGACTGACGCGTACCTACTTACGGCCTGAACTAGCTTATTTTAGAGTGTAGCAGCTTTGGACGGTCACCTTGAGAGAGAGAGAGAGAGAGAGAGAAAGAAAGCTGCGCCAAGCTGACGGCTCATCTCTCTGCGTAGGTTCCTCCGCAGCTCGCAGTTGTTCGGACACAAGAGTATATCTGTGCTATATCTCCGGGATTACGCATCTCTCGCTCTCTCTCTCTCTCTCTCTCTCTCACTCTCTCTCTCGCTCTGGGCTTTGGTCCATACATATGCTAAAGGACCTGGATAGAGATCGCGGCCGCTGGCTCGCGCTCGAGCGCCTGCTCGTATTCGGTCAGTTTGATTTATCGGCATCGAAATCGGCCGCTCTAAATTTCTGGGAAAATATGCTGCTTCCACCCGTGCCACACAACCACCACCCACAACCCACGCCGCCCGTCCGCCATTTCCATAAAATGAATTATTAGACAGCCCACCGAATCGGACGCCCTTGTTTTGACTAACCTTTTAATGCGCCCTTGTTGTTTTTTCCGCGCTCGTATTGCTTTCTCTCTCTCTCTCTCTCTCTCTCTCACTCTCTCTCTCTCTCTCTCGTTCGATCCCTGTCAGATATACGCATACTCCACGCTCAACAATTTCCAACATCCTCGAGCTCATCTCAATTTCAAACTACTTTTACAGATTTCACATTTTCTTTTTTTCTACGATAATCCCTGTTTACACTTCCAGACGTCCCTCTATTCAGATTCTCATTACATTTAAATAGTTCCTTTCAAATTATCTTGAATACTTCGGAACTTTTTTGTGTAGATCATACACGTATCATTTACAAATTAATCAGTAAAAGCTTGGCGATCGTTTTTCTCCTTGTATCGACCTTCTTTCGCGATTCGAGTTAATGATTTTTATCTATACTTTAGATCGCATCAAGTCGAGGCAGCAGCTCGTAAAAAGTTGCAAGTTATTGACAAAATTTTAAATTAACACACAAACTGATTGCTTTACTCCGCGATTACGAGACAAGTCGAGCAGGAAGTCCGGTTCTTTAAAAAAAAAATTCAGTAGATAACATCTATTCCCTTCGGACGACATATCCCGGCGTAACGTTGCCGACGGCTGTTCGCTTATACACTCTGAAACGCCGCGTGCGTAATTTAAAAATGAAAAAAGGGAGAAAAAGAGCTGCAGCCGGTTCGTTTTACTGTAATTGCCGTTACAACGAAGCCACAAGTGTGAAAAAGTTTTTAATCGCTGCAGATAAGCTATACTACGTGTAGCATACATTGGCACGTTTACTCAAGTACTTTTTCAATAAAAGGAGAAACAAAATCGTGTTACGTGATCGAGATATCTTCAATTTGGTGGAAATTGAGGCGAATCGATCCTCGTGAATTTACTAAGAACGACGACACTTAATTTTTGATAACTTCGCCACATTACTGAGGACATCATGAAACTATTTTACTGTAATTGCTTACTTCAACGAGTATAGTTTACTGAAATGCTTCCGCTTCTGGAAAAATAACTTCTATTCAGTATGCCATTTAATTTTCGTACGTCTCAAAATTTTTATTATAAATCTATAATCATTATTATTTGAGTACAAACACGTTGAATAAATAACGTAAATATCACATTTTTGATGATCGAACATCTTTCTTTTTCGAAATATTGCATTTTAAGGTCTATTCAATAGCTCAACAGTGGCGATGTTATAACAACAATATTGTTCTTAAAAATGTTAATAAATAAGTTTCAAACATTAATATTTATAAATATTAATATACTACAAGAAGACTGACAACCGTATTGGAATCCAATTTTAACGAAACGTGTTTCTGGTTTTTTTTTCATGTGCCTTTGGCTAGGATTTACAGTGCCTTTTATGCGAAACTTGGAAAATTGAATCTCTTTTATAACCCAAAAGCTCTTGAAAAAATAATGTTGCTATCACTGAAGCGAAACCAATAAGAACAGCTAAGATCAAATTTTTTTTGCTTGGAAAAAATGTGATAAAATTTTAATCCATTTAAATGTTATGTCACTGATTGCTAATAATATATTTTTTAATAGACAATTTAAAATGTCAAGTTTTTGGGATATTTGGGAAGAAAATGTAACATTAACATAACTTCTGATTGGATGGGAATTTTTGATCAACTTTGTTTTACACAGAATTATTTGATCTCCAAAGAAATGTTTCGAGAGTTATTTTGGATTTAAAAGAGACTGGATTTTTTCATAAGAAACGATCAAAAGTTTATTCAGCAAAACCCTTAATCCTGAAATACAAATATTGAATATTTTGATTTCGACTAAGGGTAGGTTTTACGTGTATTCCTAAGTAGTAACTTCTATTATTGATAGCTGCAATAATGTGTTTTTGTTAAATTTATATTTTTTTGGAATAAAGTTTCGAATTGATACCAGTTTAAAAATAAGAAATAATGACTCATCCTGAATTAGAATTCTATTTTGCACATTTTCTGTTGAGATTATAGTATTTTTTATTTTATATCAAATTCAATGAATCACAAGTTGTTATGGTTGATAATAAGTTTTGAAAAATGTACACTTGAACACATTCAGAGCTACGTTTCTTAACTTAATGAATCATTGGTTGTTATGGTTGATAATAAGTTTTGAAAAATGTACACTTGAACACATTCAGAGCTACGTTTCTTAACGAACAGTTGGAAAAGCGATGGTAGAAGCAAGCGAGGCATCGCAATAGGGCAAGAAAAGAGTGGATCGATCGAAGTAATAAGCGTGGTGAATAAATAAAAAAAAAAGGCTTGGTGTGCGACAAGCTTTCTGAAAAGTGAGTTAATGATAGCTTATAGAACGATCTACATATAGAGGAAGAGCACAGAGGAGGGAGAAAGAAAAAAAGAACGGGTGGCAGTAATAAAAGTTTATCCCCGTGGCGTGCTAGCAGAGCGAGGAACTAACACATAGGCATACTATACTTGGCACGCACACTATACACTCGGGCGATACGTAAGGTAGCGGAGAAATGGGCTCATGCACGAAGGGGTTGTAATCGTCGTTACGCCAATGCCACGGACGATAGTCGAGTCGCTTATTAGGAGAGACGACGAGGAGCTGCCTCGGCGAGTTGGCATGCCATGTCTCCTCCTCCTCCTCCTTCTCGCGGATGGCTGGCAGTCACGGTCGTGGCTCCCCTGGCATTGCCTGCAGAGGATCTAAAAAGCCACGATGACTCTACTATATAGAGATTTTATCGGAGGTCACGCCGTTGCTCGCCAACGTACCTGCGTACATTTTGAGGTTGCTGCTGCTGTTGCTACACATCAGGCCTATTTGGCCGGTGGCGCGGCGCGGTGTGGTGCGAGGAGAGGGGACAGGACCGTAAGCGAGGCATCTTACCACCTGCCTACTCGCAAGGTGTTTTTGAATCACTTGTCTCTCTCTCTCTCTCTCTCTCTCTCTCTCTCTCTCTCTCTCTCTTGGCAGAGGCAGAGCGAGAGCGCGTTGCCCTTCGCTTTCAGTTTTGCTTTTTATTTGGCGTCACGCTTCTTCTTTATCAGCCGACCATCCAGTTCCGCGTGTATATTATCTGCGCGTCTGCATACGCTCGTTTTCGCCGAAATAAGTGGTCGTTGGCAGCTCTCTCTCTCTCTCTCTCTCTTTCTCTCTCGTAAAGCTCGATACACGCTGCCCCGGGACCTGCGCGGACCCATATAATACTCGGAGATCGTTTAATCGCCAACGTATATCCTCTTAATAGATATACATTCTGGGCGACCTATACAGCGCCACTCCCATAGCAGCATATGAGCTAGCTCACGTTGATAAAGATATGCTTCCAATTAGTCTTCCCCGTAGACATGCAAATTAACCGCTTCATTTCCCCATACTCTGTATATAATAGTTCTCTCTCTCAATTCTGATACATAAAATTCAGGATTTAACGAGCCTTTACACGACTCCGATAATTGCGGTCTCGCAGATTTACGTCTATCTCAAATACCCGCTCTAGTGTGACGAACGAGGACGTTTAGAGAGAAAACAAAAAGAAGAAGAAACGAACAATCGGCGTATAGAAAGTGTTTCATAAAATTTAACGTCAAGGCAGTTTCAAACACCTCCGAACAATTGGAACCGAGTCCTCGCTATACTCTTCTGCAGTCTAAGTAGCTCTCCGAGAGATTTCAATCTGTTTGGAAGAAACCTCAAACAACATAATAAGCGAGCTGTTTCAGAAATGACACTCAATTTGCCAAGGCAGCAGCGGCAGCAGCACGGCACGCCAAGGCATGGCTAACAAGAGAAACCGCAAAGCCAGAAAACAAAATGCGGATAGGTTGGTCGATAGCGAGCCGCGTGTCGAGTCGAGTTTAGGCCGCAGCAGCAAGAGATTCGAAGATTCGGCAAAATCGCGGCTTTGGCGTAAAGTGGCCGTGGACGTTTCCTCTCAGGATTTCTTTTTCTGTGTATAGGTGTACGGGACGTACGGGACGAGAATCGGAAGCAGAGGAGAGAAGAGAGAGAGAGAGCCGTGGCGGTCGAGCGATGGGTGCATGGCACGCGCTCTCTCGAGCTCCGGCAGCTTGGCGTATATACGCGGCGGCTATCTTGGCTATCTGTTCCACTTGGGGCTGTTTGTTTCGCGCAGGTGAAGGCGCCGTGCGCAGGTGGACCGTGCAGTGGTATCTCCGACTGGCCACTGCCTGCCAACGACTCGCTCGGCTATACGAGCCGGCGGCTTTGACCTCGACCATACACCACTGGCTATTATTTTCGTGCTCGCGAGCAAGCAGCTGCAATTTACCTCTCGGCCCTTGCCTCTCGATCGCATACTTACATACGCCGAGTGTGAGCACTGTGACGATCTATACTGATTATCGCCACAAACCAACCAAACAGCTCGATCGACAATCAGCCTTTGATCGATGCCTACTTCGTCAGAGCCGATCGAACCACCGTCCTCTTTCACCGCAGTATCTTGCAACGTTTCGCAATTCCAATTCCATTCTCACCTATAGCTATATGTTTCCGAAAAGTTTTTAGTTAATGCGTGTTATGAACGAGTAACGGAAATACCTTATGACGTTCGTTAGTTTTTAATTGAATTTAAGCCTACATTGAGAATTTTATGAGCAGAAAAACGAATAGTGTTTTTTTGGAATTGCTTGTTTTTTTCACTAAAACTCACTAAAATTTTAGTCTTCTCTATAACAAGATTGGATATTCATCAAATGTTCTATTGTAAATTAAGGTAAACAATCAATTTTCACAAAATACATACAATATGAGTTATCAAATTATATCCGTATGCCATAATCAAAAGACCATTTGAGCCATGTTAAATCATAGTATTCAATGTAACTATTGGGAATTAGAGATGAAGCAAATTTCTTCAATGTTTTGGATTATTTGTACATAAATTTTACAAGAAATCATAGAATTTTGTATTCCAAAAAATATTCTATTATTTTTTAAGTAACATTATATTTTAAGCTGATAAATGCACATATGACAAATATAATAACCAGATCAAAAATTGAATGGTTTTGATAAAAATAACTGTAAATGAACAAGTTAAGGATACACGATTTTGCAACGTCAAATTTTGTGATTCTTGCTAACAAAAAATCGAAAGTATGATAAGTTTAACAATTCGGCACCGTTTTTTCGAATGTTCAAACTGCGTACACTCTCTCAATTTTCAGGGTACGTATGGTTCTATGGGGTATCAAAAGATTTGTAATGCTCTGGCACATCGTCTCGAACCTCCTTTTTGCTTGCAACTGTGTTAAAATCACGTAAAAACTCTATCATCGATAAAAACAAAAATCTGATTTTTTGTGATTTCTTATGGTTTTTTTGGAATTCCATATGAAACGATAAATGATAGCGTTAATCTGACTTCAGATTCAAATTCTACAGCTCAAAATACGTCGAAAATCATATTTCGTTTTTTTTTTTCTACTCGAAATTTCGACCCTCGTGGGGCTTTGAAAACACGTAAATTTCATCAAACGTGTCAAATTTGCATAGTTTTGAGTTTTTAAGTATTGTTATACTTTGACAAGCTCTCCAAGAGTCGGCGGATTTAAAGTAGAAAAAATAAATAAAAGGTTTTCCGATGCATGATGAGCCGGAGAATTCAATTCTGTAGTCAGATTGACACAATCATTTTTCGTTTTCTATGAAATTAAAAAAAAACATGAAAAATTACGTTCTTTTTTCGATTATTTTTTGAGCTTCTGCGACCGAAAAAAGGGCGTAACAAGCATTTGTTGTAATAGGCCCAGGTGTTTTTCGATTCAATATGTCAAATACTATATAAAAATGGCTCGAGGAAGAGCGTGCACCCAATTTGAAAATGTGAAAATATTCCCAAACGGTACTGAATTGTTAAAATTTTTTTTTAATGAAATTCCTCATATATGGCCAATTCCACGAAAAAACTGCCGTAATTTGGTAGCGTTTTTTCTGAGGGTACGCTCTCAATTTTAGGGTTACGCGGCTCTACGAAGCATCAAAAGTTTCGCAATCCTCTTGCCCACCCT
>JAWWMK010000008.1:16480928-16528203 GCA_035047105.1 Galeopsomyia nigrocyanea | reverse complement strand
GAGCGTAACCCCGAGTTTTTAATTTGCCAAAACCTGAACGAAGTTATGGCAGTTTTTTTGTGGATTTGGCCATATATTTCATCTAATATTATTCTACTCTAAACAATAAATTTATCAATAAGTCTGAATAAATGATGAATTTTTCAAGCGTGTTTTATTCTTTATTGAAAATTATACTTTTTTCATATATTTCTTCAATCAAATACCATGTTGTTAAAAACTACCATAAAAATTCTTCTTTTTTGTGTACATAGGAAGAGTATTCACACGACTTATTATAAGTACATTTGCAATCTAGCGACAATAAGAGTTCATAAATAATTCACGCCATTGTTGTGAAAATAGTTAAAAATTTACGCTTAAAAGTTTAGAGGTTTTAAGAGTATATCGATTAATAGATAATACAAATGAATGGAGATTTTTGGTTCAATACAATGTTCAAGTGATGGCCCAACGGCTAATCAAACGAAATTCTTTAAAAAACTATAGAAAACGAAATCTATATTTCTGAAGCCTAGAATCACTGAAATTTTTTTGTTCGCTAGGGCTTCCGGACCTGATTCTTCTTCTTATTTAAGGCATATAGTGATGAAAAGTGCTCGTAAAACTTAGAAAAGTTCGCAGCAACTACGTTTCCGGCATTTTCGCATTACAATGATATTGAAGTATTGTATTATTAAAGCATCGTTGTACTACTTATTCCTACATTTTACATTTTTACCTTGTACTGCTAAGACTGTCGATTTTATATATTCTATCAAATATGAAATTGTAAAGGGCTCTGCCAGTTGATTTTAAAAAATAAACAAATAAACAATGAAATAGACGCTTTTCAATGGAAATAGGCGAAAAATGTCATTTTTTGAAATGCTGATTTCTCAGCTTTTGAGACCTTTAGAAACATTTCTGACCAGTCAAAATTATATAAAAAAAAGACTTTTACTTAGAAAAAAGTTTCGTTTAAAAATAATTATCCTGTAAAAAGTTGTTAAAAAAATGACGAAATCATTAAATTTCCAGTTTGTTGATAATATTGAGAAAAACTGAAAAAGTAGTTACTTTTCTAATGTTCACGAGCGAAAAGAAAACAGATTCGGAAGGCCTTATAGCGAAGAAATTTTTTTGGCAATTCTAGGTTTGAGAAAACTGAATTTTTTTATATAAATGGATTTCGTCATATTAACTTCATGACTAACAGTGCATGAACAAAGATATTTGCAATAAATTGACAGAATAAATATTTCAAAATCGCGGATGAAGAGTTGGTTTAAAAAGTAATAATTAATTTGTTATGCTTCATAACACTTGTCTTTACTGCTAAATAAATTGCAAATGATAGTGATTGAAGTTGTGGTCGAACGAGGAGATAAGTAAAGATTGCAGAGTCTATAATAAGGTGCAGATAGTGGAAATACCGGTAGAGCTGCGAGCTTAAGGTTAATGCACACGGGAGACAGCGGGCGGGCAAAGCTCGACCGAGCAGAGTTACTCGCGGGCTTGAGAAAGCTTTCGGCTACAGCAGATAGCGCCCAAGCACAAGCTCCCCCGCAAGCTCTCTCCTGCCGGGCTCATCCGGAACTACAGTTCCGGCTGCTAGCGACCAAAGAGTCCTGCCTTATCGGCCTTATCGCCTGCTCCTATCTTCGCGCCAACTACTTTCAAATACCGTTGCTGATTTTGCTCTCATTGTTTCATTCCCCATTGTACGTACGTTGTCAAAGTCGAGTGAGCATTTATAAGTCATCGGTTACTCGCGAGGATTAGCCTATACGTGTGCACATAAATCATTGAAACAATGTTAACGGGTATATGGAGCGATATAAGAATAGCAGTGTAAAAAGCGGATTATATATATTGGCTATATACAAGCATAACGCGCCGGCCGGATGAAAAAACACGTATGGCGATGTGCGTGTGTGAGAGAGCGAGAAGCTGTGAAGGTGCGCGAGTTCTTTGTGCGTACGCGATGGGCACGGTGAGGCGCAGGTATCGGCTGGTTTGAGGCTTTTTGTCACGTAGCAGCCCATACGTGAGAGTCGTCTAGGTACGGTAGATTATAGCTATCCGATCGGCGTGTGGTGTGCGTGCTTGGTGGCAGTGCTCGGCTTGGAACGAGCGAGTGCGAGCGAACGGCTGCGAGAGTGAGGCGGCGGCGGCGGCGGCGGCGCAAGTTAGTGAGCGGTGGCAAGCGAAGGCGAGCTGCGAGCTGCGAGGAGGGAAGGGAAGGCTGGGAGACCGGCAACGTGCCACTGTCATACCAATTAATCGCCGGGAGATCGCTATCGCCATGGGATGTTTTCCGTCGCAGCTCGCGAGCAAGCAAGCAGAAGCAGCAGCAGCAGCAGCTCCTTTCGTTGTTGCCTGCGCCTTTCGTGCAGCGCGCACAAGCGCCAAGCGCATTGCCGGTTATTACGATGGAATTCGCTCACATATACGTACAGACATCCAACCACACACCGATACAGCCGCACGCACTCCACTCGCTAAAAACCGCATCGCACACACACACACATACACACATCGGAGTAGCTTCGCGCTTTCCGATTATTATACACGCGCGCGCTCCAGCTGCAACAATGACGAGAGCGCTGCGATGCGTGTGATGTGTCATCGGCTTTTCATTTGATCGCGACCAACGCAACGAGAGCCGATCGAATTATGCCGCGCATTTCTCTCGTAAATCAATCTGACAGCGGGAATTAACTAAATTGCAAACTTCTCTCCGCGTTGCGCGCGCGAGCGAGCGAGCACCACTCAGATCGCAATCGACTAGATGAATGACTGGACGTTTCTGCCTTTTCAAACGTTGCAACGCCTCATTTCTAGACCACAGCAAACATTTTTTCACGCGCGTGCGTTATACGCTGCAGAAAAAAGAGAGAGAGAAAAAAGCAGACGAAGAGAGTCTCTCAAACGAGAGCCGAGGTTTTTCCCTACTCGAATATTTATTCCGCGCGTATAAATACATGTGGCGTTCGGGATTTTATCGCGCATATCAGTTTAGCAGTGTTTTATAGATGACGCACGACGGGCGAATCTCGTTCGGTATTCCGCGCGACTGTCGTCGTCGTCGTCCAGTCGAGTCGAGGCGAGTCGAGCTGCTGCTCTCTACCTCGACGCGTGCGAATTGAATCGGACGCGAGATGCTTACTAGGAGCCTCTTCTTCTCGGACGCACTGCTTTTACGCAAATACCTACAGGCGCAAACTTAAGCTCGGATATATTATGAGCGAAAAATTGACTGATTCGTCTTGGGACAGATCGAGCGCAAAGAGCGGAGTGCGCGCTTCATGAGCCGCGGGTTTAGTAGATCGCGAGAGAGAGAGAGAGAGAGAGAGAGCGAGAGGGAAAAAGGGAGGTAGGGAGGGAGAGCAGTATAGGTAGCTAGGCGCGAGATCGTGGGAAGATCGTAGGAGGAAACTTGTCCGCGGTTCCCGCGAGCTCGCTCTCTCTCTCTCTCTCTCTCTCTCTCTCTCTCTCTCTCTCTCACTCTCAGACCTACACACAGCTTTACGTACGTGCATGTAGCAGCAGCAGCGAGTCGTCGTGCGCTAAGGCTTTGAGGTCCCAGCCACGTGGGAACATTCGGCCCAGTAGTGCTTGCGCCAAAAAGGCAGCTCGCTCTGGCATCGCTTTAACATTGTCCCAGCAAATCTTGCGCAATCTATGGATACGCCGGCATAAACACCTATTTACGACTGCTCTTATTCTTTCTTATACTGCTGCTATACGTACACCGCGGCGCGCGTTATACGCCTGCGTTTTACGACGCCCTGAAAAAAACATATAAGCCCGCACGCGCGTTTAACGCGAAAAAAAATGCTCCGCCGCTATGAGCGCGACCGATGCGAATGAAAAAAAAAGAATGAAAAAGAAGAAAGAGAGGAGCGCGATCGCACCTTGGAGTTTCACACGTTCGTGGGAGTGAATCGTCGTCGTCGTCGCGTTATACGGCTGTAAAATTCCTTCAGACCTTTTGATTGCGCTATTCTAGAAATTTATATCTTTAAATATGCCTGATTGATGACTTCCGCGTATATATGGCGCGTGTTATTATGTTCCACGTGAAAAAAAAAAGAACACACAGACACAGCAGCGTAAATAAAAACGAGAGATGTGCGAGCTTAATTAGGAGTCACTTGTGTGTGTGTGTGTGTGTGTGTGTGTGTGTGTGTGTGTGTGTGTGTGTGTGTTGCCTCGAAGAAATTAGTGAATCGCGTCTTTACGGCTTCCAGCTGTAATTAATTATGTTAAATCGCTCGTTACACTCTGGCGCGAGTTAATTTTTTAATTTTATTGCCTCGCCGCAGGTATATTAAGAATTATTTGTCCAAACGCGGCGAGTTGTGATAGCTGTATATTATAATTTTCAAAGGCTTCGCGCGTCCATCGGGATTGCGAGCTTGCTGGTGGCCGGGGCTTGCGCGGGCCTCCGTAGGTATCGACGGCTGCTGTTTGTTTTAATTTACATGAATAAACATAATAGCGGGCTGATTATAAGCGCGCGGCAGGGAGCGAGTGTCCGCCTGCAGGATATCCGTTTGGCCTAATGCCACCTAGCCGATATATCTGCAGCGGAGTTGAAATTTCGAAAGAGAGCGACAGATCGATACAAGATGTACTTGTAGGTACATCGAAGAAGGCACGAAAGGCTAACGGGGAAGAAAAGGGAGCGCGTGTTGTATATAGGTATACAGCCGCGTATACGTAGCACGACGAGAGGGAGAAGCTAGTGGCTGATTGATTTTTGCCGTACGGCTTTGCTCGTCGCTGCTGCTGTTGCTGGTGCTGGTGCCTAGTGCTGGCCGCTATCCGCGATTGTGCGGCCCGCTGCTCGCGGTCGTGATGGGGTGAACCGGCGGCGGCGTCGCGACGCCCTCCGCCGATTGGCGGTTCTCGTCCCCAGGGGCGGCGCTAATCACCAGACCGTGCACTGCCACAAAAGAGCCTGCAAACGACTCGAAGAGTGTGCAGCACATACGCCAACCGTACGCGCCGCCTGCGCTGCAATCGACTTATTGCAATCGACTGACCAACGTTCTTTTTCTCTTTTGCGCGCTGTGCGAGAGCCTTGAAAATGCTTTATCCACCTGACGATTATTCGGAGAATCGCACTTTCCGCAGGACCAAAAACTTTCAATTGAACTGCCATTCGATAAGTCTGCAGTATAGGTACACGCATGCCTCGCGAGTCTCGCGAGTTTCCAGGCAATTTAAAACAAAGTATACCCATCGGCAGAACCATAAAACGAAATAGCTTAGTGCCGAGTCGCGCATATACTTGCTTTCAATTTTATTCATAGCAGCTTTCATATAAGTAGTCGTTGAGAGGCACATCACAGTGTATTTTGTTCCGCGTTTGTTATCAATTTTGCGCGCTCCGGCAATAGCGTGGGAGAATTGAACCAGCGAAAAGTATATAACTTTTAACTTACAATCGATCGCGACTTTTATAAACGCGTAGATATATGTGGCGCTCGCGGAATCAGATTGTTTTAGCGATGCGTGTGTAGATAGATTGGCGCGCGTAATTTGTCGGAGTTTGCATTAGAGAGAGAGAGAGAGAGAGAGAGAGAGAGAGAGAGAGAGAGAGAGAGAGAGAGAGCGAGTGCAATAGCTGCTGGCGTTGTACGGATGCACGGCTGTTGATTTACGGAGGCGACGGCAGTGTATATGCGCGTAGCGCGCGAGAAAGAGAGAATCACGAGAGTGCGTTCGCTCGATTTGCCTATAGAGCACACTACAGCGCCAGTAGCAGCACATGCACAAAGATAATGGATATAGGACGTCTCGCTCGCGCCGCCGTGCGCGCAGCAGCAGCTCGATAAAGCCCGATAAATCTGAAGCTTCGAGTAGACTACATAACGCGATCATATCGTGATCTATAACTCAAAACTTCCTTATTTTGAGCTTGCGACGAGCCTAAAAGGTTTCATTCAAAGGCCAGCATTTGCGTGAAAAAGTTGTCGAGGTATCGCTGAAGCGAGAAAAGTGCGGTGCGCGCACGAAAGTGCAAGTTGGGAGGTGCTGTGTTTTCGGTTGTTTGCGGCTGGAACGGTGCAGGTATAGAGTCGAGCGACGGGCGACGGCAGCGGCAGCAGCAGCGAGCGAGCTTGTAGATGTTCGGCGGGCAGTGGCGTGTGGCGTATGTGACTCGCCTGCACATTCGCTCGAGGCCTCTCGGGCTGGAGGGGAGTCGGATGGGAGTAGGCTGCTGCTGGCGGCGGGCGCTGGTGGGGCGCAGTGGCGCGGCCAAGGAGAAGGGACGAGCGTCGACGCGGCGGCGGCGGGAGCGGGCGGCGGGCGCTCGGCCGAGCGACAAGGAGCGACGAGCAGCGAGCGCGCGCTCCCCGCCAGCGCCTCGTCGCGCCTCGCCACCGCCACCCGAGCCCGAGGAGGAGGGCCAATGGACATGCGCGGGTGTGCCGCGACACCACGGCGACCTTCTGGCCACCTCCAGAAACAAAATGGCTACCGCGACTCGCAAGCTCCGCGACAGATGGAGCCAGCCTCACCTACCTCGACCGTCGCTCCCTTATTCTCCTCTAGTCAGTCCATCTGCCTACCTGCACACCCTCGCTCACCTTCTTCTCCTCTTTTCAACATTTACACGCACCCTCGCCTGCTGCTCGCCCTTCTGAATTTTCATCTTGCATAACAATTCCTTCGTCCCCATTCAATTATTCTGCAGATTGCTTCGGTTAATCACTCTACCGGTGCAATCAATAATTCAACCACCGCTTCACTTACCCACATTCCCAACTGATGATGGTCAATTGTTTACTCAATAATATCTCGCATTGACAAAAAGTCGCGAAGCCCCGACCAAATCTCGCTGATACATATTTCAACGCTACTTCTCGAGTACACAACATTTTCAGCAACTGATACATAATGGGATTTCAATTGATATTTATTTATGATAAGTGTGAATACTCGAAGAGCGATGAGCTGATTAAGCGAAAAAGGATAATTCAATTGAATTGCTTCACTTATCTTTGATTGATCATCGCAGAGAATGAAAACGACAATAGCGTATAGTACACTAACAAAGGATTTTTAATGATTTTTCAGAGCCTGCTGCGGATATATATCGTTCAAGTTTGATAATTGGCTGAGTGAAGAAAATAGCAGAAAAAAGAGACTCGAGGTATAATAGAAAGGCAAGCTAGAGCGCGTAGAATGAGTTGCAGCTAAAAGCGAGGCATGCCGTGACAGCGAAACACTTTCCCTGGCGGAGACATTGATTGGCAAGGTAAGGCGAAGAAGAAGGAAAGAAAGCACGAGGCAAAGCACAGGCGAAGGAAAGAAATGGAGAGAGGGAGAGAGAGAGCAGCAAGGCAGGCGCGGTTGTGTCGGTCGACTATATACGCGCAGCTCGAGCCGTCGCTCGGCGAATGTTTTTAGGACGGCGTATAGAAAGCCAGGCCTTCATGCATATTCAACGACACTCTCAACTCCTCCGTCACGGAGGGAAAGAACACCCCTCCCCCCGCGCTATAAGCACCCCCCGACTCTCTTCTCGCTCGCTCGCTCGCTTACGCACCCCTCCGACCTCTTCTCCCTTGGCTTCTCTCTCGCTGCCGCCGCCGCCGCCGTCGCCGTCGCATCAAGTACAAGGCGAACAAGAACAGCCCGAAGAATTGGTTTATTATATAGGAGAGAGCAGCCAGCCCAGCCGCGGGGATAATTAAAAAAACTTTACTCGGAGATGGCTGAGGGGCGCCTCTCGTCGCCCCGTCTCTCTCCCTCTCTCGACCTAGCCTAGCCTTCCTTGTCTTGTTAGCGAGAAAATGATGAAAAAAAGTGAGCGAAAGACAGAAAAAAAAATAATCAAAAAAAAAATAATTCGCAAGATTGACTGGAGCGCGACTATACGTAAGGAGTGCAGAGTCATCGTCGTGTGCGCTAGTCTGCGAGTAATCTGGATCAAAAGTAGCGAAGATATCCACTTGGTCTTTTTATCGAGAGGATCGCTGCTTCGGCGCGAGTTTATTATCGTATCTGGCAAAGTGATTCCCCGACACTTGGAGATTCAGGCATAGCTGCTCTCGGGAGAGAGAGAGAGAGAGAGAGAGAGAGAGAGAGAGAGAGAGAGAGAGAGAGAAGCAACTCGGAAGGAAACGTTCGGTTACGACGGCGATAAATTCGAAGGGAGGATTTTGCGGTTGAGAACTGCGGAAGCACGGCGACGGCCATACATATACCTACGGATATACACCCACACACTCATAGATGGTGCGTGTGTTCTCCCTCTCTCTCATGCTGCTGCGGCTCGGGGGATTGATATCCCTCGCATTGCCCTTTGATATCCTCTCTCTCACCCTCCACACCTCGTTCCTCCATCCATCTCTTCTCTCTCTCTCTCTCTCTCTCTCTCTCTCTCGTCGTAGTCGTCGTCGTACACGACCCCTTTCTCTCTGCGCGCACTCAAAGAGACGAAAGCCTGCGCCTCATCGAATAGTACAAGCCGCGCTAAGCACCCAACGCCAGCGCGCGATCATTTGCCGCGGTAATTGCTTTTTCGCGCTCATCCTTTCCCTTCCCTCTACATTTGTCGCTCTGTGTCTGTCTGTCTGCCTGTCTATTCGTCTGCCCTCTGCTGAATATACCTCGTCGTTGTCGCTCGTCGACAGTGTTTTTTTCAATCTTTCTCTCCGCGCTCGTGCGAGCCCGCATTTATAAAATATTATACGTGGCGCTCAAATTAAAGAGTCGAAAGTTCATCGCGAAATAACGAGCGAGGAAATTGGTAAAAGATCGCTGGGGCGCAGAAAAATAATCGCTCCAATGAATTGTCTTGTTGTTTTCACTCTCGTTCCATTGCTTTTTGTCTCCCCCTTCTGGCTTTGGTCTTGTTTCGATGGCGTGGCCGCCGCCGCCGCTTCTTTTTTTCTCATTACTCGAGAGCTGCGTCGTCGTCGTCGTCGTCGTCTACGTGGCTGTGGCAGACAATCGAGCGGAAGACCCAACTGTGTATAGATGTGCAGTGGAACTGTGACGACAACGACGGCGACGACGAACGACGTCGAGCACGCCAGGGGAAAAGGGGGTGGAGCCTCATATTTTGCTCATTAGCGTCGTCAGCGTCGAGACGGCGCTCTTGCGGAGAAGGGCCATCCATCATATCTTGTCGTCGTGCGGCTGCGCTATACAGCCCTCTCGTTTTGTGCGAGCACAGTCGACTGAGTCCCGTATCGCGAGCTTTCCGTGATGGCTCTCAGACCCATGATCTCGTAGGCGGCTTTTGTAAAGCTCTTCTTCATATATTGCGGCATTGTGCGATGCGTTTTCAATTGAATACGCGTCGTTAAAATAGATGTGCGACTATACCTTGTCGCTTTAAAGGATGCGTGCGCGAAACTCGATCAAGCTGCGCGGCCTAATCAATCGGTTTAAGCGTGGGATCGACTTTTACGAGCTCTGCGACGTTAGCTACCGTGCTGCTGCCTGCCGCCTCGCTATATTATATACGTGTGTATGCGTATATTCACAGCAGTGCGAGCGCGAGAAAGAGAGATACAGAGAGAGAGAGAGAGAGAGAGAGAGAGAGAGAGCGAGAGAGCTTTGTTATCGTTTGAGCAGCTTGTTATGCAAATTGCCTACTCGTATACCTGTTTTCATATAGGTGCCAAGTGCATTTCAGATTTATAGGTCGACGTAATAAAGTAACAGGCGGAAGAATGCGAAAATCTTATGCAACTGTGCACTCGCTATAATGTAAGCTCTCGCGTGCGTGTAATACGCGCAGCCTTTGCCGCCGCGCGTCGCTGCACTTTGTCGCCAATAATTTTGTTTTTTATTTTGTATACTCATATCCCCGCGAGCACCCGATCAGCACCTGCCGTGCAACGGCCAGCTATATATACGCGCGACGTTTCCTGATTAATGTCGATGTTTTGTTGGAATAGTGCGCCACATGATTTACGACAACTCCGCGGCACTTCTTATTAGTCTCTTTTCTCTCTCCCTCTCCCTCTCTCTCTCTCTCTCTCTCTCTCTCTCTCTCAACGCTTATACCACAACGCTCGCGTGGTGATTGTGCAATTATCCGGCCTCGCGGAGGAATTTCATAGACTAGGAAATATTGCTCGTAAAACGTGAATCTGATGAAAGCTGCACGCAACTGCAAGCTCTCCCCGCGAATATGTCCTGTATACGTAGATTGTGGCGCTTCAACAGGTTTCATCGCGCGACTATGCTGCTTATGCACCCAACTATAGGAGCGATCGATCGATCTCTAAGCCTCGTAATTATTTCGGGCGTGCACGGTTAAATTACATCGGACAACAAGTGGCAAAAATCAGGATGCACGGGCGGCGCTGCGGCGGGGAGAATGCATTGTTGCACTAGCGTGCGGCCCATACGGCCGTGCGCTGCCGCAGCTAGTTTCTCATGAAATCCGTTTTTAGCGACAGATCGTAAAGCGATTTATGTGCAGCTGAGAGCGACCGTATAACGTATAACGCGCTGACAGTAAACGTGGCGGTGGCGCTCTGGGCTGCACTTATACACGTATATCTATATCTATATATATACCTATGTATATACGTAAACGCACACAGAGCACCCAACTCTTTGCCTCCCTTGCTTTTGCAGTCTACACATAGGCCGTTCGTTGCTGCCTGCCTGCCTGCTTGCTTGCGGTTAGTTGTCGCGTAAACGACTTTATTACTCGCACCGTCGCCGCCAGCAGCAGCAGCAGCAGCAGCAGTAGCAGCAGCTCGCGTGCCGCGCTGTATATGCTACTACCTAGTTATAACGCTTCAATAGAAAAAACGTAAACGCGATCGTTTCTTTTGCCTCGGACGACTTTGAGAGTTGGCCGCCGCGCGCCGAGCTCGAACGATGAAAAAATGTGCGCTTTTTTAACGGCCTCGGCTCCCCTCCCATTCCCCCCAACTATATGACTTCTTTTTTTATCGCGAACCTCGTATTATCTTTTGTTAGCTGCGAAAGTGCCTGATACACTTGCCGCGCGCTCGTGCCTCTTTATGCGCCATAGCCTCGCGAGTAAAATCGCGCTTGCGCTTTTTTTTTCTTTTACGACTACCCCCGACAAATTGATTGATCGCAATTTTCGCAAGTATCCATTAGATTGGATTTTCCACTGTTTCTCAACGCGCCCAGGTACTTGGAAAGTCCGAGAGCCGGCACTTTCGTCCGCGCGCTATGAAAAAAAAAATTGATTTGCAGACTACAAATTTGAGGCGAGATTGAACAACGTTATATAGCTGAATATTACGAGATCGATGATTGAGTATAAGCTATATAGTACAGTCGCGCTACTGGACTAAGAGACTTTGATTATACGCTATATAGGTAGTCTCATGGTGCATGGCTATACGGCAGTAGTATCAGTGTCTATGTATAGCTCAGAGCCCGCGCAAGTTGCACCATCCTCATAACCACGCTAGTCACGCCCTCGTGTGTGTATGTTGAAACAGCGGCGTGTGTCAATAAACGCCTCCAAAACATCTCTCCAACTTCTCGCGGAGCTTCTTTATTTATGGCAACACGTTACACAAAGTAGCACTTGGCAGAAACTGCAAATATTTTATCAATCCTCGCATTGTTTGGCGCTTTATCTCGTGCATGGAAATGCGGATGAAACATCGATGAACGCGGTTGAGAGCAAAGTAGCTGCGTGGTCGTTTGCGCGGGTCGATAATAAATTTAAGTAGATATAGCGCGATATAGTCAGACAGATAATTGTACGCCGTGCGAGAGGAGAGGCTGTGTAATAGAGAGCAAAGGTTCGAGAGTTACGATCGGGTTTAGAACAGTGGAAATTGCTTGAGAAAAGGAGCTCAGGAAAGAAAAAGTCCGGTAAAATAGACAGTAGTATTGAATAATGGCAGGGATGCTGACGGAAGCAGTAAATGTCGGTAAAACCACGGCAGTTGAGGCTCGCGCAGCTCGAGAATAGCCACAAAGCGCGGAGGAATATGTATACACGGAGAGAAAGAAATAAAAGTAGCAGAAGCAGCAGCAGCAGCAGCCTGAGCAATCGGCGCGATGGTGCGGCTACTTTGGCGTAATGGCAAAGGTATATAGGTATATGTTGGGTATGGCGAGGCTGCACTGGCTGCTGCTACTGCTGCTACTACTGGTGGCGTGCCCATGGAAACGCGCAGGCGCCTGCCGAGCAAACTGCACACTGCCGTCGTCGGCACCCACACCAACTCGAGTATTTTACCTCCATGGCTGCGCATCTCCTCGGCTTAGCCCCCTTAATGCTCACTAAACACCCCATAGTTCTGGCATGGATGGCTTCTCCGAGCATCAACCCGAATCCTTCTCGCGCGTGTCGATGCAACCTTTCGTTTTTTCTACATACACCGCGATATTAATGCCTATATTGCGTATATGCACTTGAACTCGTCGGCGCATCGTGGAAAATTGATTTAATGAGGCATAATTGCACGAGAGTGAAACTTTGACGAGTTAATTATACCACTGCCGCAGACAAAGATTTGTTTCAATCGTTTGCGACTTGATTTCATCTTCTGCCACTTGCTAATGCGAATAACGGTACACACGCTGCACACTCGCACATCAACACATCTGTACAACTCAGCTGCGCGATATGTATATATGTATACACGAGAGGAGAGCGCGAGTAGGTATAAGGCTATTTAACGCGACGCCCCATGAATATTGAGATGCAGCTCGAGCTGCCAGCAGCAGCAGCAGCCCGCGAGTTTGCCTTATATTTTCGTTACGCAACTTGACTCGTGTAATTTATATAGATCCTAATGCAATTAAAATGCTCATTTGAAATTGAAATCGCTCTGTAAAACGTAAACATGACATAGAACGTCCGTGAACTCATCCGTGATTATTTTGCAGCCTGTGTTGCTTTCCATCATCAGTGCGCGCGCGCGCGCAATGACGAAATTCTCCTCGCAACGCTCGACAAAATCTCATTGCTAAACGCACATGCATGCAAGCGATATCGCATCGCATCGCGTATATCGCCTGCTTCTCCACCCGCCGACGCATTATTATTATTATTATTATTACTACTTCTTTTTTTTTGCTTTGTTTCCAACTCCCACGCTATATTACAATAATATTGCATATCGTATTATAGTGATCGGTCGAACGCGCGCAATTAAACGTCATTATAAAGTAATCAAGAGCCCTTGCGAAAGATATTCCAAGTATAATGCTATATTGATTGCGATATCAGTAGCAGTGATTTTTCGAAGAACGCTGCGGTGATCGAAGCGAGTAGCTTTCAACGGCGACAACGACAAGTCCGAGGATTAGCGGATTACAATCGGTCATGGTAATAGCACAAGGTAGTGGTGGGTATTTGGGATAATGGCGAGTCACGTTGCTTATCGCTCGTGCCGAAAAATGCCCGAGGCGAACAATGAGGAATATAGCGTTCGTGTGGCGACAAAGTCTTGAGGAGAGAGAGAGAGAGAGAGAGAGAGAGAGAGAGTGTGTAGCACAGTGTAGAGCGGAGAGAAACAGAAAACAACGTAAAAGTGGACGGGTAATAAATCTTGCCGATAAAGATTTTCCACGCACATCCAAGTAGGGAAATTGAGTGTCGCGAGCGAGCGAGCGCGCGCGCAAGATCGCTGGCTGGCGAAGAATGGAATCGACCTTCGAGAGCGTGACGAGCAGGCCACGTGCCAGTAGCAGCAGCAGTTACAAGCAGCAGCACCGCGCGAACAATATATGTAGATCTCTCTCTCTCTCTCTTGTATGTGTGTATATATAAGTGGCCCCGCAGCACTACTGTGGCGTGGCTCGGCAATATCGCGCGGCTTTATCGCGATCCACGCGATCCTGCCAAGCGCGAACGAGCGTTTCAAGGTAAAGAACGATCCGCGCACACCACCTAGCCATAGTAGCAGAGACACGCACGCACAGATTTGAAAAAGAAAAAAAAACGTGAAGAGTTCGTTTATCGAGCCGAATTCAGAGTAATTTGAGGCAGGCTGGCAGTGGGAAACACGGGAATCGCAGCTCTCCGGGCAGTGATGAATTCTGAAACAATGAGAGTCAATGGCCGCGTTTTACGATGAAGAATCACCGATAAAACTGGAAGGCAAACAATTTGCTGGGGCTTTTTGAGAGCAGCTCAGCAGAGTAAAGAAGAAGAAGAGGAAGAAAAAATAGAGAACTGTGCTTCTGAAAACAAGTTGAAAGGTCTATTGACATTGAGGAGGAAGAGAGCTAGCCGTTTACTGATTTACAAGCGAGTAATTTAGCCTGCGAGCAAAATTTTCCCAAGACACTGCAGCAGCAGCAGCTGAGTGAATGCTTACGCGCACAGGTAATACTGCTCATACTTATACTTGCTGCGAGCTGCGCCAGTGGGCCGATGCTGTTGCTGCGTTGCGCCTTCTGTGGGAAGATGCACTCGAGCGTGCATTTCGTAATATAATTGGAAAGCAAAGTCGAGCGCGCGTTTGAATAACAAGAGCAAAAGTAGGCAACGGAAAGAAAAAAAGCGCAAGAACAACGAAGCTGCAATGAGAGAGAGAGAGAGAGAGAGAGAGAGAGAGAGAGAGAGAGAGAGAGAGAGAGGAGGAATAGGCGCGCTAATTCGGCCAATTTTTGTGCGCACGCGCTAAAATGTTTACGAGCCCCCCGCGCGATAGACCCATAAAAATGCTAATCCTTATCGAGCGGCCCAAGCAGGCAAGGCAAAGCGAGCACTACTCGCACGCAGGCACGCACGCACACGGGGATACGCCGCCAACGCCGCCTGCAACGCCAACGAGCCTACGGCTGCTTCGCTTGCATGCCATTAACCCACAGACCTCCCGCACGCGTAGCAGCAGCCTAGACTGCATGCTCCTCGCTGCCACCGGGCTTGTGCTATCTCTTGGATAATCCACTTCTACTTATATATCCTCTGCCAGCGGTTCTTGGCTGCTATTCACGCATTGATGTTCCGTCAGTCGTTAACCTCGCAGTCGCCACTGCAAATATACAACATCCAATTGATCGCACTATTTTACAAAGCTTTTTGGCTGTTTGCAAGCTCGAGTCAACACGGAGCTTTTGCAATTATTGTTCGAGCGTTGATTGAAAGCTGCCTCTGGTCACTCGAAAATAGATAGAGTTGCAAGTCGTGTCGAGCATGACAATTGAATATTTCGGGGCTGGCGTGTATCTGAAAATAGTGGGGCGAGAGAACTGATGAAAACTGAAGAGTTGGTGTTCGTTCGTTGGCACGGATGAAGAGACAGCTTTGCTCGGTGGGCCGACGGCAGAATGGCATTAGCCGAGATTGTCGTCAGTGTAGAGGATAAAGCCCGGAGTTGAGTGAAATGAAGCAAGACGACGCGACGATCGAGCTACAGGCCGGGACAAATAAAAGTAATTGAAAAGGTTGCATCGGATATACTTATATATATAGGATAGCTGGCTGCAGGCGGCGGCGGCTCGCTCGGTGCGATCAGGAGGTCTTTATTGACAATCAGCTGAGGGCTGATCGGGCATGGCAGATCGGCCTGTAGGCAGGAGATCAGCGACGGTTAAAGGGATCGACGGCAGGCTAATGAAGTAGCAATGCTGTACTAGCGGCAGCTCTGTGAGTCAGCTCGCGAAGACACGAGTGTAAGATAGGCGCTAAGTAGCGAGCCAGTAGTATAGCGTCGTTGCTGCGCGAACATATACCTATATATGGCTACTGTCTCGGATCCATCAATCTAGATTATAATTAATTGATAGCGCCGGGCGGCGGCTCACGCGGGACCACCCCCTGCGGTATACATCTATACGCTTGTATACGCGGCATGCCGATCGCACAACTCGGCCAACGCATTGCGTTGTACGTGTCTCCTTATTGTGTACGAGGGAGCTGCGAGCGCAACTCGCTCTCGCTTGCTCTGTCTGTCTGTCTGTTGTCGACTCTTTATCGCGCCCCCGGTGAGTCGTCTTATGCATCTTTCATGAGGCTCCGAGCATCCAAGGGGTCCACGCGCGCCGCCATCTATCCCTCGCGCTCAGCTCTTTTCATTTTCTCCTTTCTTCTTTCTCTCTGCGCTGCGCTGCTCTGCTCTGCTCCGGCTATGCGCTCTAGCGTGCTTTTGTAAACTGATGATTGTCGCCAAGACTTTTCTCGCGCAGCTCTCTCTCTCTCTCTCTCTCTCTCTCTCTCTCTCTCTCTCTCTCTCTCTTCCGGATAAATACATGAAAATGCCAGCACTCCTCGCCCAGGGCTAGGTCCCCTATCCTACGTTCGTTTATCCGCACGAAAAACGATTAACTCGCCTTTCAAATTCGAACAAACTGTCTGCGACGTGGATCTAACAACAACCCAATTCAAACGAGCTTTTCTCCTATAATCTTGCAAACCATGTCGTCGAGCAAAATCACGCGTTATTCAGATATTATATAATAATGACAAGACTTGGAGCTGCTTTTAATTGCAAACGCTACGAGTCACAATGGTTGAGTTTATAGAGCGAGCTTTTTACGTTTCTGCGAGTTACGAGAGAACTTGGCTTGGAGCTTTGTCCCTTCTGTTTTTTACGAGCCTTACTCTCGACAAGAGAGAGAGAGAGAGAGAGAGAGAGAGAGAGAGCAAAAAAGACTTCAAACGACCCCTTGCGCACATAAATACAGCATCTACTATGCTGAGAATAGACAGCATATACCGTACCGACAGCCCGACTGATTCCAAAATGTATCGTCTTTTTCTCTCTGACTCATTCAGCCTACAATCGATTTTCCGCAAGAGCCAACATTCTCGAAAACAGCATCATTTCGTTGGAAAGATACTCGCGTGTGTGTGTCACTTACGCACCGATTTCTCAGCTTGCGCGAGCTTGCGATCATGCAGTGATAGCGCTATGCTTGTTCTGCTTCTGCTGCTACCGCTCTACTCTCGTTTTTATATTACACCTTTATAGCGCCAGATATATATATACATGTTACGTATAAGGGCGAATGGTGCTATCTCCCAGGAATAAACACACACTTTACGCCCTTATCGTAAATTCAAATATTTTCGCTTTATTTCCAGGGATAAGGCGCTTTATGGCTGGAAGCTCTCCTAAATGTTCGTCGAGGGATAATAGATATGTACTATGAGAAACATGAATTAATCTGAAAATAAATCGAGCCGTGAGTGTCAGTCTCATTATTTTACTTGACGCTATCGCGAGCCCAATTCCATCCTTGGAATGGTTGTCGATTGCCGAGAAGCTAGCTTACGTTCTGGGCGAGATTTTGCTAAAAATGATGCAGCAGCAGCAGCAGCAGCGACGGCGGCGGCGGCAAGGATGGAGGTCGGAGGAAAACGAAAGGGATAGAGACAAATAGAGAGCGATAAAAAGTGCGTGGAGTACGGAGGGGTGTCGCGCGCTCGGCGGAGGAGTGTCTGCACGGGACACAGTGCAAGTACGCGGCAAATAACGATGAAGAGATGAGGGAGGTTTTGAGATTGTCGTGCAGCAGCAGCGACGGCGACGGCGTGAGCGGGCGGCGAAAAAAAAGGCGAGAGGAGAAAGCGATCGATGCCCGCTAGCAGCAGCAGCAGTGTTCCTCTCCTCGGCGCCCTTCGCCCGTCATGGCGGCGCATGCAAATCAGCATGGCGCCGAGACGCCCTCCCCTCAAATCCCCTCTCGGCGACGACCAGCCAGCCAGCCAGCCACCCCTCTCCGCGGCCGTGCGCGCTCGCTCGCAGCCATCGCACACCCTCGCCCTCGTTAGCTATATACATACTCAACTCAGCCTGCGCGCTCTCGCTCTCGCAACGCAGCCGAATCCATTCGCGATGATGATTGCTCGCAACGCGTCGACGGGAGAGAGAGAAAAAAGCTCCGCTTTTCAATCACCACTCTACTCTCGCTCGTTGACGATCTGCCTGATTTCGTCGCTGATATTGCGCCGTACAGAGCTGCCCAGTCGCGCGATTATTTCGTTCCCGATTGCTTGTTATTCATTCTGTTTACACTGTCTGCTCTCGCCAATTGATTATGCACCTGTGCCGCCTGCACCTCCGCCACGTATGTACATCGAGCGCGCGCGGCATACACCACTTTTTCTGCTCTTGATTTTTATCGCCTCTTCCGTCCCGCTGCATGTATCCCGCGCCAATGTCAATTTATCAAGTAAATAGCGCCGTCGACAGTGCATAATGCCTTCGCGCGACGTTTTTCCCGAGAACCGGTAAATATTTGTCATTCTTTATCGCGCACGCCAAAGCTTACCTAACACTTCTCGCGCGACCAATGGAAAATCTATATATACGTGACGCATTCGGCTGCTGCAGTTTTCATTAGCCTTGGAACGTGTTTTCCGCACGATTCGTCGCCGCAGTCGGCGATCGCCATAAGCAACAGCAACAACAACAACAACAACAACAACAACAACACCAGTAAGCACGCCTGCAAGTACGACAATGTTGGCGAGATCCGTTTGCGGAATGACGATGTTACGTCGGCGACAGGATGCGTAAAAAAAACCAATAGGCGCTTTCGATCGAATTGGATGACATAATCCGGCGTCGCGTCGGTTCAAGGAAATGCGCGTATAAGTGCGCGCTTCGAGTGAGAGAGAGAGAGAGAGAGAGCCGCTTTTTCAGTTGTCCTTGAGAGCGATACGAATCTATAAGGCGATTAGACGGACATGCACACTGTCCCGCGGGGGCATTCTTCCTCGCGATTTCATAATCCGCGGCACACAATCCGCGGAACACCAGCAATTAAAACTGTTCCGTCGCGATCGCAATTACGGCATTCCGCAGCCGTCATCAAAGAGAATCCCGCACGCACAAGTGCAACTGTGTATATACATGTAATCGATAATCGACATCGCTTATACTGTTATTAGCTCAGATCATAATCTCGCGCAACTTTTTCTCTGATTTTCCGTCGCCGTGGGCTGCTGCGAGCACGCAATGATCAAGTTTTGTCAGATATGTCTTAACGAGATTTTTTTTGCATCGGTACTTTCTCAGCTCGTGGCTCATATTAGTTCTGTCCAAGTCTCATTCAGTCTGCGCCGCGCGGGTGAAACTACAAAGTGAAAAAAAAAACCGAGTGCAGCGAGCTTGTCGAAATGAAGGGAAAATTCATGCGAGCTACGAGAGCTTTGCTAAAAAGCGCTGGTCAATAGCGGAATTCGATTGTTCTCCTGTGGCGCCATTCAATTCTCGTAAAAGGTCGAGTCGGGAAAACACGCGCAACGCAACGCGGAGCAAAAAGAGAGCGAACGCAAAAAAAGCTCTCGTGCAAACGCGCCTCGTAAAAATCAGTAACAGTGGTAAATGGCCAAAAATAGTGAGAGCCAGCAGCGGGGATGGGGTGGCGGCGGCGGCGGTGGTGGTGGTGGTGGTGGTGGTGCAAGGCTTGCATTTGCTCAGCGGGGTGTCCCACGGCAAGCTGATTGGCTGGACTGTGTGTGCAGTCGATGCGTACGTGTGTGCGAGGGAGGAAGTGCAGGTAGCTGCGAAGAGGGCCGCGCGTGCTTTCGCATGTGGCGCCGCAGAGCAGCAGCAGCAGCACGCGAGCCTCGCTGCGACACACTGAGAGAGCGCGAGCGTGCGCAGCTGAGGGAGCGAGAGAGAGAGAGAGAGAGAGAGAGAGAGAGAGGCTCTGCCAAGAGAAACGGCCCCCGTCGTCGCTATACTGCCACTGCCGCTGCTGCCGCTGCTCTGTGGCGCATTTGAATACGCGCGAATAAATGCATAATAATTAGGTCAGTTTTGCTAGTCAGCTGATTCAGGCCTGCGGCCTGGTGCTACTGCTGCTTCCTCGCTTCCACGCTCTCGGCTCGTTCTCCCAGCTAAGCGAAACAACAACATAACAACCGAGTCCTGCTATTTTCCTTATACTTGCTTGCAAACACTTGTTTGTAAACTTTTGATGCAACAACTGTCAACGGTTTCGATCGGCCAACGTGCGACGCCCCGTAAATGACTCACGTTCAATCTCTCGCGCATTCATACGATTATGCTCCCGTATAGAATATTCACGGATACCGCGCGGCTTGCGCAAAATAGTTAACACGGAAAATGGATTTCAGTGGAATATTTGCATTGAAGGGCCAGCCGCGCGCGGACAGCTTGATGACACAGACGGAGCATCGAGCGTATATACACATTAGCCGCGAACAGCCGCGCCAGACAAGCTGAAAATGGAGCAGTGCGCTTGCGTTCTATTTGCGCCTCCCCGCGCGGGCTGACAGGATGGCCGCATACGCTGCGATATTGACAAATTAAAGCAAGTTTTCACGCATAGCCGTTATTAGCCAAACAACGAAAACAAAAAACGAATTCCAAAATGAAGAGGGACAGCGCAGTAATTGACGCGTCAGCGTATATATAGAAAGCGGAGAGCGTGGGGAAACGGGAACGGAGTCAGGGATTTTTATGCGACTTTAATTAATTAATCGGTGCGTCGTGTAGTCGGTCGTGCTCGCACTCTCTGTCAGCTGAGCTTTTTTTTCCTGCTCCCTCCGGCGCATTAGCTCGTGAGTGGCCCCAAGGCGCGATTTCATACGAATGCGCTGACACGGGCGAACGATGTATACGTATAGGATATATATAGGTAGGTTTGGCGAGCTGGGCCACGGCGCACTCGTGCCAATTGTGGGCTTGCCAAAACGGCCCGTACGCCCGCTACTTCGATTTATGCGAGCTCTAACTCAGCCGCCTCTACGGCTCGCTGAAAGGAATTATTTAATCGCGCGGTACCCGGAAAAAAAGAAGATATCCGCGAAACGTACGACGCCGGCCAAATTTATCTGTTCTGGCCCGTTCCGCAAGCTCCGGAAAACCTCCTCGCCACTATCTCTTCTCACGCTCCTCGCCACATCTATGCGACTTGGCTCTCTTTCTCTCGTCGAATTAGCGCTAGCACGCGGTCAGTCTCGCGCATTTTTGCAGTTGCGCGTGCATTTGGCCGGGGAAAAGTATATTTGAATTAGGGAAGGGCGCTGGAGTTGAGGGGTGTTGCGGGAAAGTGCGCGTTGTCGAAAAGAGAGCAGTGGGGAAATGGACGAGGATGCGAGCAGAGAGACAGTGAGAGCTCGTGTTTGAGGATTGGAGTGTCTGGCGAGGTGGTGCTCGTCGCGAGTAGGCAAGGCACGTAGCCGCTGGTTGCGCAGCCCGCATAGCAAACGCGCGCCTCGTAGCCTGTAGCCTTGTGGTTTTATGCAGACACTGACCTTCGTGGCCCCCGCCGCTACTCCGCTCTCTCTCTCTCTCACTCGCTCTGCTGTACGCTGCCACGTATGGCTGTGAGTAGGTGTGTGTATTCGCGAGTGTGCGTGTGTACGAGCGAGCTAACGGCGAAAGTTTCGAATTCGGGTGCAAGGCCACTGCACTGCAGCCCGACTATAGCAGCACGGCGTCGACGACGACGACGCCCCGCGACGATCGTTCATCCTGCAGGGACGCCAACGCCAGCTCAAGCGCCCCCTTTATCGAGCGAGTAACGCAGCGCGCCCCTCCTAGCTTTCCCTCACTCTCTTTCACTCTCTCTCTACCTCTCTCATCACACCCGCCAACCAGCGCATATACCTACTATCTCTTTATGCACTCATTCGCCAAAGCTCCCTCATCTCTGGCCACCTGTTTTCTCCTTCCCTCATTCTCTGCTCGACATTTTATCAAATAATAATTAACTATCCCGCCAAGTTTTTCCACTGAACAAGCTTCCACACTGTGACCAATTAATGAATCAACGATTTCACCTCGGATTTCACTGATTACCACCAACAGAAATCCTATTTCAACGGGTAGACCTTCTTTATCAAAAATAAAAAGTATGCTCGTATATTATCAGGGTTTTATCGAATGAGCTTTTGACTACGACTTTCAGGGACTTACGTCTATGCTATCAAGGAAAAGCAAATTGATAGAAAACTAAAATAAGAAAAATGTTTTCTATATTGTCGATACGTATCACATTTCTAAAAAAATTAATTTTCGTCAATATTATGCAAAACAATTGGTATTGCCGTAACTTTTGGATCAATCACATTAGTTTGATAAGATTATTTAAGCGAAAATTATTCTTTCCAACTTTTAATTAAAAAAATAGACATTGATTTTCGACGATGTACAAGTATATAAGTTCCAACTGTTTTCATAAAACCCTGAAACAAAGTATTATCGTATTATTAGGTTTCTGGAGCTCAGGGTTTTTCCTTGTGAGACTTTTTCAATGACAAAACTATATATCTCTGTTGGATGTGAGTGCAAGCAGGAAAAATATTTAGCATGCAATTCTACGCCGCCACCAACTAAATCCCAAGCGTTTCGTCCCAGATCTACTCTTCGAACTTATCAAAACGGCTTGACGAGCAGATCCTGCCATAGACGCGCTGACTACTTAAAAAATTCCGATATTTTCGCGATACACGTAAATTAATTTTGCGAACTTACTCAAACATCATCCAGTAGCATCGCGCGTGGTCCTTCTTGCCCGACGTGAGCCGCTTGAAAGGACTCTATTTGCTCGATGCGAGCCTTTCCCTTCGCGCTTTTCGCGCTGAAATTCGAATTTATTTTCTACTTAATCTACAAATCAGCTCGCCCATCAATTTTATTTGACATTTATAATTAAAAAAAAAGCGTCGTCAACAATCTCTGTTGGAAGTTTTTTTTTCTCCGTTTCTTGAGTTATACTGCAGACCATCAAAACGAGTATTTCATAGCAATTGAAATGAATGTGATAAAAAGATCAAGATTGGGGGTGAACAGACAATGAATTAATTATACGTAGATTATCCGATAGGACAATATTGGCTTGTCGCAGAAACGAAAAGATTGGTTCATGAGTGCATCCGGTGTCATCAGCTGCCTTCGTCTTGGCTGCTCGGCGGTATACTCGCGAGCAACGTATCGGCCAAGTATATAAAGTCGAGGCGCGGCGAAAGAAGATGCGAAAGAGGGGCCGTCGTTCGCGGCTTTATGGCTTTGTTTTTATTATTGCGCGATGGCCATACCTTTTTCATTTGTTGCTCTTCTTTTTTCGGCACGTGCGAGGGTATAACGCCGTGGCCGAACAGTAGCGAGCATTAGCACACAATCGGACCGGACGGCGAGCAGCGGCGATGGCGGTAGGCGGCACACACAGAACAAACGCGTCGTCGTCTCCGCCGCCGCCGCCGTGGTCGTCGTCGTCGTTGTCGTCGCCGTCGCAGTCGTGAACGCGCATACGCGTGTGCTGGCGAGGTCGGAGGTCAGGCCGCCAAATAGGTCCCCGGCATTGTGCCTCCCTCCTCCCCTCTGCCACCCATCCTCCTCCTCCAGCTCTTCGTCTTTGTTCGGGCCATGCCGAGAGCCAATGCTCTTTGGCGCAACTCTTTGACTCTTCTGTCTTTCTCGCTCTCTCACTCGCGCTCCCTCTTTTTTCAGCCGGCTATTGTTCCCGATCGCGGCTTCCACGCTTACGTATCGCATCAGTTTCACCGCGAACACAATAAGACACTCGTAGGTCACTTCTGTATTTATTAAGGCTGCTCCGAGCGATCGACCGCTTGCTCGTGCTCCCAATCCAATCTTTATTCCTACCGGAAAGAATAAGTTCGATCGATTGTTTTTTTCTTTTTTTTTTCCTCTTCGTCATTCTTCTTTGCTCAATCTTTCGTTTCGTTCCAGCTATTTCGATATATCGCTTTCGTTTCGTTTTATTTTCATTATTTCTTCTCATTTTTGTAAATATATGTATCAACAAACATCAAAACGATTTCATTCGCCTACTCAAACTCTGTATGTATTAATACTTATCAATAACTTATAAATAGACATAAAATGTACACATGTCGTTTGTTACCGACGGCTATGTCTTCGAGTTCAATTCGAAAATTCGCTCGCGGTGAGTCCTCGGCGAGAGGGTCTTAATTAAATTAGCGACGTGAGAGGGCACGGCGGAAAAGCGGAAAATTTGGCAGAGTAGGGCAGAAACAAAAGCAGGCGCATAGTTCGGACGAGATTTTCGAGGGGAGCGGTGAAGGGTAACGAGCGGACTTGCAGGGCCAGGACGAGGACGAACGACCCGGTAAATGGTCAGGTATCGTGAAAATAAATCCACGACGTAGAAATTTACGAAATTTTATTCGCGTACATGGCAGTATCTGCTCGTCGTAGCCATGCTGCCGAGTCCGACGAGCAGATATGTGACGAAACGTTCGCGTAAATTAATGTGATCACAAATTTGGAGATATAATGCGTGCAATCATCCTTACTTCTATTCCTACTCACCCCATCCGCAACATCGTTCAAAATTTAATGGTAATAATCTTCTATAATTTTAGAAAAAATTTGTCGAAATGTATTTGAAAACTTTCAAGCATAAGCCAAATTTCACTTTAAATAAACCAAGTTGATTTGGCGATTATCTTTGTAAACGATCAACACTACAATATTCTGCAAAAACGTCGGAGCAACAATTTTGTAAAACCATGTCTGAAAAAGGAAGCTTGGTCGAATCGACAAGAGCTCAAGAGGTCCCGTTTGACATTTGTCAAATTGAAAGGAGAAGAAATAAGAATCGTGAATAGCTGCACGGAGACATAGCGAACCCGCGTTGTCTGTGGCAGAAGTTGGTCGAAGAAAAGCATCGAATAAGTATTATAAAGTTGTGCGTATCGCGGTGGAGTTGAGTTTGAGAGAGATAAAAAAGGCAGAGCAGAACAGAGCAGAACAGAGCGGAGAGGAAGAGGGAGCCGCAGGGCCGCGTCTTTGTTCTTGATGTCATTGTGCACTCAAGAAATATACGTTTCCAACTATAGCGTGCAGATGTATGAGCGGCGCGCGAGCGCGCGAGTCAGATGAACGTCGCAAGATAGACGGAAAAAGGAGGAAAGAGAGAGAGAGAGAGAGAGAGAGAGATAGGAGAGAGAAGACAAGAAACGAAATACCTCGGAGAGCTACTGCGCGGGGCTTTGTCTCGCACCCGAGTCAGTCGCATCTTTGATCGACAGTATATATCGGGAGAGCAAGAGAAGCCATTGGCGTATCGATTCCGACGATTTAGGGATCGCGCCCACAAAAAACACCGAGCCTCGACTCTTACAGTAGTGTACCGCGGTCCCTCTCATCTTTATTATTTAAAAATCATGCCCATTGACATTTCGACTATGGAACATTTGGCGTGGAAGTGCTATATGCATACAGGTGAGGCTGGTGGATGTGAAAAATGAGCGGCGCAGTGACTGATGAAGGAGAGGAAGGTATACAAACGGTAAACGAAGGAAAGTTATAGGCCGCGCGTCGGCGACGTATAACGAGGAAGAGAGAGCGAGAGAAATTCAGCAGCTAACAATCCGTGAGAGGCGTTAAATCTCGGGGCAGTGTGATTGGGCGCTGCGCGAGCTTTCATTGAGCAGAAGCGCGGCAGAAGAAAGCGTCTCGTCGTCGTCGTCGTCGGCAGTGGCGGCGGCTGCGTGCTGGGGGCAAAAAACCACGGGCAAAACAATGGTATATATACTCGGGGAGCAGGCAGCAGCGGCAGCAGAGAGCGACCACCCTCGAATCGTTCTCTCTCTCTTTCTCTCTCTCTCGGGCGCAGCTTTTTGCCGAGCATTAATTGGCCCGCGGGCATAAACCGGCAACGAGCTGCAGACGCAGAAATAAGCGGCGAGTAGAGAGCGAGGGATCGCCGCGCGCAGCCCACACAGAGGCTCGTTTGCCGCTACTTTCACCGATCTGCAGCCTGGGCTCAAAGCTAAAATAAAGCTTGTTCCTCGCTCCTCGATCCGCGCAAAAACTCGTCTACGTGGACAGGCTGCTGCTGGCAAGAGAGAGCGCAGGCATCAATCCTCGACCACTCGATATATCGGCTCTCTCTCTCTCTCTTTCGATCCTTGTCGCTTCTCAATGATCCTCTTCCCCCTGCCTGCGAGAAAGAAGGAGGCGCACGTATTATGCGCGGCTGCCTGATGCATGAGCTAGCCTGCAGACGTCGCTCTGGAATGCACTGACGAGCAGCAGCAGCAGCAGCAACTCTCTCCCTTACTCCTTGCTGCATTCTGCATTTTCAAAATCTCGAGCCAGCAGTTATTACCTTTGATTTCATCAATTTCGATATTTAGCTGCCGTTGACGGATAAACTTGAGACGCCAGCTGAGCATAAATCAGGCAAGGCTCGCCTGCGGATCGAGTTTATTAACCGGGAGCTATTGACGTTGGGGGTAATTTTGGGTAAAAAGGCGAGGAGAATAGTGGCGGGGTCGGTGCGGGCTGTATGTACGGGGGGTGGATGCCGGCGCGTGCGTGGATAACGGCCGCTGTCTAAACACACTTTAAAGATTTGAAAACGTAATGGCGGCGGGATTTAACGAGATTTGCATGTCACGGGCGCGCATCATATATCTGGATTTAGCGCACTCGCCGACGGAGAAACAGAGATAGAGAGCGAGCTTCCCCCCTCCCCCCTCCCACCCCTTCCCCCGCCCGCCACGTTGTCGAGTTTGCCGACGTCTATTACGTCGTTTGGGGTTCAAGCGAAGGGGTACTTGCCGGATCAGCGGAGGATTCTCGTCGTCGTCGTCGTCGTCGTCGTCGTCGCTGCTGCTGCTGCTGCCTCCGCAAGTAGTAGCGACAGATCGAGCGAGACAGGGAGCTCGCCGTCACATTAACACCGCCGGATTACCCAATGAACTTGAAACGTGATTTACGCGAGTTCGCTGAGCGCGAAAATCCGAGGACAGGCCGCGATTTATATACACATGTGTGCATGAGCTGCGCACGAGACGCCAGTGTATATCAGTGAACTACTACTGTGTAGAGGCAGAGAGAAAGAGAGAGAGAGAGAACGAGGGGCGGCGCGAGCAGCCAAGACAAATCGTTCGGGCGAGCGTCGATATGCTAATGTGTACACGCGAATGCCGGATGACCCTGAAGATTAGAGGATAACCCAAGCGCGAGAGCGCGACAAACCAACCCGTTTGTTCTTTTCCTCTCTTCTCGGACACATTTTTTTCTTTTCTTTTCATAGGCCTTTATCTCGTATACATACGTGAGGAGCTTCGACCGCTGCCAATGACTGCTCCAAGTACATAAAGTATGTCGCAACGAGTAATTGGATATGGACACGTCGAGCGAATTGCGTGATTACAGAGTGGCGTACTTTAAGTATAAAGGCCGACGGGGAAATTGAAATAAAACTTTGGTAATTCTTATATAGCGGCAAGCAGCGGGCAATGGCTTTTTCCCAATATTTACATAAGACATTGAAAATTATAGGCTACCCGCGAGCGCTTTCTCTCGTATATACAAAGCAACTGCATGAGCGGCGATCCGCCGAAACCGCAATAATTATACGCTGTAAGCGAGCGGCACACCCTTGTAATTTCTCTTTCGGAACTCATTGCAGCCGCGCGCGGATGAAGTGACAAAGCTGAAGAGCGACACGCGACATTCCGTGCATAACGAGAGCGAACAATAGCTTGCAAAAAAAAGAAGGAGAAAGCGAGCGCACGACGACCAAGTGGGACTGAAACGGAAAGCGGAGTGCGATGTGTACGTGTGTATTCGGAGCGCGCACATAATGGGGGTGTATAATATCCGAGCTCTGCTCTCAAGACAATGGTGGCATTGTGCACAGGTAGATGTAGCCCGGTGTGTGTGTGTGTGTGTGTGTGTGTGTGTGTTTTGCGTTGGGGAGTAGGGAGAAAGCTGCGATAGCGCCGCCCGTTACCTTTGGCCATATTGACAGACTAATGAACAGACCGACTGCCGAGTCAGCTCTCTGATGGACCGCTTCCGCCAAAAGTCAAAAGTCTCCCTTATGTACTCGGCTTATACACCTAACTTTTTCATCCAATTTTCCAATTACTTGGAGTTGAAAATTCGTCGAGGGTCTATCGATTTTGCCGAATAGCGACAAGAGCGTAATGAAGGTATTCTCAGGTGAATACGGCAAGTTAACGCGTCGTTAAAAGCAATATCTGCAAGTGATCAGCGCCAGCGACTGTGTCTGCAGTGTATCTGTGTGTGCGTGGTTGCCGGAAGGGTAGCTTTCAGTGTCGAATTTACCGCAGCGCGCCCCACTGTCATCGTTGCGTGGCGCGCGCGCGGCTTTGCGCTCGCTATTGGACGAGCGTATAGCGGCAAAGGGGAGCTAATGGCATTTGGATTCGCCTTGGGAAGGCTTGTCTCTCGCTCTACGCCACCTATAACCAAGCTCCTTTTAAATGCATGATTAATGAGCCTTTCTCACTTTATCCTCCCGTATACGCGCACGCATTCGCTCTATCCGTGTTTGTCGAGCAAATATTCTCAACAATGCAGCAGCCTACGTATACGCCTAATCAATGAAACTCCCCATGCGCTGCACTTGCTTGCTTTTGCACTTTCGCAGCATCCCCCGTTGTAAAAACAATCTCTCTTGGTTTCGACGCACGGCTTTGATACTTAATTTTGACTTGAGTTTCGACAATCGACAAATAGTCAAAATTAAACAGGAGTCTGCAGAGTGTGAGCGGTTTTCGCGCCCGAGGTAACGGCCTTATTATTGTCTGCTTAGCGGTAGTGTAAGCGTTGCGCGCGTGCAAAGCTACTTAATTAATACGAACCGCGTGGAAATGCTCTCCACGCAGGCAAACTCCCCTTTGCGCTTTGGCATCCCTTTCTCGAGCTTCCTCTATACTCTCTGCTGCTAGACCGCCAGTCTCTCTCTCTCTCTCTCTCTCTCTCTCTCTCTCATTCGTTATTCAAAGGGTCTCGAAATTCGCACTTAGGTATCGAGGGAATTAGCCGCTCCGCAGCTCGATGATTGCTGCGATAGCGTTAATTACGTTGCCATTTTTTTCACGACAGATTGAACTGTCAGCGGACAAAAGCGCCTCCGAGGCGTTCTCTTCATTATCGAGGCCCGAGGAGAGCCATAAGCAATTTCAAAACTTTTCATAAGGCACAAAATTGGCCCTTTGTTCCCATTCTATTCGCTATCCCCCTTGCCGAATACCTATTCGTCGACTGTACTAGAATGTCGACGAGTGGCCGCTCAATTCATGAACTGTCAACAATCGACTTGGATTTTCCTGGAAAAATATATGGATGGTAATGTGGGCTGCTGCTGCTGGGGCTTGATTGCAGCAGACACGAGGCTTTGCAAAGGTGCAGGTCAGATGTTTGTCGAGTGGGCGCTAGTATAGGATGTGATTGGCTGCGCGAGGAGGAGGAGGTGGAGGAGGAGGTGGATGGAAGCTGCTAATGAGGCCGTGTGTAATTAGGGAGCTCTCGCGGCCTAATGAAGCGCTTACCTGCCTCGGCTACACGTCGTCGCCCGCTAGGGGGGATACACAGCAGCTGCAGCAGCACAAGCGTCTCCGCGGCGCACGCGAGCCTCACCACCTTCCCCATCCCATGCTTCTTTATCTACAAGAGTACCGAGACGAAAGCTTATTTTCTGCCTCTCCGTTGTTGTCACCTTCCAAGTAAGCGTTGATCGGGCTTGGCGAGAAAGAAGCAATAAAGTGTAGCTAAAATAAGTATATATTATACCAAGAGCAAACCTCATGCTTCCGGAATTGATTTCCATTTGGCTTGCAGCTACTTTAGCTATCGTCGCTCGGCAATTGTGTCTGCCGTATGCGATATGATTGAATTCGATGAGCAATTGGTTGTAGTCGAGGTCGCAGATCCGGTGCGAGCTGGTGGGCAGCGAAAGCGTGACCTTCGAAGAAGCGCCGGCGTGGGAAAGGTGTTGTTCGTGCAAGTGGTGCAATTGGTGGGGGCTTTTTATCAGGAACGTGTCAATGGATTAGCATCGGGAGATCGCTCAGATTCCCCGGAAAGTCTTAATTATTGAAGTTGGCTCCGTGCGGTACTTTGCGCTTGCTTGCATAGTCGACCGACCGACCGACCGACCGACCGATCGAGCGAGAGAGCGAACGAGTCAACCAAGCTTATCTCTCAATTGGCTGTGCGGCGAGCATTGGGCCCCCGAGCGAGCCGAGGGGACTAACCAGACACGGCTACCGGAATCACGACTCCATACCTCGTGGTTGTCTCTTTCTACTGCTGCCGCGCGCGCGCTCTTGCTATAGCAGTGCTGCTCGCCACTGCGGCTTTTTAAGGATCGACCCGCTATCTGCGCGATTTGCATATTAAACTAACTCACAAGGCGCGCCATATTTTAGCACGCCCTCGAGAGAGAGAGAGCGAGCGAGCCTGCAGACCGCGACTACTCGCTACTCTGCTAAAGGCCCTCATCGCTAAAACCTATAGATAAAAGCCTCACGAAAAAAAAAATCTCGATCGAGAGCACTACAAACTTGTTTTTCGTTTACTTTATACTTTTATTATTCCGACTTTTTTTTTTCTCTTTCCAACAGAACTCCAACTCCAACCCTCTCAACTCCATATACTGATAATTGCTTTTCTCGCGCGCGCATTCGGCCGACCTGCATCTTAATGTCTTGTATCAGGGGCTTTTTTACACTTTGATAACTGCTCGCACTGCAAGCGCTGCTCTTAATCTTTTTCTCGACATCTCACATTACAAGCGACTAATTTTTTCACTTCACATCCCGAGATCTTCGCCGAATAATGCACGGCATCAGGGCAGCAGAACTTTGCATAAAAATAGCTAATGAGCGGCTAACAAGCAGGCGGGACTTGGAGGTTTACTGTACATACCTATACACAAGCCAAAGTTAAGTTATTGGCTAAGTAAAGCTGCAACTACAAACATTATCGCGTACAAGTTACGAACTAGAAACTTGAATCTCTGGGGGGTTATGTGTAACGGCGCTAAAATTCAGCCTTGTCGAGCTCTATATAAGCGATACAAATTTAGGTGGCAAACCTCGAATTCGGTATTGCAGCGATTGCACACCATATAAAGTCAAATTGTTTCTATGAAGAGCTTTGAAAATTCGCTGGAAAGGCGATTTTCAGGCCGTATACGTAGTGATTTCGAAGAAGAGCAGTATCGATTGCTCTCGGCACGGTATATCGAGAAACAACATGGCCGAAATGTCGCGGCGCAAAGCACGCCAGCAGCAGCAGCAGCGAGCGCAGTATAGATTGGAAAGTCGTGCGGCGTGCACGAAAGCAGCAAGGCGAGATTAGATCGCGAGCGGCGGTGCAGGCGGTGGCGGGCGAGAGGGAGGTGAGTGTGCAAGCGAGCTGCAGCTGAGAGTAGAGCTCGCGTCGAAGGGACGACGTTTGGTAGATCGATAAGGTGGCTGACTCTCTCTCACTCTCGCGCGCGCACCTCGAGACGGACGGACGGACGGACGGCTGCACGGAGCGCGCGAGCCGCAGTTCCGAGGAAGGCATTACGTGTCCGAGCGTAGTTTTCGCCCGACAACATCTTAATTCTCGATAAAACGTATTAGCGCGCCGCGGACGTGGACGCGGACTCCTCGGAATTGGATCTGCAACTGAGAATCGCTCGGGGCCTTTTCGGACTCTCGATATATATATATAGTAAACGTTACTGCTGCTGCTGCTGTGGCTGGTCGATGGTCGCCGAGCACGCAGCTCGACTTCACGTGTATACCAGTGTGTATCCCCAGCTACGCTACATCCTATATACACCCGGCTTGTCCGAGATTAGCATCGCCATTCTCTCTCTCTCGGCTGCGCACATACACACGAAAGAGTAAGATGCTCGCCTCGAAATGCAGCAGCTATATACGCGCTGGTGGTGAGCCTCGTTATCACGCGAGCCTCGAGGATGTGCCCTATACTCCCCCACTCGACTAACATTTATACCCTCGAAGGTCGCCGTCCGTATGCGAACCTCATGACGCTGTCGATTAGCACTCATTGCTCGCAAATTTATCACACGCTGCTGCTGCTGCGTATAATTAGCCGTCGCGCGGAGCAAAGCTGTAACACGAATGCTTGATTGTTTTGGTCTGTAAAAAGGATGGCAGAGCAAAAAGTATGCTGGTTATTTAAAGCGCCGCAAAAAGCCAGTAATCGCGAGAGCAGATAGGTCGAGTGCTCATGTCGGTAATTGGTGCAGATGCGGCGTCGGCGGCTGCTGTGGCTGCGGCTACCGCGCGAAAACGTCAGTAGGGGCCATTAAAGCTCGCTGCATTAACGTCGGCACGCGCTACCGCATCAGAACTCGCTCCTCTCTCTCTCTCTCTCTCTCTCGCTCGCTCTCGGACTCGCGGCGAGGCATTATTTATTATTTATGCTAAATTATGCGCGAAGTAGTTCCTTGTCCCCCGATCCCCTCGCCTTGCCTGGGCATCGGCCGGCATATTTATATCAATTACCTGTCGTTCGTCCGCAGCTCGGATTATTATGTTAATGTCGGCGATAGTATCGCCACGCGCGCGGCTATTGGCTGGCTGCACGTGTGTTATAGCCGGCTGCAATTACACACATTGCGACTTCACGCAGCCGAGCTGCAGACTAAATCTCGCGGAGGCTCGCTAAACTCGCTGTTGATAGCTGCTGCCTGCATGGCTTTTCATAGAATGCGCCCCGGCTCGCGGCTAAACATCAATCGGACTCGAAAACTCGGGGCTGTAATTTGAGTTTAGCCGCAGCGGATAGCGTCGGAGTAGTGCAGAGTGCGGGCCAAGTTTGGTCTGGCGCTGGCTGGTCGAATTCCTACGGGAAGACGGGTCAATAGATGCGCGGCTCTCTCGGTCTCTCGGGCGCGTCGCGGGGGAGGAGGCGGCCGAGAGAACGGGCAACTCTGATGCATCCCTCTGAATATGTATGAGGCCGAGCGCGAGAGCGCGACACCCCGAGCGAGACGAGGCGAGTCGAGTCGAGTCGAGGCTGCTCTGCCTAGCAGAGCCGAGAGTCACCCAACACCACTATCTGCGGCTGATAGCAGCTACCCTCCGCGCCCCGCGCGCACGGCCCGCAAACTATATACGTGCAGCGATCGCGAGCTGCTCCCAGAGGCCAAACTCCAAAGGCGAGGCGCTGAAAGAGACACCGCACTGCAGTTTCTCATATACGATACATTTTGCCTTTTTTTCGTTTCCAATTTACGGCTGCATCGCCGAATAATCGACGCTATACAAGCTGAGATATTGCCGCAGTTAAAGCTCAAGCTCGTCACATTAGGAGGCAATGGCTCCTCAAAGCTTTGTTCTGCGTTCGCCATAACTCGGCGTCGCCGCCGTTGCCGCCGAGCTCTATTGGCAGGCCGTGCGCTATAGTGGTGCAGTGCTCGCGCTTACGAGCAATAAAAACAACCTTGAAGACTTTACGACCAGTTGAACGCTCACCTCGATCTGCCGCCTAGGGGAAAGCTTCGCTTTGCCGCGGCTAGTTCTTTCGCTGCGATTAAAGTCGCGCGCCGCGCAAGTTTTTACGCCATTGCATCGCGAGCGCCGCGGGAAGCAAGTGAAAGTGAAAGCTGTCGTTATTCAATATTAAAGATCGACGTGTGCCGTAACAATAAGTGATATGGCATATCTCGCGTGGGCGTAAACTCGTGTATGAAAAACGATCTTGGGCGTCAAGGCCATTCGTCATTCGACCAATCATCAATTGGAGCTCGTGATTTGGGGCCGCGCGGGGAGAGTAGGGAACAAGAGAGAAAAAGCTCACGGCTCGTTGAGCGCGGGCGTGAGGCGGGCGGCGAGCCAAGGCAAGGGTTGCGATAAAAGGGGATAACAAAGCAGCACAAAATATATTGCCTAGGCAGCGAAGCCGACGACGAGTTGAATTGAGCCGACGAGCGTGGCGCTTCATTACCCCGCGGCGCTGAGTTCATGCTGCAGGGCGCAACCCTTCTTCTTCTTCTTCTCCTCCTGGGCGGCTTCGAAAAATTCTTGGCGGGCGATTAACACTTCGGGCTCTCGCCGCAGAATGCCATCATCGAATGGCACGATTGCGACGGCGTCGGCGGCGCCTCCGCCACCGCCGCCGCGCCAGGAATGCGCCGCATAATTGGGAGACCGATCTCGCCGCCTTTATCGCGAGCGAGCGCCTGCCTTCTTTTCTCCTCCACCTCCTCCTCATCCTCGTCCTTCCTGCAGATACAGCTTCATTTGGAGTGCTTTAATAGCCTTTCACTGTCAATAATTAGGGATATCTGCTATACACTGGCTGCTGCTGCTGCTACTGCTACCGCTCCTCACTTAATGCGGCCCCTCTTTTTTTCGTCATAATGCCGCGGCCGCCGATCGCCGATAAGTGCACTCGTGGTGCGCGGGAAAACTGCGCCCACGTAGACGCTCGTCGTAAAGTTTTGCTCGCTCAACACAGCGAGAAAGAGAGAGAGAGAGCCGAGACAAAAACTCCGCCAGCCAACGGCCCGCCAAGTGCGCGCAAGAAAAATATAACGATCGCGCGCGCCAAGGAGGAATAACGCGCGACTTTACTGCCTTCTAAAACTCCCATAAACCTTGGCTACGTCAAACTTTTCAATTCTATCCTCTTCCTTTCTCTCGCGCGCGCGCTTCCTCCTACACCGTTTTTCCCCACGGCTCGGCTTCAATCTTTCACTTTCTTTCTTTCGCCCGCTCTTTCTTCGACATCCGCTTATCCACACGTATTTTCTGAAAACAAGATCCACTCAAATTCCATACGATTATTTATAGTTTTTAACACTTATTTTGCATATTCAGTTTTGAGAAAACACTGAAGAATGCCGCTGGATTGAGCGAAATTAGGTCGACGTAATAAGATTATATTGAAAAGTGCGAGTGTGGTCGGTAGTGGAGCGGGTGTGCGTGTGTGTAGTGGGTGAGCTGCGGTGGCTTGACTTCTCATTGTGGCAATGTTCGTGCGTACGCAGAACAAAACAAAAAAATAACGAGTTGGGGCACTGTGTGTATCTCGGCTGGAACTTGCACAACTGCGACTGCCAGATAAGAATCTTAATACAGATCAGCGATCCTTTGAGCGTATAATTTGGTTTTCGGCTCGGCTCGGTGGGGACAGCTGTCGCGTTACTTATATACTCTGTGCGCTCGAGCGCGAGGCCGAAAAAAAAGCGCCGACGAGCGAGATGACGACGCCCGATGATGACGTTCACGTCGCACGCACTTTGATCGCAGATAGCTTTCGTTAGATCACAGGGGTGTGACATAAAAAAAAAGACTCGTTGCGGAATCGTGTCAAGTTCGTTCTCCCGCCATTTTTCCCTGGCCTACGAGCCGCGCCTGACAGATTAGAGGGAGACGTGATAATTCGTGTTTCACAGGCCAGCTGTCAAACATGCATACTTGTCATTCCGTTCGATCCCCGCACTTTTTTCATCATTCTACCCAATTATCACGCTTTTTTTTCTCGCTCCTCTCTCGCTCTCTCCCCAGAGATTGTCGCGTGGTCACTACGCGAGTGTCGACTGATGATCACGTCAACAATATTCCACTTCATTGCGCAAGATAATAATAGTACAAATATTATTTGTAATTTTATCGTAAAGCCCATCTAAAAACAATAATCATTCGTTAGATTTAGTGCAGCAATTGACACGTAAGAGTACTCGGCAGAGCGTAAATGAGGCTTGAAAAAGGAATAAAAGAAACGTTTTAGTATGTACATACGTAAAAGAGAAAGAATGCGCCCGCACAATATATACATATATATAAATGCAGTTGAGAAGTTGGAAAACATGCATGCCCGGAGCGATTTAACAAACAGGAACAAAATTGGAGCGTGCTCTCGAAGGCGCACAGTAGAGCGAGCATGTATTCAGGTCTGACTTGGCACTTGGAAATCATCGAGTTCACGTACACATGTAGAGCTGCGCTTCTTGGTGCGTGTCCAAGCGCGCGCTGGGGAAAGAAGCGGCAAGTGGCCCTCGACAGAGAAAGAGAATTGGAGAGAGAGAAAGAGAGAGAAAAAAGAGTCTGATGTGCTTAGGCTAATGCGGCACCCGCGCTATGCCGAGTCCTTGGGCAAACGCGCGATATGTGCGCGCGCGCGCGACAAAAAAGCCGAGCGGAACCAGAAGGGCGTGTGATGTATTTGTAAAAAGGTGTCGGGTTGGAACTAAGGAGGGCCGCTTTCGAAATAAAGAGCGGGAGAGAGAGAGAGAGAGAAAATGCCCCGAGGGAATGCACGCACGCCGGGAGGGAGTAGGCAGGCGGGCAGGCAGCAGGCAACAGATAAAAGAGAATTGTATAAAGCGGGGCGCTAGCGAGCTATAGTAAGGGGGGCCGATGCCCGTGGGGCAGTCAAAGAGGTGCGAGCCCGGAAAGCTCCATCAGCATTTTGACGAGCGAGAGATATAGACCAAGAGACAACTTCGCGCCTCTGATCTGTCAAATTTTATTTCACGCTTCCGCAAGCTCTTCTCGCTCGTTCGCTTAGTGGCCGATGCCATGAGCAGATAGGCGACGCGCACCAGCTAATGCCCACTTTCACATTCAGCCCCGGCGTATAAGCACGTGTCTCTCGGCCTAACAGCACCTTACGCGCGCTTACGATCTTATTACCCATATAGAACTCTGCGAGTATCCCAAGCTGTCGCAGCTGCTTTACCTACCCCGTCTATGCCTCATTATACTATTTTCCGATTCTTGTACATACGAATGGCCAATAATGCTAGATACAAGGATTGTCATCCTCATTTTATACTCGCTCGAGATTAATCAACGTCAACAAGTCTGTGGAAGCTAGTTAGGACCAGCAAATATGGAAGATGAAAGGGCTAGGTTGATAAGTTAATAGAGCCTTTGGAGGCTTGGCTATACGTGTGTTTGTGTGCCTACTGCTAGATGCTGGCTGCACACGCGAATACACCTATAGGCATATCGATCGCGCGAAGGACCTTGTTGTGAGCGAGCGAGCAAACTAACGAACGAACGGGGCCCGCTGCTGCCGCTGCCGGCGAGAGCTTTGGCTTTCCGAGCACGTACGCGGGGCAAGGACCGCCGCAAGCTCCCCTCCCCCCTCTGCCCCTTTCTCTTTGCTTTCCCCTGATACTGCCATGGCTGCCTTCGTGCCTAAGCTACCCCCTTACAACTACCTATCCAGCTCGCCTGCCTGCCTGCCTGCTTCTCTTTTTCCCTCTTTCCGTCGCCAGCGCACTATTGTGTTTCTTCGAGGTATGGATTTTCCAAAAGCGTGCCGTTGTTACGCGCCGACCTCCACTGATTCTCACTTTTCCTTCCCTTCCCTTCCCTACCATTCTATTTTACCTCATGGCTTTTGTTTTCTCTTCTACTTTGTTTGTTGCTGTTGATTCTCATATTTCCTTCGAGTCCCAATGATACTTTTTGGAAAACCTAGAAAGAAAATAAACCTTGTTATTTTCAAACAACTTGTATCAGCGAAATCGATGTATCCAGCGTGATAAACGTTAACTTCAATAACACACACATGAAAACAATGTATTTTTTATCAATGAACAAATTCGAAAGAGTACATTTAAAATCGAGTGAAATTATCAAAATATTTCTAACTACAGCGTCAGCCAACAAATCTGCAATCATACTGATCTTACGTATTACAGTTGAGAATAAAATCTATTTCCGATTGTATTTTATTTCAGCAAATGATAATTGGCCCACTGAAGGAAAAGATCTTCTTAAAAAACCAGTACCTATATACTCTTGTAACAAGACATCATCTTATATCGAATGAATTTCTCTCGTTCCAGGAGGAAATTCTATTGAGGCTATTTTGAGACTAATTCCTTTTATTACAAGAAGAATCTCCTTGTGAAAAAACCAATTTTTCTTTTATCTTTTAGTTGTAACTTGTAAGATTTTCTACGAAAAAAAGTCTTCTGCAATAAGAAAGATTCTTTTGTTACAAGAGAAGTTTGTCTTAAAATAGCTTTTGAAGCAATTCCTATTGTTCCAAGCAGAATTCCCTTGACACATAACAATGTCTTCTAGATACAAATGTATAATTATTTTCGTTACAAAAAGATTGGTTTTGGATGATTGCCATGATAATTTAAGTATATGTTTTTATTCAGTGTTTTCTATATTGCAATGCATTTTCTTGAAGTATTTTTTCTGTGTTGAGATTACTTAATCAATGCCTTCTTGGACCAAGAAGATATTCCTTGAAGTTTACTGTAGTTGCAAAATTATTTCTTATTGTTACAGGATAGTACCTCTTGGTTCAAGAAGATTTCTGATTCAAAAGGATGTCATCATATTTTAAGAGAATGTAATTTAGTTACAAAAAAATTCCTCTTAGTTCAAGGAGATTCTCGATCGATTCAAAAGGAAGTCATGTTGTTTGAAGAGGACATCATTTAATCACAAGACTTGAATTTGTATCAAATCAAGATATAGAATATACTCTTGCGCCGAGAAAATTGGCCGAAAGGTCTTCTTGAAATTAACAAGAGGATTGGCTTTCTGAGTGATAGTTAAACTGATTGAGATTATTGTCGATTGTTACGTTGTGGCGAAATTGAGCGATAAAACTTGAGTGTGTTTGAACAGATGAAAATGGCTCGGTATATGTAATAAGAAAGAAAAAATAATCGGCGAAATAGCTGGCGTAACCTGGGTATACTTTTGGGCAGTCTCGATTGGGTGATATCAATTTCATAATGAAGATTCAATGAGATGGCGGAGAGCAAGTGAAAGATCAATGATGATATAGGGTGGGAGTGTGGCGCTGGCTATAAGGGAAAATAAAATAATTAGAAGGAGTGAAAAGGAAAAGAGGAAAAAGAAGTTAGCCCGGGGAGGTGATCTGGCAGGCAGGCAGGCAGGCTAGATGACGAAGGTCAGTGACGCACGGTTAGCTGGCCATAACTATATAAGCCATAAGTCGAACGAATGAGCGCGAGCTGCTATATACAGTATAACGTAACGGAGGCTGGAGTATAGGTGGTCCCTGTTGGGCAATAACGCCCTTCTTCGTAACATAGTGGCACAATATCGTCGGTTCTTTATGTCTCCTGGAAGCCCAAATAGATCACATTGCTGGCTAATAAGCCCGTTGCTTTGACCGGCCCTTGCGCGCGATATTTTCCTCCCTTCTCTTTCTCTCTTTTTTTTGTTCCCATTTCTTGCGTCTCCCTTGGCCCGAAAGAGAGATATATGGTGACGCGGGCCACGCGCCGCGCCGCACCCCACCTAACTTTTTCCCGTTTTCTTGCCAAATTCTATCAATTGTGTTATTGCTGCGACTATTGCGTGCATGACTATCGCCTGCAGCGAGCCCACTCTCTCTCTCCCTCTCTCTCTCTCTCTCTCTCTCTCTCTCTCGCTTTCATTCTTATGCTAATGCAGCCGGCAATCGATCCGCCTCGTTATGTCACCAAAACTGTCCAAACTACCCCAAAGTCACACGAAACCCGGCTCTTGTATTTTCTCTCATTGCTTTCCCTTTCCCGATTAGCCCCGTGCACGCTCGCAGACGCAAATATTCATAGCAAATCGTCAGTAATGAGCCGTGCTGCTATTGTATTGTACCAGTCAGTCAATACCCCGAGCAAGCCGGCAAAAAAAATTTGTACGATATTATTGAGGGTCCGCCGAGCATCTGATTGAGTCGCTGGAATTCCATTTCTTTCCTTCTTCTTTTTCTTTTCATCGACCGTAGCTATTTACACAAGGGATATAAACTCAAGCTGATTCTCTGCTCAATTATGTGCTATTATCCCATAAGTTTACCTCAAGCTGAAGCTCCAATGATCGTTTTTCTGTTTTTATTCGAGCATCTCAATTATCAAATTACCGTAAACCTTACAGATATTTATTTGGATATAGCGTCTGAAATTGATGCTTACTTTTGATGAACGCGTTCAAACGGTCATTCGAAACAGCTCAAATAGTCCCTTTTATTCTCGGTGGCTTTTAGTAGCCCATCTAGCAGTGGCGGAAGAAAAAAAAAGCTGAATGTAGTCGTCGGGAGAGAAAGAGAGAATAACCGTGAAAATAGGATACTTTGATTGGGTTCAACATCGATTATGGGCGAAAGTATCCCTTAAGTCTGTAGAATCGTGCCGAAACAAGCAAATCCTTCGATCGTAAGGTTGAGCCTGATGATGATAAGATCTCTCTGGGTTGGGCAAAGGGTGACCAAGCAAGTAGCAATCATTAAGCCTCGAAAGGGCAATAACTAAGCGAGGGAGGGAGAGAAGGGGAAAAAACGTCGTATTCGGCATTTCGTTGTGCTAGCGAGATCGCGAAGGAGTTGATGCTTGCGGAAGAGGAAAAGCCCAGTGTAATGGTTGCGACCGTAGCCACGCCCGTCTCGATTACCCGTCTAATTATCTGGCGCAGTGCGAGAGAGCGAGAGAGAGGAGGCTAGGTCAATCCTCCCCGAATGGAAACTGCTGCCGCCGCCACGCAGTTCGCTTCCCTACTCCGTCCTTCGAATTATTCGCGATTCGCCGACTCGCTACTACCCTTCGAAGCTCATTGTAACCTCGTTACCACCCAGTTCACTGCGGCTTGCTTTCTCTCGCCAATGGACTTACCAACAATTATTCATTACACTCCATGACTCTGTTCCAAATAAATTGCAGTCGCGACTCTTTCGGATGGACGGCGAATAAATGTTGATGAAAAACAAGAGAGAATGGCAATAGAACGAAGAATGCAATTAAGAGAGCGGAAGAGAGCAAAGAAACTAAGGCAGGCCGTATTGGCAGAGAGCGAATAAAGAAAATGGCTTTGATGAGAAGCAAAATACATTGGTAGAAGACAATCAATAGCGCCTCGTCATTAAGGAGATACGACTGGCCAAAAGGGGCTGCTATGCGTTTTAGTTGGTTTGGCCTAAGGACGGAGACGCGGAGACGGAGGCAGCTGAGCTCAGCTCAGCTCTCTCTCTCTCTCTCTCTCTCTCTCTCTCTCTCTCTCTCTCTCTCTCTCTCTCTCTCCCGACAGGACGCGGAGGAGCGAGTGAGCGAGCGACGAGTGACGGAGAGAAAACGTGCAGGACGGACTGGCTTTCGTGGCTCGCATACTGATTGGCCTCGTCCGCCTATATATATACTATCGAAAGGGATCTGACTATCGTTCTGCCTCCTTCCTTCTCTCTCTCTCTCTCTCTCTCTCTCTCTCTCTCTCTCTCAGTCTCGCTCGCTTAACCGAGCTCCCACCGCCGCACAAACTTTGTCGCTTTCGCCTCAGCCTTACAGCCAATTTCTCCGCCAAAGGTAGCAGCAGCAGCAAGACGGAATGACAAAAAAATAACACAAACAAAAAACAGCACACACACGCGCAGAGCAAAAAACATACGAGAAAAAAGCTGTGGAATGCGGAGCGCAACAACCCAAAGACAAAAGCTACCTTCTTTTTTACGCGTGCCGCCGCCGCCGCCAGAAAATTTATTCAAAGTTTCGCGATCCGACGAAACAAAAGCAAAAGCAGAGTCGCCTCCTCGACAAAAGCTCATTGCAATTCTTCTCTAATAAGTCAGACTGCGAGAGCTGTCTGTTTGCCTCTCGAGCATAAACCTGTGTGATGCACAGCTTTTTATCCGGCGCGCTCAATTGAAAAACTCGGGCGAAAGCGATTTCCGATAGAGGAAGCCGCTTCTTCTGCTGCTGCCAGTTGAAAAATAGAGAATCGTGCTCACCGGTGGCGCATCGTGTCAGCTGTAATTACCTCTTTTGAAAACGACCTACTATGGCTGTGTGCAGCCAGCAGAGAGCCGCGAAAAGCTAGAAAGAAGAGAGTGCCAGTTAGAATAAACGTGGCGCGCAGTAGCGCCCCGAGCTACGTGCAGTAGCGAGGCCAGCGAAGAAAATTGAACCAAGACCGAGTGTGCAGTGCTTGGTCGCCGACACGTGATAAACGCAAGTGGGTAGCCACTCGTGAATTCGCCCAAGCCCCTAGTAGCCTCCGCCTCTCGCCACTCGCTTCCACTCGTCGGATCATCCTTCTGCGCCGAAAATTGCATCATTATTATTGCTTATGATGTAAATGATGCCCTGCGGCAGCAATTGTTTCCACTAGATCGAGCCAGTCAGGCGCGATCAGCCGGGCGACGCGCCGCCCGTGGCACCCGATCTGCCCCGCACTTGTCTCCATTAGCCGATCCTTTCTTTCATCCTACATGTGTATCTAATATTACATTCCATTCTGCTCTCTGTACTCGTCGCGACAATCGAATAAGCACCTTTTTGCATTTGTCTTTCAGCTTCGACGTGGATCACAGACTTTCTCATCGGCGTATATGGATAGAAGCGTGGATTAGCCTTTGCACGCAGCGAGAAAGATAAAGACAGCTCTGCCTCGGGCGCAAACGATCTCGGCTAATTTGACTTGAATTTTTTACGAGCGCAATTTGGGAATCCAAGGTAAAAGGCAAACAATCTCGGCTCGCCATATAGGTCGCTGAAAACTTCGTTCGATCGCATCGATGGCTGCAGAAAACTGCTCGTGGAAATGGTTACGAGAGGGGTCCTAGCTGCTGCATGCGCGCTATATATCACGGTAGGCATGCTCGCAGGTATACGATGGCTTGTATATACGAGCATTGGCCGAGCTCGAGAGCCATTATAGCAATTTCACGGGAGGCGCGCGTGCGCTCAGCTATAAGAAGGCAGCGCGCAGACTTAATTTCATTAGGGATAAAGATCGTCATTATTTTTTCGACGACCCGCCCGAAAATTGCAGCCCGCGAGCTGCTCCTTTTCCATGAACGCGCAACACACGACCGCTCACCGCCGCTGAGACTCAAGGCTCGTCCACTTTTTGACGGATTTGATCTATCGAGCTAATTGCCCGACCACGGTTTTTCGGACGAATCCACCTTTTACGGCGCCAATTTTCGCAAACTTGTTCGCGGAATCCTCGCCGATCTCTCTCTCTCTCTCTCATTCTCCACAGCAACAAATAATTGAGCGAGCTCTGCACTTTTGCATGGTTCTAGTAATATCTGCGCTTGGCTCTCGAGCTGTCTAAAAATAGCAGATCGTTACGGAGTCTATCTTGACTTTGAGATATATCTCTGACAGACAGAAAAGAGCTGACCGAGCAGACTGATAAGAAGAGCTGAGAAAGGCAGAAACGAGGGAGTCAGCTAATAATAATAACAATGTCGCGCGAAGGTACAACGTGCAGCTTCGACATCCGGTTGGGGCTTATTGCGGATCGGCGGGCGCGGACGCAAGCAACGCGCATCAACGCACACTGTATACAGCGGAGTACGTTATACCTGCGACGAAGGCGATAAATCGGCTATCGATCCGCGGCCTCGCGTAACTCACGTATCGGCAGCCGTCGCTCTCTCGACAGCCAAGTTTTTCTGCGCGGCCTATCCGCGAGGAAGCAGCCTGCGGTGTGCGAGTCGAGCCATCGATCCGACCAATCCTCTATGGACCGATCGGCGAATAGCCATCTCCGCGCGCGCCGGGGGAAAGTAGGTGCCTGCCTCCACGGAGGTCCTCGTGCCACATTCTTCACTGCCGATTTTTATCCACTCCACGATCGCGCGCAAATACTCGATTCTTCGTGTGGCAAGCACTCTGACTCTCCTCTCTATAGCCATCGTCGCAGCATAAACGCACGATGGAAATGAAGAGCGCAAGTGTCATAATAAAAACTGGATTGCAAGATTTGCACGCACGGAGACACGGAGAGGGAGCAATGAAGACGTTAAATGAGCGAGAAAGAAAGTGAGCTATACCTACCGGTTGCGCTGCGGATCTAGTATTACTTATATTAGCTATATCACTCGCGGCCAATCTACGCTGCTCCCGATTGCACGCGCGCTCGCTCGCGCCAGTACAAGGACTAATTGTTGTCTCTAATTGACAAAGTTCTCAGGCTTGAGAGCTTAAGATAACTCGTATTAAGTCCTCCGGGATAAGTTTTTCCTTTTTTTTCTTTTCACGGTATAAATTGACGACCACGTAAGAAAAATAACGCTCTCCCGCATTCTTCGCTAAAACGCTAACGACAAAGTAATTAACACGCGGGAGGAAAGCTATATACCTGTATAGCTACACTCGAGCATTGTGCTACGGGGAATTCTTCACTTTTTCCCCCCTTTCCACTTGCAATACAGTCTTACGTATTAATGCAATATACGATTCTTCACACCGTTCCATTGACTTTTTACCTTTATTTCATGAAATCTAATAAAGACGCAAGTGAGTAACTCGCGCGGTAGATAGCGAGCTAATTATCAAGCACGAGTTGCATAACTCTTGGCAATCGCGTGTATAAATGAGTGTCAATGGGTGAATTAAGCGATGCAGATGATATGTGTGCCTCGAGCGAGCAACAGTGCGCATTTTCTCCAATGGCATTTGTCCGATGGAGGATCTCTCTACGGTGCAAGTTCAGGGACGGAATAATTTACAAGGTGGTAAGTCAAGGCCGAATTAGCATTTTCATGATTCTCACACCCTCTCGCTTATCGACTCGCGCTACGTTTGTGAGGATTAGCGCGGCCTATGCGAGATTGCCATCGCATTATCGAGAGAGAGAGAGAGAGAGAGAGAGAGAGAGAGAGAGAGAGAGAGAGAGAGAGAGCGAGGTGCAGTTGCGTGCCAGCTGTCAAGTTAAATGTTGGAAGAAAAAGCGCTAGTCGAGCGAATTTTGGAGTGGAAGCGAATCGCGTCGGGGGTCGTTTGTTCGCTCCCTCTGGAAAGTAAGTATAAGTAGCAGCAGCCGGGCATATAGCCTCTGGGCGCAGAGTTCGACCTCGTCCGATTTTCCAGAGTTTCGAGTTGTGCACATGCATGCACGTACACTCGTCAGTACACATGCGCACCGACGCGGGCGCCCCGTTCGCAGCATTTATTATATACATATATACGTACGCGATCGATAAGTCATCGCTGACGGCTTTACCGAAACGAATTTCGCTGACGTTCTATCAGCGCCAGAACAAAGCGACGCGGCGCGCTAAATATCTCTATTCGAGCTCTGCCCATTGTCTCCCCTTTGGCATTTGTCTGTCGCTTCGGTGCCTCCTGCAAAAATACATTAAATTTATTAGCACGCATCTACACGCGTATATGCCAATGGTTTTTGTTGTTGTTATTTTTGAAAAATGAGCAAATCGATGAAACAATAGTTGGTTAGTTGAAAATGAGAAGTAGGAGCAACGTAGCCCCCCTTTTGTGGCCGTTTGGCTTGGTAGCCCTCGGGGCAGAGCAAGGAAATGTTGGCAGGGGTGGGTTGTCGCGCGCGCGTCAATGGCTTATTAAGAAGCACTTGTTTAAAGGCACCCTCATCGGCCTCGAGCCAATACGCCGTTACAAACCTCTCTCGCTCTCGCTCTCTCTCTCTCTCTCTCTCTCTCTCTCTCTCTCTCTCTCTCTCTCTCTCTCTCTCTCTCTCTCTCTCTCTCTGTCGACTCGGTTGGAAATATAAATGGATGAAGCGGTGTGGCAGCGGGGTGAACCACCCTTTGCGGCACGTCGTGTCGCAGTAATTGAAGTTATTGCAATATTGTGTCCTGTCGGCCCGTCTGTCCGCGCAGCCGCGAGTGCGCGCGCTCTCTCGCTCCGCGTCAAGTTTGCGGGATTGTGTAACGCGCGCCACGCCCGCTTTAATCCCGCTGTCACTGGCTAATACGACCAAATATACCCCATTCGGTTGTGATTGCATCTCTGTCTCTCTCGACCGAACTGAGGAGTCACTTACGTTGTTTGATCGCTGTCCTTTGTGGATGGATCGATCGACGGACGAGATTTCATATATATATCGTATTATTTCTTGATAGTTTTGTTCTTTTCAAAGTATTCGTAGCCGCAAATGTATGCAGCGAGTTTCTGGGCGACGACTTTGGCACTCCCATGAAGCAGCCCCATAGAAAGGAGATGAGCGAGGGCGAGCCGTTCGGCTAGGCGCTCGTTCGGCTTTATTGAATTTTGGGACCGTTCGAGGGAGGCTACGCCAGGACATAAAGAACAAGAGAGAGAGACAGCGACTGGGAGAGCTGGAAGGGGGCGAGCGACGAGAAAAAGAGAGACTCCGAAAGAACGCGAGCGCAGGCAAAGCACTGACTCGGAGCTGTGTGCGTGTGTGCCTGTGTGTGTATGTGTGCGTGTATATAGCAGTGCAGAGAGCGAGCGAGCTTGGTTTTGGCTGAGGGACGCTGCCAATCAAAATTAATTCCCGTCCCGCTGTATTGCTTTTTACGATATAACTGTGGTTTGTTAGCCGTCATTCATGCGGCAGATTCAATTTTTTCCGCGTCATGTTTCAGCCCGCTCTCTTTTTTGTTGCTCCCTGCCATTTTATTTTTACAGCTCAATCTTTTTCGTTTCTACTGCTCTCCCTCTCTCTCTTTCTCTCTTCCTCTCTCCCCGAATATATACCGATATACGTGTACGCTCTGTCATGTAGATTTTTCCTAGTGACATTGTTGTGCAGCTTTATCGATTGCAGTGGCAGCCGGGCGGCATGAGTACTTCATTGCAGATATTGTGGATAGACTACATTAAAGAGGCGGGATTGGGGAAACATAACAGGTGGAAAAGCATGGCAAGAAAGAGACGCGGAGACGGCAGTATCTGTTGCTATTCAGCTGGTTATGGATGGCGCGATAAAGCACGCGCTTGGCTCGGCTCGGCTCGGCTGCTTGGCTTGGCTTGGCTTGGTGGGCCGCCACTGCCTCGATATACGACCAATTAGCCGGTGTGCCAAGTAACGCAACTGCGCGCGATCGGACGGCCGTATGAGGTGGCGAGAGAAAGAGCGAGAAAGAGGGAGAGAGAGAGAGAGAGAGAGAGAGAGAAAGAGAGCCAAACGACGTTTTAAGCCGGGGCGCGAGTTTCAGTTGGCGAGAGCTTCGCCGGCAAAAAAAGGCTAGCGCGCGCGTACATAACTCAGATTCTTGGCTCTGGATTCACGGGGTGTTAGTGCGCTGAAATATTTTCGCTGAGCGTGACTTACGATAACCTGCCACAAGGTGAAATATGCGCTTCCGGCAATGCTCCGCTCGCTTGCCGTTCCTATATACGTTCGTTCGTTCGTTTTCGCTGCCGAGCCCAACAGACAACCAGTCACCCCCCACCCCCCATCTTCCTTCGTCTGCCTTTCTTTTTCGCATTCGTCACTTTTGCTCAACAGCGAATAACTTGTAAATATTTCTCCGACTGATTCCTATACAGCAAAAAGGCGCCGTTGCCGTGCGGCTAATCTTTCAATTAGGACTGCGCAACTTATATTGCATGCTGCTCATCAATTCTATGGCCATCGCGCACAAATACCTACCTATACAGTACTTATATTTACCTAACCGCACATAAGCTTCATAATTCAAATTTATCTTCAAGTTAAAAGCAATTACATTAGGTGTCATTACATTATCATAATAAACTGTTCGAAAGGTTAAAACTCACTTCCGTGTGAAAAATTACTAAGGTAAGTGTACCTAATACCGCCATCTACCTAATACCGCCACTTGGTGGTACTCAAATGTATGCTTGCTACAGTAGTACGGCGCAGTGACATTATATTTATACTGTTAAATAATGAAAGTTCCAATGATTTAAATCATCTCCGAATCCGAAA
>JAWWMK010000008.1:16461963-16480801 GCA_035047105.1 Galeopsomyia nigrocyanea | reverse complement strand
TAAAGGGTGAACGGGCAGCTTTCAAATGAGGCTACGTATGTTGGAAAATTCGCTCAGCGTAAAAAGTTATGGCTGTTCGTACCTTATATAGGTTTTTGTAGAAATACTAGCTTATAAGCTAGTCACTCGCACTTATGACTTGATTGTACTTGCTCACTTACAGGTTATATCAGTTTTCTGTTTACGAGACCATTGATTGCAAGCGCCCTCTGACCACGATAGCTATGGCAACCTGTGAAGATATGAAGAATGTGTTGAGTTTTGCTGAACTCAGCGCGACTTCTAGTCATCAAACAAAAGGGTCCTCTGCAAAGGTAATCGCACGTTGTAGTGGCAATACGTTGAGTATATAGCTACAGCCCGAGGTAGCTTACAGCAAACAGTTAACAGGCCAGTATACAGATCACAGAGAGAAGACTCCGAGCTTTTTCCAACTGCTCCGGGGCAATTCGCAGCAGCTATCTGCTATCGTCAATTACTTTAATGTGCTTTAGCCGGGGATTAGCGGGACCGTCTCTCTTTGGGCGCTCGAGCGCGAGCTTGACCAGTAAGCGTCTGAGAACACGACCGCCCGAGAGGGAGCTTTATTATCTTTATCCACCGGCCGACCTACCGACGTTTAATCGACTCGAAAAAAAGGCTCCCAGTAGGTGGGTTTTTTCTCTCCTACGTCAAGGCGACTGTCCGCGGCGACAAAATTGAATGGTTGATCGACGTTAATGCAGCGAGAGTGGGACTCTGAACGAGCGGTTGGAGCTGCGCTGATTACAATGATCAGTCAGTTGGAGTGGAGGTGAAGAAGGTGTTGGGCACTGATTAATGGTTGACAGTGAGAGTGGGCCTCGTGCCTCAATCAAAACAACGCGGCAAAAGGGAAGACAGCTCTTTTCGCACGTCAATGCTAGCCGCGTATTATAATGGCGACGCTCCGACTCTTATTTAGCATTCTCGCTTCCACCTTTGAATAGATTATACAGTGGCGCCCGGCCGCTATATAAGCTTCTGTATTTATAAATGACCGGCCGTGCGCCGCCACCGCTCACTTTCATTACAATCTATCAGCACCTTTGCCGCTCTCTCTCTCTCTCACACACACACACACACACACACACACAGATACACGTGTCGCCGTTGGCCGGAGCCAACTTTGCCCGATCTATGGATCGATCCGTTTATTCTGTCTTCATAATTAGTCTGATCGCTATCTTTATATCGATTAACTATTCATGAGCTTACTTAGCATCTTTTATTTATATATGTGCATCGAATTAACCATCAAAATCACCTTCAACTTCGATTTACCTGCGTGATATACGGAACCAGGTCTCATTATTCGACGTTTTTTCTTTTAAATCTTGAACTTCGGAAGCACTGATATAAGATACAATATCAGTATGATTCCAGTCGATCGGCAAAAGTATATGCAGAATAATAGGCGAAAGTCGCGGCGAGGGAAAAACATGAATGAGAGCAATTTTTGTTGTTGTTTTTGGCTAGGGTCCCAACTGAATTCGAGCCCTTTGTTTTCACTCTGCAATGATATCCTCTGCCGGGCTCCCTCTTTACTTTTCTCTTCTCTCTCTCTCTCTCTCTCTCTCTCTCTCTCTCTCTCTTTCTCTCTCTCTCGTGCCGGAGAGCAGCGCAATAAGCGCGTGGTCATTGTATATAAAATCAGCTGTGTGATGCAGCAGCGCAATGCGACGACGTTTCTGCTTCGCCTCCTTTTTTTCGCCATACTCTTTCTCTTATAGATGTGCGCGCGCGAGTCCCCGCAGAAGGTGGATAACGGCGAGAAGAGAGCGCGAGCAGTTGCAGCAGCAGTGGTGGTAGTGATGGTAGTAGTAGTAGTAGTAGTCGTAGTAGGAGGTGGAGAAAAGAAGGTGGAGGTGGAGGACGCGCGGCGCAGCGAGGAGGAGATGCTTATTAGCAATTGTAATGCGCAATCGCGGAATGCAGGGGAACCGGCGATGCCTTGATACGGCGACGCCGGTACACGTGTTCCTTCTAACACGATTCTCGAATCTCGCGCGCCGCGCGCGCGCTCCTGCAGTCGAGCTACCGCTGCCGCTGTCGCGTTGCCTTAATCGATGTTCCTCCACCTATCTCGGATTCTTCGAATATTACGTGTTTGAAAAATTAGCCAAGCCACCGAGTTTATGTCATCCGATTATTTACTCTCTCTCTCTCCTTTTCGGATTTTTTTCGTCATTCTATTTATTTCTTGATCTCTTCAATAATAACTTTTCTAACATTAAACGTATAGAAATCTTGTGAAAAATTTGTTGCAAGATAGCCTGCAATTAGAAAAATTCAAGAATTATGACGAATAATCAACAAATAATCCTTTTCTCGACTGGTCCATATCGACAATTTTTTCATTATGCACCCGGATTAGATTGCATAATGTAGATTCGAAAAAAAAGTGCTGTTAAAGATATTATGATGTTTTTTGCACGCGTTGATGATTGACGAGTGATGACTATTGATTGTGCGAGAAGTGTCCATTAACTCCCACTTCATTAATGTATCTGTGGATACCGACGCGCGCTATTATTGTTGTATTACAGAAAAAATTGGTTTGTGATCGAAATACACTACTTGAAATTCATCATTATTCATCATTGGCAATCACTTGATCATACACTAACTCTCTAATAATCATTTTCCCAGTTCAAATGAATTCAATTCTAATGAGATGCTAAACTGACATAGACTTCCGAAGAATAATGAAGAAATGTGAATGGCTTGATAAAAGTATATCATTTATTGATTGTAATTGAAGCGGTCATTGATTGATTCCGCATTGCTGGGCTATTTTATAACTATCGAGATATTGAATTTTACTATGAGAAAAAGGTCAATAACACCGTGGAGCTGCGCGCGTACACTAATTAAATGATAATTTTACGACTGCTGGTAGAAAAAAAAGAGAGAATGTGTTGCGAGAGCGCGCGAGCCCGTACATAAAGAAGGTGCGCGTAAGAGTGACTGGAACAGCACGTAAAGATGAATGATGTGATGTGTGTCGTAAAATTGCAGGCAAGCGTCTCTTTTTTTTGTACAACTCTAAGCGTATAGCGATCACACTGCACGGAAAAGTATAAATGAGCAATCTAGCATAGCAATAATGACACTCGCTCGCGCTTTGGAAATTTATGGCAAAAGATCCGCGGCGATTGATTTGGCTGCTAAAGGACAGTTGGATCAAATTCGAGGCGTACGCGTAACTTTGCCGCTGCTCACCGCTCGCTCCCGCGCCAACGCGCGATATGTATCGTGCGAACGACCGAGTATAAGCAAGTCTCGCTATAAGGCGAGCGCTGCTTTGGTTTATAAGGCTATCGCTCGACCAACTGTTTAATAGCGGCCACTTGTAGGGCAAGCTGAAAGACCTATTCGCCGAATATAATATTTCAAAAGACACGCTCAGCTCTCCCGCGCACTGCGCACACTTACTGCGTAAGTACAAGTGTAACCAGATTTTCCGCCGACGGTTGCTTTTTTTCTTTTTTTTTACTCCGTGTACGCTCGGTTGCACCGACACCGTACCGCTGTAGCCTGCATAAATTTCACGAGTACCCAGCGACAATAATGCTATTAACGCAAGACCTATGTCTCTCGCTATAAGGAAATATCATCTTTGCCCGCGGCTTCGCGTGCTTACCTATTACTTCTACTCCAGATTTTATCAATTTTGCTCTCTCTCTCTCTCTCTCTCTTTCTGGAGAGTCAGGCCAATATTTCACGGCAACTTACTAAATCCACATTCTTAATATTCCAATGCTCCATTCAACGTCTGCGCGAGGAAATGGGTAGAGCTGCGATTTATACACATTCTGCACCAAAATTTCGCACTACTGCACGAATTCGCGATTTTTTTGTTACATTATATACAGATTAACTTTGGTAATTGCCGAGGCGACAGATGTAATTTTATAATGGGGTAAAAAGGAAGAAGTGGATTCAATAAAGGCAAATGCATGATTGAAATATGCACATACCAGGCGTGCCGGATTAATTGTTTTAATAGCGTAGGTCTTGCGGCTGCGAAAGCCATTAAGAGCAGCAATAACAATATAGAAAGCGAACAGGTTCTGCTAATGTTCTGCCATGCGAGGCAGCAGTGGCAGTCGGTAGCAGGCAGGCAGGCAGGCAGGCAGGCAGGCATGCAATCGATTCCATTACCAAAGGGTTGACGAGATGAAGCGCTCTCACGAGACTACATAAATACCGTCTCTCGCTCTCGCTCTCCAACTAAATGCCTACGTGCAACTATTTCTAATTTGCCCTTTCGGATTGTCGTGTCAATTTCCATCCACGCTTGTTGGTTGCAGTAAAAAGCCTGCAAGTAGTTGTCCAACTCCAATTTGCGGTCAGTAGAGTTGTCGAGTATAGCGCACAAAAGCATGCGGGCAAAACAAACTACTATAAGATTTAGTATAGCGCTGCTAGGCTGGATATAGAGTCTCGATGTGGAAAGCAATTTTCCAGCGAGCGAGCGAGCTAGCGGTCGCCTCGCGCATTCACACTGACGTTTGATGTCAGCTGCGACATCATCGACAGCATCCCCTTCCACCCAGCCCTTCTTTCCACCTTGTTCTTTTTTCTGTCTCTTTCTCTCGACTCGCCTCGCCTCGCCTCACTTTTTCTTTTGGTGTCGGCGGCCCTTGAACGACGTTAACCCAAAGCGAACGTAGCTCGTGGGCAAGCCAAGGGGCTGGCTTTTAACTCGGGGCTGGCTAGAGCGTTATCTATTTTGACAGGGCCGGGCGTTGCGGTGGTGGTGGTTCGTCGGCGTGCCACCCTCGCCGCGACTCCTCTGCGCGGCTATAGGTAATTGCGTTTTAACTATGCGCGCCGCAGCTAACTGCAAGTCTTCGCGCGAAACTATTTCTTTTTTTTTCCTTTCTTTGCCGTCGACGTTACTCGATCGCGCGATGCACTCTTTTCCCTTTGCCTCTCCTGCGCCGTGCTCGCGGTATCGATTGCCACTACGGCTGCTTCGGCCAGCCGCGAGCAAAGAGAACACTGAAACTTCACCTCTTCTGGCGTTTATGCAAATTTTCCACTCATTGATTTTCCCGTGTTTTTTCTTCCTTTTTTTTCTCTCTCGCTGGCTGGGCTTTTACGCGCCCCCCGCGCAACAACATGATTGAAGCACACGCTTTCCTTCGACTTCATATAACGGAGATCAATTTTTAATTTATTCTCTCTCAGTCTCTCCACTGAGCTTTCTCCTAATTGGTTAATAACGAATTGCAACCCCTTTTTCAGCTACTCCATGGTACATAACAATCGAACGACGCATTTGTCGGAACGCGAAAAAGCGGAAAGCGAGGCAGCAAAAAGAACGGTGAGATGTAGATAAGAAGAAGTGCAAGCAAAGAGTTGCGCAGAAGGGAAAAAGAAAAGGTGCAGCTTGTCTGGCGTCGTCGTCGTCGTCGGCGGTGTATCGTTCGCTGGCGCGACGCAAGTGTCCGTTAAGCTAAGCGGATCCTCGATAATCCGGATTACGTATTTGCTCAGCCATCTCGATCTCTCTCTCGGGCTATGTTCCGCAGTGCTCCGCAAGACAAACACCGAGTGGCGCTAAAAAACACACAAGCCTCGGCCATGTCGCTCGCCTTTCTATTGCACAATCAGGCTGTACGTATGGATAAATCGTTGGTTGACGTCACACGCGGGGGTGAGTCGCTGTAGGTATTTGTCGGATCGATCGACTACTCGCATAGGCGTGTACTCCGGCTGCTGCAAGTGTAGTGCACGGAGGAGCTCGCGGCGGCATTATAGGTGTATATATATATAGGTGTACGCAGCAGCAGAGTAGTGTAGCGGCAGTACGCGGGCCGATCTTTAAACGTGCAGCCATTAGCGATTGCGTGCACTCGCGAGAAAGCGGCGGCGGTGGCAGCGGCAGTAGGAGAGGCGGCCAGGGGTGAAGGGGAGCGGGGGGAGCGGGTCGCGATCAAATGAATATGATGAAAGAGTGGCGGCATTAGGAGAACGTGCCGTGCATACTGATTTGCGGCTGATTGATTGGACCCCTTTAGCCACCAGCAGCAGCAGCAGCGCCACCCATAGTACAAAGCTGCACCCGCCACCCCCTCCGCTATCCCCATCTCCCTCGCTCCACGCTTCGATCGTTCTCCGATGCCGCAAAAGAGAGCGAGACAGAGCGAAAGTGCGCTCGGGCAAACCTCGTTGCGATATTATCAAGCGTTCCATTGTTGTCGCGCGCGCGCTCGCTTGCTCGCACCCCGCCAGCGCCCCGACGCGCGACGTTCCATTCGGCTTTGCCCTGCTCTCTCGTTCTCTCTCTCTCTCTCTCTCTCTCTATCTGCGCATAGCACAGCAGCAGTAGTAGTCGCGGCCTTTGGCTCGGCATCGGGAGAGAGAGAGAGAGAGAGAGAGAGAGAGAGAGAGAGAAACAGCGAACGCGAATTTCACAGGTTTCCGCAGGCAAGATCAAGATATGTTTACATTCACTTTGTACCTTGGTAATGGCGGAATAAGAACAATGCAAAGAGTCGAGGAAAAAAGCGCGAGCGGCAAAGGCACACACCACTCGCGAAAAAGCTAGATTTCATGCCGATAGCTCTCTCTCTCTCTTTCTCTCTCTCTCTCTCTTTCGCTCGCGCACCCAACAGAACACGCGGAAAGAGAGCAGCCTGTAACTTCTGAAAGCGATACACATACGTACACCGCCTGACCAACGCGCCGCTTGTATCGAGGCAGGTTTTTTCTTCGCGGCTTTGCATTTTCGATTCACGCTTTCTCGTATGCCACTTGGCCCTTTTCTTTACTCGCTTTTTCCATCGATATAGCAACCTTATTCCCTTTATCCTCCCGAATGAACCTTGATTTCACAGATTCAGTAGTATAAGACTGTTTGGTCAGACGTTGGCCAAAAAGACGAGTGTTCGGCCGAGAGAAACGAGAATAAAATGGCTCGAATGCCAAGTTGAGCGGCGCGCACAAGAGTTTTTGACGGGCGAGTGAGTAGGCGAGGTGGAAAGAGAGATAGCGTGCATGCAAGCTGACAAGAGAGAAAGAGAGAGAGAGAGAGAGAGCAGCGAAAAGAGCGAAACGAGTGAGAGCGCTCGCGCAGTTTGTCGAGCTGTTTGAGGAGCTAGCTTGTGTGAGGGGCGAATCAGTGGGCTGTGGCATAATTGTTTTTGACGCGGTAATTTTACAGTGTCGTGCGTACGCCTCCGCTCGTCCGTCTGCGAAGTGTCGTGATAACTGCTCGGTTTTTCACGCCCCTCCTGCTGCTGCCACCGCTACTCCTCTTTCTCCCTCTCGCAACTCTCTCTCTCTCTCTCGCTCTCTCTCTCTCTTTCTCGTTTGACAGCTCTCCAATCAGGCAACCATCTGGCGCAGCGTACAAGACGAGCGTCCCATCTCGATTCCATATATTCGCTGCCATTTCACCCGACCGAGCCACTATCACCCGGGCAAAAAAAAAAGAAGAAGAAAAAAAAGCAGCAGCTCGCGTCTGCGCGAAAGAGATGTCGGCCGCCACTGCTTCGGGGCATCAATTAGAAAAACGATCGTACGTACCGCGCCGCGGCTGCGGAGATTGCCGCGCCACTCAAATGCCCACCCTCGCATGCTTCATGATCGCGCGGCTACCGTTGTCGTAGCGATCTTCGAACTTCATCTATCATCGAACAAGCTATTTCAATCGGTGAAAACTTTGTTTTTTCTTTTAACGAGGTGTATAAGGGTCCTATGACTTTGCGTGCACGTGTAGGTAGCAGCAATCGACGAGGATTGGACTTTGAAATGAGCTGAGAAACAGTGAAAGAGCGAATAAAAGAACGAAGAGGAGTACTTGTTGCGGGAGAAGCTGCACCGCCCGAAGCTATGTAGCCCTCTGCCTTTGCCTCGCCTCGCTTCAGCTCTTTGGCCATTTAATTCTCCGGGCATCCTCGCGTCTCTCTACCGTCATGCCTACACACACTGGCAATCTGGTTCAGAGGCTGCGCGCGGGGAGAGCGAGCGAGAGAGTGAGCAGCCGCAGCTAAAGAGAAAGAAAAACATTGGTCGAGAGCATGAGAGCCGAGGGAACATCAAAACGTCGGCGAGGGCAACCAGTTGTTCGTGATGCCCGGGAGCAACCTTAGCTTGCCTTGCCTTACCTTATCCTCATACCTTGCCGCGGCGACTTGCAGCCAAAGTCATTTCGTAGCCCGACGCAGACACACACACACACACACACACACACACACACACACACACACACACACACACACACACACACACACACACACACACACCGTTCCTGCTATGCGCGCAGCCTAACTCACCGACCAACATTGCTCTCGCTCGCTCACTCGATCGGGCATTATTCTTTCCTCATCACCGCTGCCACCATCAACCAATCTTCACTTCTATTTGTTGGTTGTTCTCCCTACATAAACCCACTAGCGATAATTGGCTTTTTTCCCCCTCCCTTCACAAACCTTGTCTTGTTGTCATTCTTCGCTTACTTTTTCTTATACTTACTACATTCCATCTTATTTTTGAACCAGCTGCTCAACTCTTACGCTTTTTACATTCCATTTATGCCACTCTCAGCAGCCTTTATTAGTATTAAACTCTCATCGCTATTGCTATTAGTAAATATCCATTTTTCCTTCTTAAAGTACATACTATCTTAGATCTAGAAATTATTCGATGTTAATAATGAAAATACCAAAGTACACAAAGTAAGTTGTTGTTTATATTCTAGACATTTCTTTCTCTGTCTATTAGATAATTCTTTATCAAATGAATGATATTTACAGAAATAATTTTCAACACGAATTTCGAACGTATTTTTGAAAGTACATAAACCGAAAACGACTAAAGCGAGTATGTGTGTATCTGTGTATGTACGTAAGTGACTTGAGGTGTGCGTAAAAGATATTCGAGCGAAACGGCGCAGTAGCCATTGTTCAACGAGATGGGATTGCACGATAGCCTGGTGTGTCGAAAATAGAATTATAATCTGATAGGCTTATTGTACTTGAAGCTTCTTCGTGTCTCTTATCTGGCATAACCACCTTCAAAGCTACCTATGTCAAATTTACCTTTTCGTTCTTTTTATTCGCCTTACTGGCCAGTATAGACATGATAGTGTCATAAATACGTGTATCGTAACTGTGCGGACAGTTTTTCACGTTCGAAATTTGATAGTAAATATATCATTCTTTTGACAGGTTTTTGACAAATTTTTAGTCAACTTTTTTGTCCAATAACGATTCTGCATAATTTTTTGACAAATTTTTCAAACTTTATAATAGAAATTTCATTTATGCATGATTTTTTTCGACAAACTTTCGAGTGAATATTTCAATTTTTTAAACTTGGAAATATTGTGCATAAAGAATGACAAATTCGCGACAAATATCATATGGGTCTGCATATTTATTACGTATATAAATTAGTGGACATACAAGATGAGAAAAAAAAAACTATAAACAGGATATTCCGGTCAAGTGTGCAATTATTCTAGTTTTAACCACTTTTAAGTTATTCATTGGAAAGTGCAAAAATTCCAGCACCAGTTTGCTAAACTAACAATTTTCAAAATTTCACATAATCTTTCAAAAAATTAATAATTCTTCAATAAAAGAAGGGTCGCAAAATCTGTTTTCCAAAAAAATTACCATATTTATTGGAAATTTCAGAGTAAAAAAATTTTCTTTTCTATGCATAATTTTTTTCTCACGCCTGTAATATTATAAGTGCCTAATTAAAGTTGAATAATTAAGTTTATAATGTATTTTGAAATTGGTCAAAGTATATTTTATTATAAATAATAAAGTGCTCGTGTAAATAAAACATTGTTTTATATCGCAAAATTGGGTCTAATTCAAGCTCATAAAAATTAATTTGCTCTTGTAGCTTAAGTATATTTATCAAATTCTAAAATAAACGAAATGGTGATATAGTCAAACAGGCTTTAGTTTTATTTATTATATACGTTTCAAAATACGAAATAAATTACAAGCTGATTTATATCTTATCGAATGGTAAGCTCCAGAAATTGCGAAATCAACTTTATTTTTATCAGAATACGGATTGAAACGAAAACTGATGAAATATAGATGTGAAGGGAGGGAAAATGACTTTCAATTGAATGATTTTAGAAATGCAACCGAAATAAATACTTTTGATAGAAAAACTGCTAATATTTAGGTTTTATTTCCATATTGTAAGCAATGTGAGAATACGTGAATATGAAGCAAGATTTCCGAGATGATTGTACCTCTGTTATCTGTAAAAAAACCTAAAAATTGGAATTTGATGACAATTACGAACTTGAAAGTATGAAAAAAAGTGTAATCCCAATGAAATAATGAATTGAGGTAGTTGCATAGAAAATTGATGGCAAAGCTGTATGAGCAATCGTGTATAGCTGAAGCTGATTCGCGTGACGGAACAACGCAGGACAGGTCCAGCTTGCCAGTAGCAGCAGAAGCGAGTACAGTGCGTTCCGATTGATCAACACTGTCGCTGAATTAGAGTCGCGCGCGAGATGGGCATATTGATTGGCAATCAGTGTCGGCCTGCCCACTGGACGATGGAAACGCTTCGTCACTGCAAACAACGTCACGTTGCTGCAGTTACGTCAACGTAGCCAACTCAAGCCCACCTGAAATATAAACTGCACTAACGCCTCTCGCGCCGCACGCCCAATCCGCTCTATTCGCTCTACCTGTATTATATTAATTTCACGTTAGAATTTTTAGAATACATGAATGCTCTTTTCAATTAGCACTACAAAATTGACTACAAGCAAGCACGGCGTAGCATAGCTTGCGCTTTCACAGTTTTTTTGTTTGTTTGTTCTAGTAGCCTTTTTACGAAAAATGCGATTGTTAGGTTGAACGCGCAGGTGCGTTGAACAATGTTGAAAATCCCCGGTTAGTTAGACACTTGCGAATGCAAAGTGAAGGAATTTCGCGAGTAATGGAAAAGCATGAGAAGAAAGTGTAATAGACTGTTGGTGCGCAGCAGAAGATGGTTGCGAGAGGGGCAAGTGTTTGGATAAATATTTATAAAGTAGCGGAAGATGCAAATGGATCTTTCAAAGCTTCAAAGCCATGAAGCTAAGCAAAGCAAAGGAAAGCGGGGATGTTTTCTGTGAAAAGATGCTGGGATGTTTGTGGGTAATTGGCATGGGGTATTACTAGTCGGAATGTATCCGAGGGTGTCTAGGAGGATCTTTGTGCGATGCAGTAGCAGCAGCAGCAGCAGCAGCAGCAGCAGCAGAGCAGCGTCGATCGTCGCATCTGAAAGTCAAAGTCAGCTGGCATAAAAAATGATGGGCAAGGGCTGCTGTTGCTCTCTGCATATCTGTTATCCTTCCACGAATTAAGTATACGCTTCCGCATTGAGAGAGGTCGAACTGCAAAGTGTCGGCGCGTCGATTTGTCGCTCGTAAAATATAAAGTAGCAGCAGCAGCAGTAGCAAGCAGTGAAGCAGGCAGGCAGAATCGCTTAGCTCCCGCGCGCGGGATAGCTGCTCGGGAGGCGTTTCCGATAGAGTGCGGACCGGCCGAGGCCATCAGCGTCGATATATTCAGTGGCCCATTTGCAAATGGCATTCCCGGTTACGCTCGCGGGACCAGCAGGCATCTTTTCTCTCTCTCTCGAAGTCGAGGGGAATGCGACGTAAACGCTTCTCAATTTTACGCTGCGTGGCCGTCGATTTGCCGGCCAGTCGATATCTTCTGGCCGCGATCCCGCGCCGCGCGCGAGTCTTTACGAAATCGGCGCGGCGCGGCGCGGCGTCACCCCTCGATGCGCTCGAGTAGTCGAGCAGTATAGAGCCGGCCGTTACGACCATACTACTTTGTATCGAGGGGGATGTTATGCATAGGCGCGCTGTGATCTGCCGCGCGAAAAGGATGCTGATCGGCCAATACCGCCAGCTCGGCGTTTATACTGCCATTCAAATCGCCAGCAGCACAACAAAAGTGATACGCCGAGATCGTAAACTAGCGCACTAATCTTGGGAATCGATATTGCTCGCTGGGCGCGAAACAAAGAGATGCTCCAGTATAAGGCGTGTGAACGACACAATGCACCGAGAGAGTTGCCGCCGCTCTAGATGCAGCGGAGATTCGCAAATCGATCCGCACGCAGCCGCCACTCCAGAGCAATAAAACTCATTCGCGCAGTCTTATATATCCTACAGCAGCAGCTCCGATCGCGCGGAATAGCTAATACGATGGGGCTATTAAAGAAAGCTTTTCTTGACAAGTAAGTCGCGGATAAGTGGTTTCCTCTGGCCCCGACGACGACAGATAAGCCGCCCGAAAGATCCCTCCCCCAAAAAAGCCCAGTGAGTATTATAGAGCCGCGATCGCCGATAGATATACACTTACACACGCACACTTGATCTCCGAGAGGCGCCTCTCCATCGCGCCACAGAGCCAGGCCAACTTGCCCTTTATGGCCCGTTAAATATATGAACTTGCCGAAGCTCTCTTTTATCGCAGCTCCAATCAGGCCAAAGCCCGCATCCACTACTGTAGTGCGCATTCCTCCTGTCGATTATTTAGCTCGAGGGAGTCGCGACACTAGTGTAGGATTGATAGTCCCTGAAAAAAAATTGCTCAAACGAATCTGCCGGGCTTCTCGCGCGAGTTAATTGCTTTTCAAACGTGCAAAGAGGAATGAAAAAAAAGCTAAAAAGGCCGGCAGAAACGCCGCAGGCAAGCAGGCAGACGAGCAGGCGGCGGCACGAAGGGACGTTTTGCTCGTGTTACATTTTTTCGAAGAGATGAGAAAATGAAGGCATGATATTAAAAAATAAAAAGATAGATATCGGGCCGAAGATAGCGCGAGAGGAGCGGAGGACGAGAAAGAAAGGGTGGGAGGAAGGAAGGAAGGAAGGAAGGTATACGTGAGGGAGATAAGTCGTCGATCGGCGCAGAGCGCGGCTGCTCGGCGGAGGACTTGCACGGTAGCACTTTCCCAAAGCAGCGCCATTAATAACCGGCGAGATTATACGCTATGCGCTGCTGCTGTCGCTTGGCTCGACCCGCGCAGCACTCGAGGAAGAGAAGCCGCGTAACCAGACTGCATTTAATATCGCGGCTGCGGTATACCTACCTGCGGCTACCTAACGGCCGCCCAACTATTTGCTAATTTCTTTGGAATGCTGCTGCTCGCCGCGCGACGCGACACACCTACTTGCCACCGCCTCCAATTTATTTGGCCCTCGCCAACCCCTGCCACTCTATTACTTTTAATATCGACTCATTTTCCATGATGAACTTGTACAGACTGACGGTGCAAACATTTACGAGCAATTCGCTCGGGAGCAACAAAAGCGCAATCCACTCCAAAGTGATTTCAATAAAGCGCGCAATACAGTTATCCGACTGTGAGATAGGTAGAAGCCGTTCAAAGAGTAACATAAATTCGAAGTGGCCGCTATACTAGCAAGTCAAAATATCAAGCAGTGCGTATCCGTGCGATTCGCGGATGAGAAATCGTTGCGGAGAGTATCGTGTCCGAGGATTTCAATTGGCAAAGAGTCGACTGCAATATATACATCCAGCAAGAATGCAGCTATACATACAGCGTTACGCGTATACGATCGCGGAATGTGCATGTTGTGTATACACAAGCATCGCGAGAGAGAGAGCTGTATATAAAGAGGCGTCGAGTCGAGTCGATTTGGTGCGGCGGCGGGCGGGCGCGGTATTTGCGCGACAGGCTGTCGCTACAGGTGCAGCCCCGCGTCGCCATGGCAAACAACACAATGCAATATTACAATTCAGCCAGCCATGGGCTACAGCATACACGCGCTGTACGCACTGCAGACTCGCTAACGTCGATGCTGGTCCTTGTCCCTTTGGTCGTCTCATTCCAAAAACTATTTTGTCCACTCATGAACAACCAACACTTTTTCAATTAAATTTGCAAATAAAATAAGATCGATCGAATAGGATATTTGTTTTCCGAGAAGAATGCAACGGGTACAGAAAGAAGGAGGAGGAGAAAAAAAAGAAAGGAAAATAAAGCGAGGGAAGGTCATCGAGATAAGCATAAAAAGTCTGCGGGAATAGAAGTTTATCTGTAGCAAGAAGAAAAACGCTATCGCGCACAGATTCCGTGTATTTTCCCAGCGGTCAGACGCTCAATCAATGTGATTCAGTTTGTCCAGTTAGGAGGAATCGTCGTCTTTCCTGTCGATTCGGACGTTGAGCCGCCACCGTCGGCCACCGTCGGGATAAGACGAGCGAGAGAGAGAAAAAACAATGTGTACAGTCGCCGCCGCCGCCGCTGCTGCTGGTCCTGTTAGGACAAATTGGCAAGCATCAGGCTGGACGAGCTGAGCTCCGTCCGTCGCCTCTCCTCGTCCAGTGACTAGAGCGCGGGCGAGTCTCTCGGGGACAGCTCTAATAGCCGGATTATCTGGAGGGGCAGCCTTTGGCGTCCCTTATTTTTCCCTACCTTTTTCCCCGGTGCTCTTCGTCTCTTGTTCCATCTTTTCCTCGGCCGCTGTTTTAGGCTACGTCGTCTTGCGCGCATTACGTCGAAACGCCTTTTTATCGCTGCATTTACGCGGAAGCAGGTGTATATCGTTATTGCGCCATCGCGCCATCGCGCGCGCACCGAGCAGCCTATGCGTTAACGGAGCTATAGCGCGACGATTGATTGTTTTTTTATTCGATTACGCGGCGCGTTGGCCTTGGATCGGGATATAACTTTTTCATTTAGCTATATCTAGCGTTTCGCAGAAAAACACAGATCGAGTAGTGTAGCGTTCGCGTCGCGCGCGCATAGCTCGTCAATTTTGTACAGGGAAAATTGCAGCAACAGCGAGACAAAGCGCGATCATTTATTGATTTATAGATTGCTGCTCGTCGCCAGCGATTAGGGAGCGTTGATTAATAGTCAACCGAGAGACCGAGTGAGAGAGCAGCATACCACGCAGATATAGATAAACCGACGTACAGCTTCTTCTCCTTCTTCGTGTTTTTCTTCTCTCGCTACAAAATCATCGCGTTCTATCGGTGATTTGTCCAAGCCTTCGCCCTCCATATTTCACGCAGCAATCCTTAGCTCATTCCACATTTTTTTCTGTTCCTCGAGATGGCCATAATATAATGGAATTGGAGTTCACTGCACGCGCGCAGACTAATTGAATATAATTCGAGTGGAAGCTGTGCGGCGTCAAATCGTAAATAAAGCGCGGAGCTAAGGCAGCGTGGCAGTTAATTATCGAAAGCAAAGGTCACCGAGAGAGCTAAAAAAAGAAAGAAAGAAAGAAAAAAGTCGCTGCAGCGATGCAAGAAGGATCGCAGCAGTAGCTGGCGCCGCCGCGTTCTATTACAATGGCCGCTGCAGGCTCGATGATGATGCCTGAAAATCCATTAACTGAGAGTATATAGGAGCTGAGGTAGCGACTGCGGCTAATAAATTCTATTAATACATGTCCGAAGCGAAGAGAAGGCAATAAAGGCGTTGTATTGCACGCGTGTGCGCGAGCGCGCGGGGAACTGAGTTTCGAACAGTCTACGGCTGCGAATGGAGTGGTGCTCGCGAAATGAGCTGCTATAAAACACGCCTAGGAGTGCTTTAATGGATATGCGGTGTCAGCGACCGACCGCGACCACCACCGCGAACCGCGAACGCCGAACGACGACGCGTCGCATTTTTCCTTCCGGGATTCCACAGTAGTCCCACCGCTTTTTTTCTTCTCCTTTTCACTTTGATTTTACGAGTGAAAAGCCAGCTGGCCTATTCGCGCACAGTTTTGAATGAAATAACCGATGGCGCGCTCGAGTCCAGTGTGCGTCGTCTGGTAATCGAGGCGACGAGGAGAAGAGGGAAGAGAGGCGCGCTATATCAGGTGCTCGACTGCATATCATATTAAACACTATAATTATTATTTAAATTCCGGTAGGATGGCTCCCGGTGTTGGTCGGCTGAGCTCGCGTCTGAATTGCACGGGAGAGAGAGAGAGAGAGAGAGAGAGCTCGTTCATCGTGGCGCGCGCAGATCGCTTTGCTCCTGTTGGCCTCTTTTTCTCGGGCTCGACGCCGAGCCGAGCCGAGAGCAGCATCTCGATCTGCTCTTCTCGCTCTCTGCGCGCTCGACTTTTTGCTCGCCTACCCTCGGCGATGATGCTCGTTTTGCCTCGCGGAATTCGCTCGCCGCGGCTGGCTGGCATGAAGCGGCTGCGACTACGACTACGACGACGACGACAACGACGACGACGACCGGTCGGTCCGCCCGCGCGTAGGCGCGCACATCAGCTGCTGGCTGGCTGCGACTCGTCCGATCTATCGGGAGAGCCTGCTAAGAGAGCCGCGCGAAGCAAAAAGAACGAAAGAGCCAGCGCATCCGATGGTTTATTGCCGAGACCTGACCCCATGTAATCACTATAAACTATACCTTCCTTCTTGTGCGATCTTCCCTCGCTATACCTATCCTACGTGCCTGCATTAGCTGCCATTACCCCATTCCCATTCCGCTTCCCTCCTTTCCCGCTTTTCTTCGGATTTTTCCGCGCGCTGCCTGCTCTTACCTACCTCGCGACGCGTTGTCACACTCGCGCGTACACGTCGCGCCCTCGAAAAACGAGCAAATAATCAGAGCGCTCGCGTAAGATCGATTGAATCCGTTTGCCTACGAAATCGCCCATTAAAATTCATTTCCTAGCCAAATTCGTCGAGACTGGCATGTTTTATTTATCGACTATAGTCTGCCTCATCCTTGATCTACTTTTTTTCTCTTCTTTCCTCATCTGGTTCCTAATCCGTAAAAAAAAATGTCGCAATTTTCCACTCAATAAGGGGACGTTTCACATTTTCATAAATAGAAAGCGAAATACGTGGCCGGTTGTTTGTCGTCGAGAGAGCAGCAGTGGCAGCAGCAGCAGCAGCAGCAGCAGCGACGGGAATTAAAACGAGTTGTACCCAATAACAAATCGAGCATAAATCACGGTAGCTGGTATAGCATCATTCATGAGTATTGGTTGGGTGTGCGTGCGTGTGTGTGTGTGTGTGTGTGTGTGTGTGTGTGTGTGTGTGTGTGTGTGTGTGCGGGGAGGCTTTTTAACCAAAAAAGAGAATCGGGGCGCACGCATATACATATATACAGAGGCAGAACGAGAGTGAGTAACGTGAATGAACGTAAAGGGCCGAAAGAAGAAGAAGAAGAAGAAGAAGCAGGAGCAGTAGAAGCAGAAGGAAGCAGAAACAGAAGCGTGCATGAGACTGAAAAGAGAAGAAGAAGAAAGAAGAAGAAGAAAGAAGAAGAAGAAGAAGAAGCAGCAGCAGCAGAAGAGGCAAAAGAAAAAGGAGCAGAGGCGATTCACGGCAGCATATCACACAGAGCAGAAGTAAGCATGGGCACACGAGTTGGCGAGAGCAGGCTACTTATAAATGTATCGCATGTAGGCCAGGAAGAAGAGGAGAAAGAAGAAGAAGAAGAAGAAGAAGCCTCGCGCAGCGTTCGCTCGGTCGGCTGGTCGGCTGGAGTTTTATACGCGCTCTAGAGAAATGCCAAGGTGGGTCCCGATGCAAATAATCTCGGTGTCTAAGGCTGCTGCTAGTAGCAAGCGGCTGCAGGAGGAGGCAGAGGAGGAGGCAGAAAAACAATGCGAGCGCCAGATTCAATACCGGTAGCGAGTGCGCGCACTGCTTGTATTCCCGGAGATATCGTTGTGCATTGTGGGTGGGCCACGTCCCCGCGCAAGTACACAGGGCGTAGCATATAACTCGACCCGCGCGTATCATTCCATTCGATTCTACTCGTCCACCCTGCCCTCGACGCCGCTACCAATACTACTACTACCTTGCCATTCTTCCTGCACTCGATATGCTGCAAAGATTACGAAGATTGTAGAGAGTTAGCAGGGCTGATTAGAGGTCGATTGAATGAAGGTTTGTTTGGAAAGTCCATAGTGATTGGCGCCAGAGTCGCGGAGCTACTAAAAACACGAATAAGCAAGTAGTGAGTCAAGGGTAGCTCTGTATTATCGCTGAGCTTAGCTCTCTCACTCTCTTTCTCTCTCGGCGTCTCGCGTGCCTCTATTATTTGTACTATTGTTGACTCGTGACTTGCAGCGTCGCTCGCGAGCTGTGGGTATCCGCCCGCTGCTAAGCAAACACCGCCTACTCCTCTTCCATGGTTTTTTCCCACCTCAGCACACCCCCTTCGATCGTCAGCACAAACACACACACACACGCACACACACAAGTACACATACATACACGCACGATCAGTCGAAAAATATGTATGCGTGTGTGTGCTCCAGACCGCATATCTCGAGAGGAAGGGAAACAATAATCTTCGAGCGCCGCGGAGCTGCTCTCGAGCTCCTTTACTTTTTCCCCCCGCAACAGCCTAGGCAACTACTGCACTGTATATATATATATACATCTCGCCTGTACAATAGGACGTCCATGACTTTGCGCATTATTAAGAGTTTGGCTTTTCTTTCTGCCTATATGTAACCTGCAGCAAGCTCGGGCCTTTTCTCATCATTATTCAATCAATCAAATTCGAGATTTTTACTGATTCAATACAATGCAATGCTGCAGCGATATCCGAATCTCATGTATCGCCAATAGTTTTCGGACTATCTTGGATGGAATCGTCCAACAACGTATTGGATTATTTGTTTATTTGCTAGTATGAGTATACTAGCGCACCCCGTAAGATTTGTATGTTGGTAGTTTCCTCCGTTAGGAGGCACTCTTAAGGGCAGAGAATAGTTCTCTCTCCTTTCCTTACCTTACTCGCCTATAACTTGGGCCTATTCCCGGTTTCTTGCACAAGATGGCTTGCTCTCTCGCTTCGGGTCTACCCGCGAGCGGCG
>JAWWMK010000008.1:16447876-16461863 GCA_035047105.1 Galeopsomyia nigrocyanea | reverse complement strand
CTTATACTTACTCCATATATTTATCCGGCTCGATTGCAGGATCAGTCGAAAAGCTACTTTACTACTTTGCTCCACTGCATTTAAATAAATTTATCAAGCGAAATCGTTAAAGTATCTCGAGTCAATGCAACGGCAATGCTTGTAATGACCTTGCAGTAATGAATTCTTAATGATGTAGGTATTTGTCAAACTAGTATTCTTATAAAGTCGAAGCAACGAACTATATTTTCATTTTTTTAAATGATTTTTAGATAGTCTTTTACTTTTAGTATTGAGAATCAACTACTGGCATGAACACTACTCCCAACTCTACATTTGTTAAAGAGATGAGATTTCTTTTTGTAACGCAATGACACGTATCCGAGCACGTATCATTTTGTTGATGTAAATAGGTAATTATCTTATTTTCGGGGTAATAAAAAATACTCGTCCGATTGTTGTAACTTGTAACGAAATAATGTAACTCCTTAGGTGTCTGCTACTGTTTGCAAAATTCAAAAACCTATCAAGTTGTTGTAAATTCAATAAAATTTCAGTTCAGAAACCATCGCATAAAAAGCAATTGCTACATATCTGTAGTGAGCAAATCAGCCTTATTATCAATGGAAATGATATTTCTGTGAGATATTCGAAACTGTAACTTTGATTAACAATACAGTGCTGCTAATGTTCGTTGAAAGAGATTGATAATAAGCATTGGAAAAACAATAAAAGGGCACTGAACAGAGAGATATATACATATAGTTATTCATAGAGCTGTGGTGGTAGAAAAGGTCTGATATGCATCTGTAGATGGAGAGAGTGAAAGTGTAGATAGTTGATCATTACGGTAACGTCAATCAAACGTCGGTGCGTCGGAGGCGTTGCCTATGAAATACGAGCGGCAACAATTTACGCCAAATATTTTCCCCGGATTTTTTTTTGTTTGGCCGTGCGTGCACGTCGAGCCGAGCCGAGCCGCAGAGAGCATCATTTATAACAGCAGCAGTCGCGGGCGTCGATGTAATAGCTGCCGCTGCTTCTGCCTTGGCATTTGTGTGCGGCCAAGCAATCCAAACAAAGGGGCTGCGATTGACCAGATATAGATCCGCGATAAGTATAAGAATATCCAAATACACGAGAAAGGATCGAGGCGTTGCTTTCGTTTCAAAAATTGAATATAAACTGTTGCGCGAGTAAGTATGTGGACCACACCGCACGTCGTGGGATAAACGCATGCGTGCGTACGTGAGTACGACAATGATGTCATCGAAGACTACGAGGCCCATTCGGGCCCCGAATTTCTTCTGTTGTCTATTTATGTGTATGGACTCACGCACGCCACCTTATCTCTCTTTCTTTTCCCCACTAATCTTCACTTCTTCTATTCTCGGCTTTTCTTCTCAGCCATACGTAGCTGACAAAAACTGCACCAAAGATGCTCTCCTCCTTTCTTCTCTCAACCACACTCCTTTTCAGGCTATAGCTCGAGTTTGTTATTATATACGTGCATGATCGAATCTTCGACACGTTCCGATGCGAGCATAATAATTCACACGCGGGCGGTCAAGCAGCTCACTGCAACGCAACGATAGCAAAGAAACTGTCGTGTAAGAAACGAGACAAAGGACACTGCGACATGAATGATGAATAATAATCGAACGCACTTTCTACGCGATAATCGTCGTTGGAAAACCAATCAAACTCCAGCACAACAATTAGCCGCTCAGGCTTTTGAGGAGCATTTTTCAAACGCCCGTGTCTTTGGCATTCTTGCGCGCGCAAAAGCTATAATCACGCACATCCTATACAATAAATCTCTATTAAGTGTGTACGAGGCAGCGTCGCGTAAGATCGTAAATTAAATTCGCTAAATTAATGTCTCTATAGCGAGCGCAAGAAGCAAGTTGGGCAATCGGCAATGACGGTACACCAGGCGGAGTGAAAAAGAAGATGCGCGTGAAAAAGGAGATCGAGAGTGAGAGAGAGAGAGAGAGAGAGAGAGAGAGAGAGAGAGAGAGAGAGGAAGAGACGATGATAATGATAAAGCGGATAACCTGATTTGACGCGTAGGCGATCGAGAGGGAGGCAAAGCTCGCGTATACACGCAACCTCGCCCTTTTCCTTTTCATATACGTGCACCTTTTTTGTGCTTTGCTCCATAGAGGCGGCGGATAGAACGCGCAGGGAGTCTCTGCGTCTGTCTCTCATCCTTTCTCCGGCTCTCGGTGCAGTGCACCCACTAACCCATAATTAGAGGCTTTTGCAAATTATATGCGCGAGAACGTGTGTCCCCTTGGTAAAATATCGGCTTAATAATAACAGTTGGAGAGCACCGCAATTATCGCAGGAGAGGAAGAGATTGAGGGAGGGAAGGAGGGGGGCAGAGAGACTCCCGACGGTACATCGCGAGATCTCCTTCTCTCTCTCATTCTTATTGTTTCTTAATTCGCCTTTGTTTGTGCGCTCGCGCGCGTGTCTCAAATAGGTGATCCCGAAAAGTAGAGAGGCGCAAAAGCTAAAAAGGACTTGGAGTCGTCGAGCAGGCAGATATTGCGTTTGTTTGGGCACCGGAAACGACGTGGGCGTCTAACATTGCGCTGTCTCTCTCACTCGCGGCACAGAGGTGCGTTGCTCGCTTGCTCGCTCGGCTCTTATAACTTTCGAATGAGGCCTTACCTTGTCAATGGGATTTTGGATGATCAAGCAGAAAGCTCGCGCTGGATATATATATATATATATATATATATATTCGAGTGTTCAAGTTGCTCATCTCATAAGCGCGTGTGTACGATCGAAGGGGAAAGCGGATTGAGGAGCTATTGTGCCGATCAGCTCACCAGCTCGCACCTCTCCCGCAGCGCGAGGCTTCTTCAAACGATGACTCCACTTCTTTTTACAACTCCCCCCCCCCCCCCATTCTCTTATCTCACTCGTGACTATAACTAGATCATTAACTCGCCTCAACCTCTGCTCATTCATATCCCTCGTAAGCTTCTTCGTATTTTCATTTTACTCGAATCAAACTCGAGTTATATTATACAGTACTCGCGTGGTCAATGTCAGCAAAGGATCTTTCACGGACAAAAATCAGTCTGCGCTGCGGAAATATTGAAAATAAATTGCGCCGAAAAAGGCTTGCTTATGAATTTGCATGATTTTTCGCGAAACACGTTTAAAATCATAATCTCCCTTTCGCTCGCTCGCTCGCACTGCGGGCAATGATTATAAATCAAAGTGGGGAGACATTATTCTGTAGACTAGTTTTATCGCGCGTACTTTTTGCTCGGAAATTCCACGTTTATTTCATTACGTCGCTCGCTATATATTAAAGTCTACTGCCGAGTGAGAGCGAGAAGGCGGCAGATCGCGGCGGCGCGGGCGCTGCACCGGTTGCGGAGCTTGGCACGGTGCATCCATAAAGCAAATTAATGCCCGCGCGAATAAAAGAAGACGAGGAAGAAAATCGCACTGATGAAAAAGATGGCAATAAAAGTAACGCGCCACCGCCGCCGCCGCCACCGCTACTACTGCTACTTACCACATCGAGGCTCGCACTCTCTTGAGCGAGAGGAGTGCTGTTTTGCCACTTGTAATTATACAAGCTCGTTTTTCGCATTGGCAGATCGCCTCGGCAACGAGCAGAGAGAGAGAGAGAGAGAGAGAGAGAGAGAGAGAGAGGGAGAGCGATGTGTGTATAGCTATAGCGCAGCCAACATGCGCCGGCTTTTTATTGGATAATTGGTAATTAAGCTGGCTTAAGCAGCCTGCAGTAGCCGCGCGCTCGGCCAACGCTTTCTTGCATTTCGTCGCCGTCGTCCTCCTCCTCCTCCTTCTGCTCCTGCTCCTCCTCGTTCTCCGACTTGCTAATTTAATTTGCGGTTTCGTCGCATCGCAAAAGCGCTTAGCTCACCTGAATCATTCTCCGGCGGTGCAGGGCAAAAACTCCAGACCGTACATACTGCGCTGCAGTAGTCATTCGTTTCCTCTTAGTCTTACCTCGCCCGCGTGCAGCTAGAATGCAGCTGGAATACTGCGCCTGCTCGTTGATTATCAAGTTATATATCGAGGCAGTGTGTGATGTTGTTGGGTACTTGTTGTACTCGTGATGGCGTGAATGAAAATGAAAATGCGTGAATGAACGAGCTGAATGAATGAGCTGAACGAGCTGATGGGTATAACTGTGCTCTTGTAGTATACAACACTGTATGGGGAATGAATTGGAGAACCGGCCATTCATTCATGAAGCTATCGAGCGGAAAGAAATGTCGAAAGTGAGGGCTTACAAGAGCAGCTAATCGACTGCAGATTCTTGGCGCTGATTAGACAAGTTGTAAACACGGCCTCGTGGGTGTAGCTACACGAGACTGAGAGAGACTGAGGGAGAGAGGAGAGCACGTGCACACGCAGCACAATGCTCGCAGAGATGACCCCTCGCGCGCGCGGCGCGGCGGAGGCTGCTGGCTGCCTGACCCCAAGCGCGCGCCCGCGTATACGCCTCGCCTCGCCTCGCCTCGCCTCGCCTCTTTTCCATTCCAATATCCGATCGAGGCAACGTCGTCGTCGTCGTTCGTTCGCTGTATAGGCATGACTCGGCGAAAGTCACTTTTCGTGAGATCACGCCGCGCTGAGCCTGCGTGTTTTGTAAATACGATCGCCCAGAGCAACAACGCCAAAAATCCCGATATACGAGCAGTCGAGAGCTGAGCTTCCAGCGAAACAGGATACTGTCGTCGTTTAGGCGCGAGCTTGGACGTTGCCTGCCGCAGCCAGACGAGGACAAAGCCGAGATGCAACCGCAAAATAGGCCAGCGCCGCCCGACAGCTATTCTAGCCGGATGCTCCAACGATACATGCTCGATTTCAGGTGACTTCCTCAAAAATAGGCAAATCGCCGGCGAAGGCCATTCTGCCTCATTGGCATTTCGCAACACAGCTGCGGCTCGCTCCTCTGACACCTTTATGCGATACACGACAAGCTGCTTGCCTTCTCGCATTATTCCTTCGACTTTTCCCTTTTTTTCGAGCTACAATGCTCCAACCTGTAGACCTCCACAATTATTATCAAAATGAAGCAGTGCTTGAGCTTTCTTTGTCTCATTGCAGCAGGTCGATGCTCTGCATCAACATACGTCTATACCTATTTACAAGGCTCGTCTTTGCTCTTGCGGCGCCCACGTGCGGCCCTTTGTTCGGGTCTTCTTCCCTTGCTCTTCGCGGCGAGGTGTGCTGTCACACCCCTTTTTACTTTAAATATAGGTGAGTAACAGATCGCGCTCGCTTAGGACTGACTTGCGTCAACTCTTTAATGACATGTAGCGAGCTCACCTCGAGAATTGTAAGGGTGTGTCGCCGCGTGATTTTTGCAAGATCGTCCACCACTTACAAGCGATTCGAGAACTCGCTTGATGATACGTCAATTGCACTTTGACAATAACTATGGGAAGATTAGAAAAAATTAAACGCATGAGGAACGTTATTGCAGAACAGAGCAAAAAACTAACCACAGAAAGTAAAAAATAAAAAGGTTCAAGATATTATCGCTCTTTTGATTATTTATGTACTATACTATGATATCAATACATTTTGGCAAAGTCAAAGTTTCTAGTTAGTCAGTGACATTTATTTCTGTAAAAAATTATATCGTACATCGTGATGTATATAGAATGTAATTTGAAAAACATATTTTCAATCGTTTTTTTCTTGAGATAAAAATAATATGCTAGAAGTATTCCGAAATATGTTATATTTACCAAAAATTTATACATTCTGCAAGAAAATTCTTTGTCGTAGTAGTTTTTTCAAGAGATTTTATTCAAGATTTTGTCTCGTCATCTTACCACTTGTTTCCTTCTGTTTAATTATACGTTGCTCATTTATTGAATTACATTTTCATAATTTCAAGTTTTGATTTTTTGTCCAACATATTCTATCATTGAATTGATCATTGTTTATTTTTTAATTCTTTTTATATTCAGAATAATATATGGATTTGAATATTTATCTATTAGATTTGGAAATTTGGTTTTTTTATCAAATTCTTCAAAACTTTTATCTGGGACAGAAAAAAAACATCGAAAATATCGAATCTGCAATATAAAAAAGAACTGGGAACTTTTTTTATCGTATTGAGTCAATTGTTTGTCCACTCTTCATTTGACACAAATGAATTGAGCAAGCTCATACACGAGCAGAATTTCATCGCAGCAGAGCTCTTCAGAATTAGAAGTTTTATCAACCTCATCAATTTATACAAAATAAAAAAAAAACAATTTTACTCCTTCATCTACCGACAAAATCATAAGCATTTTTTTAACTGCTTTTTCTCGGTTGGATTTTATGGAAAAAAAAATTTAAGAACGCTTGTTTAGCTTTGTCAAGTGATATTATATTTACAAAATCATTTCTAACTGTATTCTACTGTATCTCTTCATTACAAGCAATCTTCTGATCTAAAACTCCTTTGCGGAGTAATGAATATTGTTATGTTTTTAAGAAAAAAAATTAGTCGCCGTCAAGATAATCCTTCCTTTGGGAGAGAGCAATAAGTAATTCGATTAACTAGCATAGCGGCTTACTGAGGGTTTTTAGTTTTCTGGCGCATTGATTGCGACGCGAGTGACGGATGATTCGAGGTCGAGACAGGTCACGTTGGCGCCTACCGAAACCCTCGTCTGTCCCTTCTCCTCTTTCATTTTCTTGCGCCTTTGCAAACGTCCGTGAGCAAAACCTTAACTAAAGTGGACTTTTTTTTTTCGCCCAAGCCTCAGAACTCCAGCTTTTTCATTTTACTTCCTTTTGTTTGACTCTTTTCATTTGACAGCTGATCTCCTGTGGCGCAAAAATTCACTTTAGTAAAAAAAATAAATTCATTATGATGAGGTAAAGGATGTCGGGATCGTTATTGAATATAAATAATACACTCATGGTAATCGGAGACGTGGAGGTAAATTTATTATCACCGTAATAAAATTACTCTCACTTTTGAATTGCTTGCAAGATTAATTGCAAAATTGTCAATTGGTATAATGGTTCTTTGGCTGCAAAGTGCGTACTTATATCTTTTAGTCTCTTCTCCGTTTTCTTCACCTTCAAAGACAATAGAGTTGTACCTATATGAAGAGTTGCGTGGGCGAACCAGACAGACATTAACCTCTGCTTTGAGTCCTTCGTTCATTTATAACTTCACCTTCATTTTTTACTTGCTACTGATAATTGTAATACAAATTGAGCATCGTACTCATTCGATTCAGAATAAGTGACAATTTTATACATAATTTGTATTCGTATAATTTTATTAATAAATTAATATTACATCGTTAATCTCTGAAATTCACTCTATAAATTTGAACTAAAAATGTGTTTATTTGATCTGAAGCTGTAACGTATATGATTCATCTTCGTGGTAAAAAAACTTTTCAAAAATCAATTAATAATGCATTCATTATAATTACCTAACTGAGATGATATAGTATGCTTACAACAGGTATATAAAATCTCTGCACAAGCTTGCACGACAAAACTATCACGAGCGATACTAGATTTTTGCAAAATCGTAAATCTCGAAACGATATTGCTCTATGAACGCGAACGGAAAAAAGCGCGATAATAAAAAAACACTTGGGACGGAGAGTAGCTAAAGAAAGCAAGACAAAAAAAGACGAGGGTATTGCCGCGGCGCGCACAGATCCGTGCCGACCTTGCTGGGTGTCTGCTCGTGCTAGTTCGATTTTTTTTCTGGTGGAGAGTAAAAAAAAAGGGGGCGGCATGCACGAGTGACGCTCTCGATGGAAAAATTAATAGAATCATTTCTGCGCGCGCTCCCTTGTCCCATTGTGGATTGCCTCGGGGTCACGGGGCTGGCTGGCTGGCTGGCTGGCGGGGGTGGAAATGGAAAAAAAAAATACAAGGCAAACCGCGACTCTCGGCGCTTTTTCTTGCCTCAGCCGAAGCAGAAGGATTCGATGAGTGGCTCTGAAAAGCGTTAACGATTCGATAAGGTCCCTCGACACTGTTCACTCGTCGAGAGTGCTGTAATTTCGGGCACACGCAGATCAGTTTATATCGAGCTCGTATGGAAGCAATTTTTTCGCTATTTAGCCGTGAGTGTGCAAATTGGCTGTAGATAGGAGTATAACGGTGTAGCGCAGATATTGCAAAATAAAAGGAATTTGAGCAAAGTCGCGCTCGCGCTCGCGAGAGAGAGATTACATCTGGGAGCACAAAAGCGCGCGAAAATGGATTTCTCGGAAAAGCGATCGTTAGGCGTACGCACTCGGGCGATAAGGCCAGTCCTTACAAAAGCGCCAATAGCACGAGCGGTGGCATAGCATAGCATATAGCCGCGGCTCATGAGCGTGCACGGCAATTTCGCGAAAGAACGCGTCGAACGGTTAGCGTGTGCGGCAGCATTTGCAGAATCGCCGTTTGCATGCTCATGGCGCGAGCAAGCAAGCAAGCAAGCAAGCAAGCGGAGATCACTCACAACAAAGACACAGAGATTGTCCATTACGGGCATAGGCTCGTCTCGCTCGTTGCTGGCTGCTGCTGCCTCATGCTACAGGCTTAAATATATTCAAATGGGCAGCGTTTAAAGGCTCTCGCTTCTCGCGCCTCGTCGTCTATACTGTACGCGCGCAGCCGAGGATGATGACGACGGCGACGGCGGCAGCGGCGGCGATGATGATGATGAATCGTAAAGAGGGAGCCGATGGAGATGCTGCCTGCGAAAAGGAGACCAGCAGCCGAGGAGATTTGTGGCTTGTAGGATGCGTGTGTATAGGTAGCTTTGGCCGTAAAACTACGCTCAAACGAGAATGACGACGGTGCGGCTGCGAGCAGCGCGAGTGCAGTTTGCGCGCGCGACTTGTATTCCCCGCGCGAGCTCTGCACTGAGCCATGACCCCGGAAACGAATGCCGCGCGACGTGTGTATTATATACGGGCGAGAAAGCCGACTTTTTCTTTCTTTTCTTTCCTTTTCTTTTGCTTTTTTTTTCTTTTTACTTTTTTTTCCTTTACGCTCGTCTGGAAGCTCGTGACTCTGTACGTTGCGGTGGCTCGTCTCTGTTGAGACGTTATACTGAGAAGGCAACTGCTATTTCGCCGGGCGCCTCCTGCACTTGGCACGTAATGACTTTGACTGGCGTAACAACGTCCATAGATGTGCGTGCAAGCGAGTTTAGCTTTGAATAGCTTGGCAATGTGACAGTCCTCTCGGGATTTGTTTCCTTCGCTTTTTTTTTCGAGCGACGAAATAAAAATAAATAAGTAAATTAAAGATGAATGCGGGGGGCAAGTGTCGCGCGTCGGCAAGAAATAAAAGCCAATAAAAGATTTAAAGAAACCACCAATGAATCTAAGGGTTGCGGAGAGGAGAGGTGTATGGGGAGGGGGGTCTGGGCGCGTATTGCCTCCGATATCCATAGCCATTAATCTCCGAATTCATTACTGAGCGATCGATGCCGCGCGTTACGCGTGCTGGCACAACACACGACGACGACCCTCTTTTTTTCACGATTTCAACCCTAGATCGGTAGCCTTAAAGTGGCGTTTTTCTATCTGACTTCCCCCTTTTTTTCTCTCTCTCGGAGCGCGCTCTATATCTTTTGCTCGCGCGCTCTCGCTCTCCTTATTGCTGCCTGCCTGCCTGAGCCCACGAGCGCTTTAAACGCCAGCAGGCGCCTGCAGGGGAGGAAGCGAATTTTTCTTTTCTCCCAAGTCGATGGGGGGAGAGTGCAGGCCTACGTGTCCGATCGTTCCGCTGTGCTACTGGCTCGATTAGAGAGAAGAAAAAAAAATAAAACAAATGCCACGGCCTTCGATCGACAGATATTTCACAGCCTCTTATTAAAGCTCGTTTCTCTCCGGTTAAGCTGCGATTTTGCCACGAAGCCCCGCAACTCTTGAGTTGTTGTTTCATTTTTAACGCAGTAAAAAAAAAAACAGCGCGCTTATAATACGGGAGGGCTGTTGTTCCGGTAATTTTCGCGCAATTTATATATCTGCGCGAGTGTGCGCTCGCCAAACACTCTCGCGAAGGCGCTCGGTCTTTATTGTCTGGCAAACTTCTTCCATCGCGCCTTCGTTCATTTGTCTCGGCTCTCTCCCGTCCCTTCGCTCTCTCTCTCTCTCTCTCTCTCTCTCTCTCTCTCTCTCTCTCTCTCTCTCTCTCTCTCTCTCTCTCTCTCTCTCTCTTCCTGACGGGCAAGTATCTTGGCAGGCGGCTCGTACGTGCCTCTGAATCTCGGCTCCACGCGCAATGAATGGCAGAATTTATTTGTCAGTTTTTGCTGCCAGATCGTCGGCCAGTTATATGTAAAAGAGCACTTTGAGCTTCTTTCTATATACGTACTCAATTGATGCGTGGCTAGTCGCAAGGATTCATTTGATAGATCAATCGAATAGCTCAACTCTCCTCCTCCGCTTTGGCCATCCCCTCGTCGATGATTGTTGTCTGGCTGTCGTTGTGCCGCCGCTTGTGTATGCATAGGTGAGCGTGCTTCCTTCGGTTGCAGGGAGAGGAGAGGAGAGGAGAGAGAGAGAGAGAGAGAGAGAGAGAGAGAGAGAGAGAGAGAGAGAGAGAGAGAGAGAGATACATTGGCGAGCGCCCACCGCGCGACTATATGATACATACGAGGGTCGTTATGTTTTATGGCTAATTGTTTTATTATCTTTGACATATTTCCAGTTTATGGCCGCGCGGCCCGCCGTTTTGTTTCATGGCTGTCTATTGTGTGTGATGAACGCCGCTTTATGGGCCACCCCGCACTCCTCGCTCTCTCACTATGGCTTTGCGCTTTTTCATCTCTTTCTCCGTCTCTTTGCCTCTCTCTCTCTCTCTCTCTCTCTCTCTCTCTCTCTCTTTCGTTCGGACGTTGCACCGCTGCCCTCTCCAGAATTACCTGCAAAATAAGATACGAGCTTGATGAGATATATATTTTTGCACGTTTAATGTCGGAGATTATTGCCTTGGCACTCGGCAAAAAGTGGATCATAGGTTGCCTTCTTCACTTTTATGCCAGTTTTTAACTCTTTTCAATTGTTTTCTTTACCTTTTTTTCCTCTTTGCCCTAACAGCCAAGATGTGCACGCGCAGTTTTCATTATCCAGAAGTCGTGTCTAATCCTTGCGTCCATGTCAAATCATTTTGACGTATACTGCTAGTTTTTGTCGCTGATTGCATTTACACGACGTATCGGAACTTATTAGCAATTCGATCGATTGAATAATAATAATAAATCATTTTTCGAAACACACTCGGCAGTGGCTGTTACGTCGGCCGGTGGGGAAAAAAATATTGGTAGAGCGACAGAGTGGATGGCGTCTATAGGTTCCCCGGCATTCCAAGGCAAAAGGGACATCCATCAGCTTAGGGCTTCTTTGGCAATTGAGCGAAGCGATACGTGTGCACTCGCGAGGATAGGACTATACGAGAGCTATAGAGCGTTGCGTGCGGGAGTTTGCGTCGGTTTCTCTCACACTCGCTCCCTTTCTTCTCTCGTGCTTTCTGCCTGTCTGCTTGACCAAGGCGAGAGAGGAGAACGAGGACGACAAGCGAGACATGTCGCAGACAAACGAAGCGCGGAAAGTGGCTCTGGCTTGGCCTGGCGAGAATAAGGAAAAACGAGCAAACGAGAGCGGACAGCCAGTGAAATTCCTCGAGGTATAGGTATGCCAATATATCGGCTTCCACTACTCGGCTATACTCATAGCCACCCTACTCGCTGCTGCTGCTGCTGCTGGATATACGTGATGCCTCGCGCGAGAATGCAACGCCACTTCGTATTCCTCCTCCTCACTCCGCGACCGGATAAATTGAGTGTCTGTCGCTCTGGCAGGCTCGAAAGCTATATAATTGGCAATTGACGATTACTTGCTAAAAAGTTACGTAGGTATTGTTGATTCGCCAGTGGAATAAAGCAAAGATCGGAAGCGCAAGAGCGCGCGTTGTCGAGTCCTCCCTGGCTTGCGACTTGACAGTCGAGAAATATAAATCAATGTCTGTTGGCGGTGCAGGCTGCATATCGCGTCGAGACTCTCTGTGTGTGTGCGCGCGCGGGTCATCCCCTGGATATACATCATTTCCGGGCCGCCAGAGCTCTCTCTCTCTCTCTCTCTCTCTCTCTCTCTCGCTCTGAGTCTGCTGTTTCGTCGATCCTTTTCCATTTCTTGCATGAATTCTTGTCGTAAATCTGCAACACGCAGCGCCGCAAGTCTTCCTCTCTCTCTCTCTCTCTCTCTCTCTCTCTCTCTCTCTCTCTCTCTGTCTCTCTCTCTCTCTGTCTCTCTCTCTCTCTCGCTCTTCCGCAGCAGATAAATAGCGCGCCACTCGTGCACGCATCACATACGCAAGCTCTCGCATTCAGAGTTGGCGCATGTTTCTTTACGAAAATTGCTATACAAAGGAGTTTTCATTTAAGCTTCGGAATTCGCCAGAGTAAATGTCGGTCGCGCGCTCAGTTTCAAGGGTCAAAAGTGCGTGCATAGAGGTACTTTTGCGGAGATTAGGGGGTCATTAAACCACGAGAGTCTACTCTCTTTATCTCGTGCATGCGCGTGTACGACGGCACGAGGACGCTGCAGCAGCAGCTATAGCTGTGGGGCTTTCGTGTGGGCTGTTTTACGGTGCGCAGATTTTTGAGGCCCGGGGTCCCAAGTGGAGTATATAGAAAGAGGCATGTAACGTGTTATTATACGTCTGCGCTCGGAGAGAGGAAGGAAGGGGGGGGGGGGGGCAAAACGAGTAACGAGCGCGATCAATTCCGAGAGCAAGATCTCGAAGGAAATTCAAGAGCAGTTTGTGCTAAATTAATTTGGGAGGATAATTCGTAATAGAAAGCAAAGAGGCTTCTTGACTTTAGTGCGACTTTTACGCGAGTCAAAACTCGATCTGCGTCTAAGCTGGTTGGATGGCTCTGGGCAAAGCTGTTAATTATATGAGAATTGATCGGCAAGCATAGCAGCAGCAGCAGCAGCAACTCTATACTGACTCTCTCAGCTGTATTATTCAATAGCCGTGTGGCTCGCTTCCGAGAAGCTGATCAGATATAATACGGAGCGGCCAATTGGGATATAACGTGTCTTAAATTGTCTAATGAGTGACCCAAGGCGCTCGGCTAGAGCCTCGACCTTCCCCCCAGTAACGTGTGCCCTTCTACCTTTTGCCGCCGCGAGTGCTATACGGCAAGCCAAGCCTAGACCCATACTGATAATTGCTCGGATGGATCGCGGCAGCGTATCTAGCACCTCCACTTCAAGACCATTTGCCTATTTTTCCTCTCGGCATTGTTTTCGTGATGAGTCGTGGGATACTCGCGCTCGGCGTTCTCACGGGCTCGGGCCCCGAAAATTGACTCTCTGTATCTGGGAAGATATTTTTTGCTTGCGAAAAAAAATGAGCGTGGGAGCTTCGAGGCTGCTCTTTTGGCCCAAATATGCGCCAAGTGCAGCTTAATTGCGGATAAATGTAAGAATCAGTACCGATGAAAAAGTTCGCTTTTCAAGATTATCGCATGATTTGAAAGGAAAGCTACACACAAAACGAGCATGTGCGACGGGTGTGAGCGGGGTGGAATGATTTTTTTTGTTGGAGTGCACGTTCGGAATGGCCGTGGCTGGAAAAAAAAGGTGAAAAAAAGGAAATGCGGAAGGACGAAAGGGGAGAAGTAGGGCTGCTTGATTTCAGCTAATAGCTGCCGCGAGTGTAAAGCAGCGAGGCCTATGCAGAGGCACGTACGCTGCTACATATATATAGCAGTAGCAGCTATATAGCGAAGGGGTCGTGGGCCGCAGGGGTGGGATGGGGGGCGGCAGAGCGGGGGCGCTGGAAGAAAGAATCGAGGCCGATCGATTTTTAAAGCAACCGCAATATTTGACAGCTACAAGCTCGCTGGCGGTTTGGGCGCCACCTGTTCCCAGCGACCCTCGCACTCACGGAGAGAGAGAGAGAGAGAGAGAGAGAGAGAGAGAGAGAGAGAGAGAGAGAGAGAGAGAGAGAGAGAGAGAGA